>CAUDMG010002591.1:945000-1545000 GCA_958450375.1 Homarus gammarus
CTAGACGGAGACGAAGTCAGTCGAATCCAATTCATAATAAGGCATCTTGCGGGGCCTGCGGCAGATCGCGTATACAACGCACGCAGAGACTGGGAAACCGTAGATGAGTTAACTTGTTATTTGAAGCAGCACTATGGCGGACAGACGGCCACGTACGACGCCATTCAGAAGGTGATGACGCGGAAACAAGGGAGCAACGAAACGCTTCTTGAATATTATGATGCTATGCTAGATTTAAACGATGAGTTGAACCACCATGATCATAAATATGATAAGGCCCTGTTGGGAGATGCAATCACTCGGGGGCTCAAGGAGGAACAAAGCCGTATGTGGTTAGTGGATGAGATCAAGAAGTATCCTCACCATAGTCTAGACGAGTGGATCACGGGGCTGAGAGAGGCGGAACAAAAACGAGAAGCTTTGAGGGAGGTACCGCTGACTAAAGGAAGAGAGAACGAGCCGCAGACTGGAGGCTCGATTCCCCGAGGTGCTATGCGTGTGGACAAGAGGGCCATTTCAGTTTCAATTGCACGAACGGGTCCAGACCAGGAGAGAGTGTCCCAAGGGGATACGTGGCCAATGGCCAGTATCGAGTTGGAAATAACAATCGGAACTGGCGGTCGGGAAATGGCCAAGGCCAGGCAGTCCCCGCCAACCGTTCCTGGCCTCACCAATAGATTCCACCGGCGATGTTATGAGTCAAGAGAGAGCGGACCCATGGTCAAGCGTGGTTCGCATGACAAATTTAATCACAACAGAAGGTACCTTAAGGCTGAAAGCAGAGTGTCCTAAGGTCTCGGTGCTGGTAGCGGGTCGTGAAATGTGGGGTTTAGCAGATACTGGGGCAGAAGTGTCGCTAATTGATGAACTTTTCTACCGTCGGGAGCTGGAGCCTGCAGGCGTGGTGTTGCAGCCCACTCGAATAAGGGTAAAAGGGGCGTCAGGGTTTCCAGTGCCGTGTGTGGGGTGTATTCGGGTCACTATGGTCGTATGTGGGGTGGAAGTCACTGATGTGGGGATGTTGGTTTGTCCAGGGATTGAGACCCAGGGTAAGGGGCAATCTCATGTCGGGTTGTTGGGGATGAATGTGCTGGGGGAGGTTGCGGAGATCTGGCCGCACATGTATCACTTGTGCAGGGAAGCCAGGAGCACCGCTCAGTGGGAAAATTGCTTGCATGAGGTTAGGCAGTTATGTGCAATAGAGGCCATCAGCCTGGGGTATTGTATGACAGAGAGGAAGGAAAGACCAACCATTCCTCCCCGGAGTACTCGGTTGCTGTCAGTATGTGTTCCCTCATTAAGCCAGGTAGCTAACAAAGAAGTAGTGATTGAACCTCTAACAATAGAGGATGAAGGTTGGATGCCTGAGGGTGTGATAGTGTTGCCGACAGCTGTAAGAGTGGTGAGAGGCATGACCCAGGTGTTGGTGGCAAATCTGTCTGATAGTCGTACGAGCTTGAGGGGCAATTGGCGGATTGGGAAAGTGGCTTCGGGGACGGAAGTCGAGGAAGACATCAGTGAAGAGGTGCATGTGAGGACAGTGCAACCGGATGCCCGTACGGAGGTCAAAGTGCACACGGAGGAAATGAATGAGGGACAAGAGAGTGCAGTTAGGTGTTTAATAGAAGAGTTTAGTGATATTTTTGAAGAAGAGGGCCAGCCCATAGGAAAGGCTATTGGGGTTCAGCATGAGATCCCAGTGACCACAGACAGGCCAGTTAGGGTGCCATATCGGAGGATCCCTCCAAACCAGGTACCAGAGGTGAAGCAGCACATTAGCCAGCTGTTAGATCAGGGAGTAATTCAGCATAGTGAGAGTCCGTACTCTGCCGCCATTGTAGTAGTGAGGAAAAAGGACGGGACGCTGAGGTTGTGCATTGACTATCGTGACTTAAATAAGGTCACGGTACGCGATGCGTTTCCTCTGCCTAGGATAAATGAAACTCTAGAATCTCTGACGGGGGCCCAGTTTTTCTCAACGTTTGATCTGGCGGCGGGATATCACCAGATAGAAGTAAAACCTTCAGACCGTCCAAAGACTGCCTTCAGCACAAGCTTCGGACACTTTGAGTACAGGCGACTGCCTATGGGATTGTCAAATAGTCCGGGAACCTTTCAGAGATACATGGAGCGGATTTTAGGGGATAAGATCTTCTCCTCGTTGCTTGTATACCTTGATGATGTGATGGTGTTTTCAAGTACAATAGATCAACATATAGTCAGATTGAGGGAATTATTTTGCAGGATGAGGGAGAATAACTTAAGATTTAAACCTAAAAAGTGTGAAATAATGGCTTCAAAAGTAAGTTATTTAGGATATCAGGTGTCAGCTGAAGGCATCACAGCTGATCCTGAGAAGATTAGGGCAATAAGAGATTGGCCAGTCCCTCAGACGGTGAAAGATGTGCGGTCTTTTGTAGGGTTCACATCATTTTACAGGAAATTTGTTAAAGGGTTTGCCCAAATAGCTGCTCCACTGCATGCGTTGATGCATGGGAAATCTAAGGATCGGGTAGATAGTGAATGGAGAGAGGAACAGCAACAGGCTTTTGAGAAACTGAAAGACAAGGTGACGCAGACACCAGTGTTGGCTTGCCCAGATTTCACTCAGGAGTTTATATTAGAAACAGATGCAAGTTTTCGTGGGCTAGGTGCGGTGCTGTCCCAGCGGAAGGATGGCAGGCTGCATCCGGTGTGCTATGCGAGTCGGGGCCTGAGGAAATCAGAACGTAACATGAACAACTATAGTTCTCGTAAGTTAGAGATGTTAGCACTCAAATGGGCAGTAGTGGATAAATTCAGGGATTATTTGGCAGGGAAACATTTCACAGTCTATACAGATAACAACCCACTCAGTCACCGGGAGAAGGCTAAACTAGGTGCCGTGGAAAGTAGGTGGAATGCGGATCTCGAGCAGTTTAACTTTACTATAGAGTACAAGCCGGGGAAGAACAACATTGTGGCGGATACTCTATCTAGAATCCCGGCGGAACAGGAGGAAGATAGTGAAGAAGAGTATACAGCGATGCATGTACTAGAGGAGAACGGGGCAGGAAGGAAGGAACTGTGGACGATGGATGGGCTGCGTAAGGAGCAAGAAGGCATGGACTATATGACAAAACTGCGAAGATGGTTGGTGGGAGAGCTGCCGGAGGATGAGGTACAGGTAGAGCTCCAAAATGATGATTTCCGCAAGATGTACCGAGCTAGGAAATCCCTGATCGTAAGAGAAGATGTTGTCTGGCATAGAAGACCCGAAGGGAAGAATCTATGGAGGGAGGTGCCAGTGTTAACTCCAAACTTGCAGGAGGCTTTGACTAGAGCCTGCCACGACGAGTTTGGCCATCAGGGGCGAGATCGCACCCTGTCGCTGGTGCAGGAGCGAGGGTTCTGGTCAGGCATGGGAGAAACAGTGCGAGACTACATAGCCAGCTGCGAGAGGTGTGGAGTAGCAAAAGATGAAGTGCCGAAACCCCAACTGCATGTAGGGACGATTGAAGCTGCCAAACCATTAGAGACACTGGCCGCAGATTTCACCTTGCTGGACAAGCGGCAAGGATTGGAGAATGTCCTGATAATGGTTGACATATACAGTCGTTACACTTGGGCCTTTCCCACCAAAGACCAGAAAGCCGCGACGATTGCAAAGATCCTGGTGAATCGAATCTTCCTGGCAGTGGGTGCACCTGAGCGACTGTTGACCGATCAGGGGAGGAATTTTGGCAGTGCATTGGTCCGACAAACTTGTGCCACCTTTGGGGTGAAGAAAATAAGGACGTCAGCATATCACCCACAGGGAAATGGCATGGTGGAACGGTTCAATCGAACCCTGCACGGTCTGCTGGCCACCCTCGAGGCAGAGGAAAAGAATAGGTGGCCAGAGCATCTGCCGGCAGTGGTGTCACAATACAACGCGACTCCGCATGCCACGACAGGGTTTTCCCCATTCCTGTTGTTTTACGGGAGAGAACCAAACCTGCCGTTTGACCTTAGGCCGGAAGTAGACCCAGAGCCGGTAGATGAGTGGGCGATGGTGATTAGAGACCGGCAACGAAGATTGCAGGAAGCAGTGGAGATCAATGTTCGGAGACGTAAGGAAATAAATAGAAGAAAAAGAGAAGAGAAAGCCCACGAGAGTAGCTGGGAAGTGGGCCAGGAGGTCTTGCTGAGGAACAATGTAAAAATAGGCCGGTGTAAGCTGCAAAACCATTGGTTTGATACGAGATGGCACATTGTTGAGGTCCTAAATCCAAGGCCTGGTTTATATCGCATTGAGCCCAGTGGGGAAGAAGACCTGGAAGCGAGAGTGGAAAACCGGAGCAACTTGAAGGCTGCTCCAACCCTAAGGCATCCGGGAGACCCAGCGATGGATGAATCTGAGGAGGAAGACGAGGAGCCCCCACTCCAGATGAGCAAGATGAAGAGAAGTAGTTCAGAGAGGTCGATCGAGCCTGCAACTGAGGGACGAAGCCGACAAATTACAGTTTAGGTTGCAGGGTATGAGAAGGGGCAGGTTGTCGAGGGTGAGTTGGAGGAGTTGTGTGTAGGGCAGAGGGGATGGGAGAGATGGTTAGGTCAGAGATGTGCGTTGAGTAGTGGTTGCTGTCATGAGCGGGATTGAGTTGCTGTCATGAGCGGGATTGAGTTGCTGTCATGAGCGGGATTGAGTTGCGGTTGTAATGTCCAGGGCCTCACTAATATGGACTGGTACATTGTCAGAGGGTTGGTCTGCCGGCATGAGGTTCGGAGACGTGGACTGAGTATTTTTTTGACACTGGTTCCTCTTAGCTCAAGGGCCAGGCAAAAGGAGAGCATGTTTGTTTTGGACTGAGTATTGTTTTGACACTGGTTCCTCTTAGTTCAAGGGCCAGGCAAAAGGAGAGAATGTTTGTTTTGGACTGTGTATTTTTTTGACACTGGTTCCTCTTAGTTCAAGGGCCAGGCAAAGGGAGAGCATGTTTGTTTTGGACTGAGTATTGTTTTGACACTGGTTCCTCTTAGTCCAAGGGCCAGGCAAAAGGAGAGCATGTTTGTTTTGGACTGTATTTTTTTTGACATTGGTTCTCTAGTTAAGGGCCAGGCAAAAGGGGAGCGTGATGTTCTGGTTGGTTTGAGTTGGGCTAGGAAGAAATGGAGTTGCTGGCTGCGACTGGAATAGTACAGAGTTGAAGGTGGGTTCTAAGTTGTTCTCTCAGCACATGAGGGCAGTGCTGTTTTTTCTTTAGGGGGGTCGAGTGTTAGCGGGAGAGAAAAGGAGAGAAGAGAAGACGGGAATGGTGCGTTTAGCAAAAGGGGCAAGATGCAGTTTCTTAGAACAAATTTTTAGGGGGGTCGTATGTATGGTTTTTCTCAGCACATGAGGACAGTGCTGTCTTTTTTTAGGGGGGTCGATTGTAATATTCAGAAATTTCAGAGGAATTTCGAATGCCCCGCCATTGGCAACACTGAGCGTTCAAGGTCATGGGAGGGGAGAGAGCGCTTCCCCCTCCTAGCGGGAGATGGTGGAATTAGGCCTATATGATATTAAATGTAGTTTACCGATTGAATAATGATGCGAGTCATGAAGTAAGGGACTATTATTGAATTTTAAATTATTATAGATCGTTTAGCAGTCTGAATAATGTTACGGGTGTCCCAAGGAGTTATTAGTTAGGCGGAAAATAAGTCACGTAGGCCTAAGCTCACGCCTTGAGAGAACGCGACGAGGCCTCTCCCCCAGTCCCGGAGAGCATTCACAGAGACAAGACGTCTCTGCGCGCTTGTCCCAGGAATAGTCACGTGGCCTAGTCACCTGTGTTGCATTATTGCAGAGTAACAAGTAAGTCTCATTCGATCTCAGACAGGGTTAGATAGGGCAGTGATAAAGTAAACTAGAGCTAACAGTGAGTTCATTTCAGGGTTTCCGTGAGAACCCACTTGACTGGAGTTGACCCGGAGTTGACTGCGAGAGATTGACTGCCGTTTGAGACTGGGGGTGGCGATTGTCGCCATTGGACCGATCAAAGTAGGCCTGTCACTGTTTAGCGGGGTAGCAAAGGATCTCTTGAGTGAACGAGTGCTCCCGACAACTAAACGACACGGGACCAGCAGTGGGTGATCAGTTCTTACCACTCCGGGCACATCACCACATGTCCCGAGCTGCTAGTGAAACCCTCTTGCTAACGGGAAGCTAAAGCTTCTCTCAACTGTACAAGGTCTGATTGGCTCACTCCCGTCCGCTTTATGGACGCACTGGGAGTACACTGAGGCTATCTGAGTAGACTAATGGTCACACACTGAGACCGTGAGTCTAGGTCTCTAGGAGATACCTGGAGGAACATTTTCCCTCCCTTATTACGGGTGTAGTTTAATAGTTTTTAGATAATTTTGATAATATTGTTTTGAATGTTTGTGCCATCAAGTGGAACCAGAGTGATACTGTGATTTGATTCTTTTAATGCCTCTGATTGTTCTTCATAATTCTGATCTCAGGTATAACCTTGTTCCCCAGAGTAGTGGTTAGGTTAGGTTAGGAAGTGTGCATCTGTTGGGGTGCTATAATTTTGTTGAGTGCCCTTAAGGCCTAGTCATGGTAGAGTATTTAATTTCTTATTTTTATTACCATTTCCTCAGTGACTGATATAATTTTGCTGAGTGCCCTTAAGGCCTATTCATTGTTGAGTATTTAATTTCTTATTTTTATTACCATTTCCTCAGTGACTGATATAATTTTGTTGAGTGCCCTTAAGGCCTATTCATTGTAGAGTATTTAATTTCTCATTTTTATTACCATTCCTCAGTGACATATAATTTTGTTGAGTGCCCTTAAGGCCTATTCATTGTAGAGTAGTTAATTTCTATTTTTTTAATACCTAAGTGACTGATATTATTGTGTGAAAGCCTTTAAGGCCTGTTTCATGTGTGCACGCAACAGTTCTTAATACTTCAAATTTATTGTTGCCTGAGTTTCTAATAATTTTTATATCATGTATAACTTTTATTCCCCAGAGTAGTGTTTTAAGTTCAAGTTGAGAGGTGCGCATATTGGTGTACCATTATTTGATTGTGTTTGTAGTGTTGGAGGGAATATAAGTGTCTAAATTTTACAGTGTGTCTCATTCATCCCAGTCACAGACGCTATCCTTCCACGGGTCACGGACAATTTATTTTGTTTAGTAGATTTAAGTGTTCTTGTGCTGGTTCGGGATTTTTCTCAAAGGGGCGCTTCCACTGCCATTACCATCTATTAATTTTAAATAAACCCCAAGTCAAGTGAGAAATTAAAGTCCAGTAAATTCCGACCGGCTACATATATATATACATATATATATGTATACATACATATATATATACATATATATATACATATACATATATATATTTATCTATATATATATTTATATATATACATATACATATACATATATTTTTATATATATATGCATATATATATGCATATATATATACATATATACATATATATATATACATATATATATATACATATATATATATATATATATATATATATATACGTACATATATATAGTATATATATATATGTATATATATATATATATATATATATATATATATGATATATATATGTATATATATATATATATATATATATATATATATATATATATATATATATATATATATATATATATACGTATATATATATATATATATATATATATATATATATATATATATATATATATATATATATATATATATTGATATATATATTTTATATATACGTATATATATATATATATATATATATATATATATATGATATATATATTTTTATATACGTATATATATATATATATATATATATATATATATATATATATATATATATATATATTTATATATATATTTATATATATATTATATATATATATATATATATATATATATATATTGATAAAATCACACGGGAAAAGGGAAACAACGGAGCACCTTAGCTTTCGTCTTTACTCAAGACATCTTCAGAGGCAACTGGATTACATGACTAGACTAGTTTTGGAGATTGCTGGCCACTTCGCCATTAGGCTATTTCGGCCGGAGCTGATGTCTTCTTTCTTCTTCTAGTCTTGATCTTCTTTCTTGCTACAACTAATCTGATGTTCTTGTTTCTTCTTTTCTTGTTATTCTTGTGTTCTTCTCGTTCTTGGTATTTTGGTTTCTTCTTTCTTCTTGTTGTTTTATTTGGGATGAATTATGGTATGAGTGAGTGATATGATAGTGAGTTACTGACAGTCCAGATGAAATGGCCGGTCAGGTGACTAGTTTCTCTGTGATTTTTTTTTTTTTTTTTTTTTTTGTCTTTTGTAGCCCGTGTCTTTTTGTTTGAATATGTGTTGGTAGGTGTCAGTTTAACTTGATAAATGTGCGTGTTGTATGTAATGGAAAGGTTTGTGATATGTCTCTCATGTTGTAAGTTAAATTTTTTGTTTTATTCATTTTTATTTGCTTTAGGGCATGGTTACATACATATTATAAATATAAAAAGAGTTCATGCGTGTGTCAATCATAACGTGCCGATAAGATGGGTCTCCTTGAGGAAGATTATTACAGCGTCACTTATGGTGACATCATCTTACAGTAAATTGGGTACAGTCAGCACGAAGCCTCGCTCGGCAGCTAGCATCACCAGCTGCCGGCGTTCTGGTTCGTACTGGCTGCACTCCGTCAGAATGTGTCGGATAGAGAGAATTTTGTTGCACGTGGCACAGATAGGTGGAAAGGAGTTGTCAAGATAGGCTTTTAGGTGGGTCAAATAGGTACAGTTCAGGCTTAGTCTGGCGAGAACCACCTCTTCCCTCCTATTCTTTCTGTATGCTGAAAGCCAGTTTCCTATGTTAGTCTTCCAGTTGCCACTTTCCTATTGTATATGTCTTCCCCAAGGAGAGACACGACTGAGGCTCCCAGGGTACATTGGTTGTCTCCCTGAGACCCACAGTCGCTTTTGCTAATTTGTCTGCCTGTTCATTGCCCCAAATGTTGCAATGCCCAGGCACCCACACCAGCGCAATATTCTTGGCACACTCATGTAGTTTATTAATAATGTTGCCCTGTATCTCATTGCTGGTAATATTACCACCTTGAATTGCTTTAAGAGCTGACATGGAATCTGAAATGACAGCAACATCATTGACATCGCTTGTTATTGCAATGTCAATGGCTCTACTTATTGCGAACATCTCTGCTGAGAATATGGTTGTATGCCACGGCAGGCGGGAGCTCCACTCCCCGTCTCTGCTCCAGATATCGGCTCCAACGTTGTCGTCAGTCTTGGACCCGTCAGTGTACACGTGAGTATAGGCGCTATATCCTTCCAGAAATTGATAGAAAAGTTGCCTCAGGAGCTCAGGATGAAGGTCATTCTTCCCTCCTGGAAGCCACGATGTTTCCACATGGAAGTTGGGGTTCTCCCATGGCGGACACAACGGTGGAACGTATCTATCAACGTCTTCGAAATGGATACCAGCACCCTGGCACAAGGTCTGGAGGCGGACAACCGAGGACGGGGACCTACGCAGCTGC
Source organism: Homarus gammarus (assembly GCA_958450375.1). Taxonomy (NCBI): domain Eukaryota; kingdom Metazoa; phylum Arthropoda; class Malacostraca; order Decapoda; family Nephropidae; genus Homarus; species Homarus gammarus. The sequence continues at coordinate 954,541 of CAUDMG010002591.1, forward strand.
AGGAAACGGAATTTAGCAACAGCACACCAACCTGGGTGGCCTGTGCCGCGCCTCCTAGCCGCACTCAACCCGTACCTTAGCGTCAACATGTCCCTCCTGATGTGAAGTGGAGGGACATGGGCCTCCACCTCTAGTTTTCCTACACGTGTACACCTGTAAGCACCCAGACATAGACGAAGGCATCGGTTCTGTATTCTGGTCAGCTTTGCGAGTGTGGTGTCGCATGCAGAAGCATATAACTGGCATCCATAATCAAGTTTCGATCTGATCAGGGTCTTGTACACCATTAATAAAGATTTCCTATCGGCTCCCCATGTAGTACCTGATAAAACTTTCAGGATGTTTGTGACTTTAAGACATTTACTTTCAAGTTCGTTAATGTGGTTTTTCCGCGTTAATTTCCGGTCAAAATGAACACCGAGAAATTTTACTGAAGTCTAAAATTTAATAGGAGTATCATTTAATTTTAATACTGGATTATTAATGTTACGTTTCTTAGTGAAGACTACTCCTACTGTCTTCTCAACTGAAAACCTAAATCCCCATTGTATTGCCCACTGTTCAGCGGCTTTTAGGCCGGCCTGCACCCTTTGTGCAGATAGCCTCTCGACCCGAGAGGAGCGCCAGATTGCGCAATCGTCAGCAAACAAGGAGAATTTGAGGTCACTTAAGCTGGGGGCTGGTGATAGGAAATCATTAATCATTATAAGAAATAATATTGGGCCCAAAACGCTGCCTTGTGGAATTCCATTTTCTAAGACAAATGTGTCTGACTTTACGTTACCTTTTAATTTGACGGAAAAAGTCCTGTCTTGCAAAAAATTACTAATGAAAATTGGAAATTACCTCTCAGACCCAAGGCGTGGAGCTTCATCATGAGGCCAGTCCGCCATGTCATGTCGAAAGCTTTTTCTATGTCTAGGAAGACTGCAATTAGTGTTTCTTTACTGCAAAGATCTTTTGAGATGTCAGTTTCAAGACTTATTAAATGATCTAGTGTGCTTCTACCTTGGCGGAAACCACACTGTCGATCATTCAATAAGTTGTTACTTTCCAAAAAATACATTAGTCTACGCTTTATCATACGTTCCATGACCTTACACAGACAGTTTGTGAGCGAAATCGGACGGAATGAGTTGGTGTTGGTAGGGCATTTGTCCCTCTTCGGGATCGGTACGACATGGGCAAAGTGCCATGAGTTTGGAAACGTTCTGGACGTCCAGATCTCATTGTACACTTCTCGCAATTTGTCCAGGTTTCCCTGGTCAAGGTGCTTAATCATCTCGTATCGTATACCGTCATGTCCAGAAGTAGAGCCCTTGCCCTTATTGATTACATGGACAGAGAGAGAGGCTTAAATATACAGGGTGACCTTAAAAACATGAGGTCAGGTCATAATGATGTCATCCACTAATCCCCAGACCAACACACACGTAGAGGAGCTTAAGAGAAGGGGGGTGACGTGACTAGTCAGGTCAGGTCGAAAATAAGGGACCCACTAAATAACTATCATACATATAGATCAAAGGTTTTCAAAGCATTTTTAACCTTGGGCCACTGACAAATAAGTTTGTCACCTATTATCAGTTTTGAACTGACCATCACTAAGGTCTATTGATTTTAATTCCTTAATGAAACTAGCTTCAACCAGAAGTCTTTCTGTGACACAAGATGACTTAAATACTTCTAAGCTTTTTCCCCAAGCAATGGGATGGTTATTATTCCTAACATGAACAAACAAGGCACTGCTTTCAGATGCTGTTCTGATATTATACTTATTTTGTTTGATTCTGAGCTGCAGTTTTAATCCTGTTTGTCTTACATAATTACAATTACATTTGCTACATGGAATACAATAAACATATATATATATATATATATATATATATATATATATATATATATATATATATATATATATATATATATATATATATATATACATATATTTCATGTAAATCCACAATGAAAACGTGGATAAGATAAATCTTGATAAAATCACACGGGAGAATGGAAACAACGGAGTACCTTAGCTTTCGTCTTTATTCAAGACATCTTCTGGTTGAAGCTAGTTTGATTAAGGAATTAAAATCAATAAACCTTAGTGATGGTCAGTTCAAAACTGATAATATGTTACATAAATTTATTTGTCAGTGGCACGGGCAGTTTCCTATTGAGGTTCACGGCGCCATCAGCTCGATGAACAGGCTTTGTGTGAAATATAACAGAGTCTAGAACTGCTTTTAGTGTCCTTGTGGCCTAGCCGGTAAGCGTTCCCTAGTCACACCCAGTAGGTCGAGGGTTCGATTCCTTGCTGGTGAGGTCGTTGATTATATGTTCAAAGTCCGCGTGTTATATGGACTGAAAATGAAGTATATATATGTACCTCGCATTTCATACCAGCTGGATTCGGTAAAATGCTACTGACACCACATAAGAGGCACGGGCAGTTTCCCATTGAGGTTCACGGCGCCATCAGCTCGATGAACAGGCTTTGTGTGAAATATAACAGAGTCTAGAACTGCTTTTAGTGTCCTTGTGGCCTAGCCGGTAAGCTTTCCCTAGTCACACCCAGTAGGTCGAGGGTTCGATTCCTTGCTGGTGAGGTCGTTGATTATATGTTCAAAGTCCGCGTGTTATATGGACTAAAAATGAAGTATATATATGTACCTCGCGTTTCATACCAGCTGGATTCGGTAAAATGCTACTGACACCACATAAGAGGCACGGGCAGTTTCCCATTGAGGTTCACGGCGCCATCAGCTCGATGAACAGGCTTTGTGTGAAATATAACAGAGTCTAGAACTGCTTTTAGTGTCCTTGTGGCCTAGCCGGTAAGCGTTCCCTAGTCACACCCAGTAGGTCGAGGGTTCGATTCCTTGCTGGTGAGGTCGTTGATGATATGTTCAAAGTCCGCGTGTTATATGGACTAAAAATGAAGTATATATATGTACCTCGCGTTTCATACCAGCTGGATTCGGTAAAATGCTACTGACACCACATAAGAGGCACGGGCAGTTTCCCATTGAGGTTCACGGCGCCATCAGCTCGATGAACAGGCTTTGTGTGAAATATAACAGAGTCTAGAACTGCTTTTAGTGTCCTTGTGGCCTAGCCGGTAAGCGTTCCCTAGTCACACCCAGTAGGTCGAGGGTTCGATTCCTTGCTGGTGAGGTCGTTGATTATATGTTCAAAGTCCGCGTGTTATATGGACTAAAAATGAAGTATATATATAAAATCATGTTTTCGTCGCAATGATTAATGTAAGGTTATGATATACATATAAATATAATTAAACTTTGTTCATAAATTGTCATTATATGATTGTTCTTTAATCTAACAAATAAATAAAATACTTGTTCTTATTACAAATAATGAACAAATTTACGTGATACCATTAATTAGTGACTAAGAAATTACAAATTACTCTCCCAAAACTTGAGCTGTGGAAGTGTTGTCGCTTGTGTAGTGCACCAGTCATCAAACCTGGTTTTTCTGCATGAAAAGTGCAGGCATCATAGCTTCTTGTCTGAGTATGTATAGTGCACAAGCTGTTATTTCTTTACATTCACTGCCTTGAGGAACGGAAGCTGTACCTGGCGTAGCAATGTCTGCTTGTGTTATGGCTTGTAGCCATCCACTCCCATTAAGCAGGTCGCCAAGACATTTGAGGAGGGCCATTTTATGTGTAGTCCACCTAGCATGGCTATGTATGAGTCCCCCCCAGGAGTGTGGGGTCAGGCCCATTGGATGTCCTTAGCTGTCTAATAAAGAGGCTTGTCGCACTCAGTGACTGGAATTTGTCCTGGATTGAGTATGCCGATAGCCTTTCTAACCACATCCATTGAATGCTTTATCACTGCAACTGATTTAGAGTCATCAGGAAATAAGGGCAGGAGTGCAGTAGTGACTGTCTATCCATGATCACAGTTGGTGTCCACATTCTAACAAAGACTACTGGCATGGCATGCAGCCCACGCTACTTGTATGTTTTTATCTTCTTGTTTGGATTCCACATTTAATGATTCTGAATGTGCTGTAATTGTTTTGCTGACACGTGAACACCACTTACTTTCTTCTGCTAAGGCTTGTTTTACTAGATCACACTGGCTTTAGTGAGACCAAGCAGGTCAGGAATGGATGAATTTTTATTGACCACCAAGGCTGTTACCATTGTGTACTCCTCAGGTAGTTTATTAATCTTCCTGACTGATCTGTCAAGTTGGGGCACTATTTGATTTGTGCCGGTATGACCATCTGGGTGTTGAAATAAGGAGGTTCCAGTGCCCTGGAATGAGCTACGGGACCTGGTTGCAGAGGGATCGTGATCGATGCTATCAACAGCAGAGGTAGTAAACACACCAGTCTTGAGAGTAGGTGTATGAGGGCTAGTACTGCCACCATTTATGAGGGCCTCTGAGTGCCAGTAACAATTCCTTTTACTCTTATACTTATCATCATTGGTAGCGTGACGATAGGAGGCTCGTGGGTAGGTGTAATGATAGTATCGAGCAATAGGGAAGAAATAACGGTAAATACTGTAGGTAATTAATAGACACAATTATACAAATACAAAGTTTATTTAACATGAATATGAAAATTAATTTAGTTGTACTAACAGACGAAATCTAGTACTAGGCCCTCAGGCTCAACATACTCACACCATTACTGGGTGGACAATCAATAACACCTCCAACCCTACTGGGTGGATATACTCAACACACAACTATTATAATCACTTAGCACCATAAATACTATGGCAACTGCCACTACAACACTCAGTCGTCAGGTGTGATATTCAAGCAACAGCCATGAGGTCCAGCCACCATGGAGTACTTTCCAACGAACTCTGGAGATCCCAGTGGATTAATTCCACCACACAAATAGCCCTACTGAGTTGGACACTCATCCACCAATGATGGGGGCTGGTAGTGGTGGGTGGCTTGGTGATCCGGCGTCACCTCGTGGGCCGAGCGTTAGGGACAGACGAGCCAGCTATGGGGGCTGTAGGTAGTCTGAAGTGTCTGACGGCCGGGTCTCACGAAGGTAACTGATCCTACGGGACCTCGGACATCTCCCCAGACATTGTGGATACAACATCCACCCTACAGACACGGCCTAGGCTGCGTTAGGGACCTGTATGGATGAAGCGACGGGCACTTACTAACGGTGACAACAACATCACGTTTCAGGGGACGTTAAAGACGTAAATATGACTTTACTCAGAGCATATGAACTACGTTACTGTAACACTTGCACAATCAACTATTAATTGGGTCAAATCACTTAAAGAAGGGCAAATTACAACACAGCGTGGATTGGCATACCTGTATGGATGAAGGGACGGGCACTTACTAACGGTTGAAATGCCCGCGGCGCCCTCCTATTCCGATGAATTAATTTACTGTACACTCTGACGTTGAGATTGGGACTATGAACTCATTTTCATTCTCTACTATTATCTTCACTCACAATGCTCTGACTCAGCTATCGAAAGCAAAATTAAATTGATTACAAAGTGTTGGATGGCAACAGGTCCCAGCATACAGCGTCTGCTCCTATAGACAAAGGCTGCTCATCGGTAACGTCATCAAGGAACCGAGAAAACGGAGGACGTTTCCACTGGGGGACTCAAGAGGTTTTGTGAACGTTTGAGCGTAATATGAATCCTTAAGGTTTTCAGGTTAGCTCTTATCATGACCATTACAGGTGGGCATACAGCTCCCAAGGCTTCAAAGTGAGCAACAAAGTTTGCCAGATCTGTAGACATACTCAGAACCCTATCATAGGACACAGATAGCCCCACCTGGTAGATAGTGTCATTAAAATCCTTAGACCTGGTCTTAGTGTAAGGGCGGGGCACAACTGCCACTATTGTAAGAGATGGGGCACACAAGCCATTATTGTAAATGCGGCGGACTCTACTACTTACTGCTGAACCACCGAGGCCACCCTTATCTTACTTCTCTGTCTCATTTCCTTCATTGTTCTGTCTACATATTTCAGTACATGGTTACTACATAACCTCAGTTCTTTCTGGTAGCATGGCGAGGGCAGGCACATGGGTACTGTAATTCTGGTATCAAGGTCACTTGGACAGAATAAAGGTGAATACCGAGGTGAAATGAATACCCCTAATACTCTAAGAAATGGTTTATTAATATGAAATCAAAGTAGGGAAAGAGATGTCATTAACATACAACTACATGGCTCAACCCTTGGCTTTACTCAACTGCAGTTCACTTAGATACTGTACTATTACTACGCACAACCTTACTGGTGTTACATTACTGTACATTACAGTTACCAGGATCAACTCCTTGGCTTCTCAACTGCCAATCTAAGTGGACACTTTTACTTCTCACACATTACTGGTGGTACATGACATTACATTACATTGCAAGACAAACTTACATCTGATACTTCACTAGACTGGCGTTAGTACATATGAGATGCACTCACAACATGCTAATACTGATACTAACAATTGTACATGAATTCACTACCCAACATGGGATAATTATATTCCAGAATTATCCCCAATCAATACAACAAACACTGTGGACCATATAACTTCCTGGGGTGTCCCAGGGTAGGACACTGGCGTCTCACAACTGACAACCGTTGTTATGGTTGGTGGTAGTCGAACACGTGGCGTGAGTCTGGGGTCCAGCCCCACGATGTTGACTGGATCAGTTTAATCCGGCCGAATCGGAGCCATCGTCCCTTACAGCTAACTGTTAGGCATCCACCGACTCCGGGCAGTCGGTGGGGTGTTCAAGTAACCCACACATGGGATCTGAGAACAAATGGTGTAGGGCGTCACTGGAAGCATGATGATGACTCAATCACAACAATCTTTTGTCTGGAAACGACAGGCGACATTTACGTTACTAGTAATTCTCACACTGAGTAAATGACAAATACACTGTTACAACATGAACACTGATACTCACAAAATTGACAAGTCAAACTGAATGGCTATATCAGCGGGGAACACTGTCTTACATACCTGAGAACAAATGGTGGATGGTGTCACGGGAAAGCCTCTTCTTCCCGCTCAGGGTTTTTATACCCCGTGAGTTGCCTGACGTGGCTACTCACGCAATGACAAAAATTACATACAAACCAACTGCTACACATTCAAAGATGACACTCAGTTGACAAAGGTCTGGCGAATTACTTAAGTTGATTTACATAAACTAATTCAAGATTGAGCTTGCCAGGAGAAAGTGGAATATACACGTTGACAACTGTGTTCACGAAGCAGGACTTACGGAGGGAGCCATGGTGTAAAACGCGTTTCTTCCTAGGGATAACTAACCAGTTTTGCGGGCGTGAAGAATCATCAAGTTTTAAAACAGACCAGCAGTCACTGTGACCATGACATTAGCATTCACATATGCCCCAAGAAAAAGAGGTAAAGATGGTTCTCGTTCTCGACTGTGTCGAACATTTGGTGTTGCTCTGTGACTGAACAATATTGTAAACCAGTAACTCTGCCAAAGACAGTGCTGCTTGGGAGTCATAGTTAACTTGGTTTTTATGTTAGTTCCAAAGAGAATCATAGAAACAAGATTTTCAAGAGTTACAAGAGATTGTTGCACAGTTTTTTTGCCAATCTACTGAAAACTCTCCATTGAATTTTGGATTAGAATTGGCGAACACTTCACGTCTTTTGATACTTGTTTCCCGAGATATAGCTACATTCTCGCCCTCCCCTTCAAGAGGGCATGTTCTTTTATCGACATTCCAGCATTGCCTGCTGATACAATTAAGACCACGTCCCTCTCTGTGTTCCTCTTGCTCTGGAAAGTAGCTGAAAATTCTGTTCTTGTAACTAAATGTATGGAAACTAGGTGATTTATCCTCATTCGAGTAACTCAGTTGCTGGACTCTCGACAAATAGAGATTTTTCAATGCAGAAAACTGGAAGACAGGTGTAGACTTATCATTGTAAAGCATTTCTCGCATGTACGAACATAGCTCAGCAAATGCAGTGTAACATTTATCAGCTGTGGGATCAGTTTTTGGAGATGTACAAGATCTGTCACGATTATAAAACGCCACCAGACATTTAGGGTGATACTTAGCCTCAAGAGCTATAACATCCACTGACTCAGCTTTGTCATCATCTTTTCATCTTGTAGGTTCTGTGGACATTATTTCATGTGTGCATCAACTTTCATTGAGGAAGCATTGCATAACGGTTTGCCTCTCGTTGCAGGTTGGTTGCAGAAAAGGCAGGAATCATCATAACCTGACTTGGACATTTTTATACGGGTGAGTTTCTCTGGTACTTCTGCAGCTTCACTGCTTTTGTGCTTTGACACCCGTTTGAGGTTCTTTTCATTGAACTTTGAAGCACAGTCTATGGAACTTTGCAAATCTTTGTATGAATGTTTCGAGACCATCACCTTCGTCAAGCCGATTGAGTTCCAAGCTGGATGGCATTTGACCCAACTTGTGGAATTCCACAAGGTTTTTTGCTTGTATTTTATATCCCTTTCCACCAAATCTATCGGCATAGTCAGCTGGGCATGACAAGTCCTTTTCTCCTTCACAAGAGATATATTTGTTCCAACCAATGTAGATGGCAGAACAGGTGTCACTTCACCCTTCACAAATTTCAGTCGCTTGTCCATCTTTTATTAACTGGTCAGTAACTACCTAAAAAATGAGGAAAACAATGTACTTAACATAAAATAAGGTAACATAGCAGCGATTAACAAAATATATTATATTGTTATGCCGAGGCATACTTTTTTATTATAATTTTGTAAACTATTGTGTTTTGATTGTTTTCTGTCCCATGCAGCTGTTATTTTGGCAAATTTAGTGAAATTTTCGTATATATTGATGTATAAATTGTGTAAGAATATTCTAGAATGTATTGCATCATTTTTTATGATTTACTTTTTATTGTAAGACTCGATCAGAGTAGAACGTTCTAGAATCTTCCAGGCGTCTCTGGGTTATTCTAGGATGTTCGAGAAGTGTCTAACGAAGCTTATATAAGCGGGCGCGGACTGCCTAGTAGTCAGTGAGTCGATCACTTCTGTTCATAGTGTAAAGACTAAGCCTAGCAGAACAACTGAAGACAATTGTTGTGCAAGTATTGTGGAATTGTTGTGATTAATATAAAGTGAGAAGACTAAGGAATTGTACACTGGCAGTGTGCTGACTATATACTCAAAGTGCGGAGTTAAGCTGTGAAGACATTACCTTGTTTACAATGTTGTGAAGAATTACTGTTTATTGAAGAAGACTACAGTTCACAAGTGTATTTCTTTGGCCTGGTGGAAATCTACCTGCTGTTGTTTGTCTGTACACTGATACCGATCGTCGGAGAATTACCGGAGACTGGCGGGACAGCCAGTTGTAATAGGTCAACTCTTGTGAGATATCTACTGCTCTGTATATACGACCCGAGCCGCTGGTAACCAGTGGTGGAAGCTGGGTAAGCCTTGAAAGGAGGAGGGTCGTAACACTGGTGTCAGGAGTGGGATAGCCTAGCAGTGAGGTAATAGGCAAGACGGAAGGTGAAGGTGTCCAGACCAGAAGCCAAGCCAGGCAAGGGGAGATTTCTATGGCTGATCTTATACAATTCCTACATTCACAACGAGAAGAACAGAAGGAGCAACAAACAAGGTTGCAAGAACAGCTACAAGCACAACAAGAAGAACCGAAACAATTTATGCAGGAACAGGTCAAAGAACAGAAACAACTACTGGAAGAACATGAGCAACAAAAAAAGTTGCAAAAACAGCTACAAAAGCAGAGAACATAAATAACTACTGCAAGAACAGAGAGAAGAACAGAAGCAACAACTACAGCAGCTGCAGGAAGATATCGACATGAAAATTCATGAACAGAATGAGGCTCTGCAAGTGATGTGTAACAGATGGAATGATGCGTTTCATGATGTGCAAGTAGAAGTGGGTGAAAAATTGAAAGAGCAGAAACTGAAAGTGGGTGGTGAGATCTCAAAGGTACATAAAGAGCTAACAGTGGTGAACAGTGAGCTACAGAAAGTCAGTAGCAGGATGGAAGTGCTGGAAAATTGTCCAACAGCAGGATATCAGCCGAGATATAGTGACTCCTATAATTGTAATGGTGTACTTGAAACATCGTTTGTGCACGCTCTGAGTGGAATGCATTGTGTTGAAAATTCTGGAAAATACAATGTGTGTGGAAAAGGGAAGTGCTGAGCTGAATTACAGAGCACCTGAGTTCAGACCCCAATCTAAGTCAAGTGAACTGGGGAACTATCCAAGAGTGCCAGTGAAGAAGAAACCACAGGAATTCGACGGCAAGGTCTCATGGGAAGCATACCAGGCAATGTTTGAGTTACTAGCGGAACAAAACGGGTGGGACGACAAGCAGTGTGCAGTTCAATTAGCCACGAGTCTTAAGGGCGCAGCTACGGAGGTTCTCAGCCTGTTGACAGGAGAAGGGCGTAGCAGTTACATGTCACTGGTAATGGTACTGGAATGAAGGTATGGAACCAAAAACCAAAATGAGGTTTGCAGGGCCAGATTTCATACTCCTGCCCATAATCGAGGTGAAACACTGCAACAGCTTGCTCAAGATCTGGAAAGTATGGCTCATAGGGCGTATCCTGGCACATCACCTGATCTGTTAGCCGTGTTGTTGAGGGACCAGTTTGTGGACGCATTGGACAGCACGCAGCCCAAGTTTCATGTGAAGCATTCCCAACCTGTAACTCTACAGGAAGTTTTGGCTAGAGCCCTGGAGTTTGGATTTTATGTGAGGTCAAGTTTACCAAGTTTCAGGACGGAGTCTAGCTCTGGGTTTAAAGCAGGAAAGGGCCAAGTACAAGAAACGGAAAGACTTAAAGGAACCTGCTGGAGAAGAGAGGATGTTGGACGTGTGGAGAAGATGGACACTTCAAGGGCTAAATGCTGTTACATGTCAAAGGGGTAAAGCTCGTAGCAAACAAAAAGTGAATGTATTTAAAGAGAATTACAATAAATGGCTCTTAAATTTGTATTACGAACAACTCCAACTAAGGTGTAATGTATGGATTGAATGCAGCCCCCTTTAATAACTGAATACTTGATGATTGGAGTAAAGAAACTTAAATAAAATATATAACTATATTTACAAATGCTAATCACATGAACATACTCGGTTACTTTAAGGTTGTCAATATCACTAACAACCAAATCAATACACGATTCTAGAGCATAAATACATAAAACACCAAAACAACCAGCCAGCCTCAACAATGAATACCATGAGTACATCACCCGATCGAAGGCAGAAGTCAACTGACAATGCAGGCCTGTGGTGGAGGTGTGAAGACTACCCAAAGTTTGTGTGCACTGACCCCGCTCTGAAGTCGTCGGCTTTTATGGGTTGCTTTGAGCAGACTGACCCAAACATCGTACTCACATGTCTTTGTTAATACTATTACAGTATTGCAGGATTTAATGCTATAACTATGCCCACAGAAAACAATGTAATTCTTGTCTAAAAAAATATATAATCATACAATATATATCATGAATACATAATCAGTTACAGTACGTCCGGCAGAGGAGTACAGCTCATTTAGTAATTGGTTGTTAAGGGTAGTTCTATCATGAGATACATTGTATGTAACATCTCCCCCCTTAAGAGATTTATTAGAATGCTAAATAAATCTAAAGAAAAAACTCGTTCACACTCTTAACAAATCTGCAATTACATTACCTTTTCCTTTTATATGTTTTATGACTAAATTATACTGCTGTAAGGCAAGAGACCACCTCATTAATCTTTCATTCTTATTCTGCATTTTATTTATAAACCTTAGGGGTTATGATCAGTATAAACAATAATGGGATCAACTGAACTACTGAGATACACATTAAACTTATCTAGTCCATACAGCAATGCAGTACATTCTTTTTCTATTGTAGCATAGTGTTATGCTATTTCCAATAGAATAATAGGGTTGGAATTAACAACGTATAAGGGTGGACTTAACTATTTAATAATCAAAACACACAACACTGGTATGACACACGGCAAGACTTTCACGCCACATGGCAGCACTTTCACGCCACACAGCAGTACTCCCACGACGCACGGCCGCACTCCCACAGCACACGACTCACGGCAGTACTCACACAGCTCATGGCAGGACACACACGGCTCACGGCAGGACACCCACAGCACAGCTCACGGTTTACAGCAGGATTCCCGCAGCACACGGCTCATGGCAGGACTCGCACGCGGTTCACGGCAGTACTCACAGTTCATGGCAGGATTTCCACAGCACAGGGCTCATGGCAGGACTCGCACAGCTCACGGCAGTACTCCCATAGCACACAGTTCACGGCAGGATTCCCACAGCACACGGCTCACGGCAGTACTCCCACAGCACACGGCTCATGGCAGGAGTGTTGACCAGGCCAAAAGTCCGACTGCTGGGGTGATGGTTCACAGCTGCTAACTCACCTCTGCCACACCACCTCGTAGTCTCATCTCATTGGACAGTCCCGTTATGACGCGCTGTGACGTTGATTTACATTAGTAATCGCAAGCTTAAACCAGCCAACAAGTCCTTAGCCAGCTGGTCCACAGTCATGGCAAGACACATAGTTCTTCTGATTTTTTTTAACTTGGTTGAAGCATAACATACCGGATGTAGAATCTCGTCAGGTCCCTCTTGGAGTAATACAGCTCCAGCTCCCAAGTCACTGGCATCTACTTGAAGGATGAATGGTTGCCTGAAGTCTGTGCTCGGAGAACTGGTGCATTGGTGACCAGAATGCGCATTTTGTTGAAGGCTTCTTGACAAGCAGGCGTCCAGCTGGATTTTTTCTTTGGGTTCACAAGGTCAGTTAGTGGAGTTGCAGCTTTAGAGAAGTTTGGGCAGTACCGTCTTTAGTATCCAGCCATACCCAGAAACCTCATGACCTCCTTTCGGGTCTCAGGAATCGGTAGGTTGTTGTTGGCTTCTCTTCGCTGCAACTGGACTGACCTCGCCAAACCCGACGATGTGCCCTAGGTAGACTAGTTTAGCATGGCCAAATTTACTCTTGAGTAGGTTGATCGTGAGACTGACGAAAAGAAGGCTTAGTCATGACAAGTGTTCCTCCCAGGTGCTGCTGTATACAATGAGGTCATCAAGGTAAGACTGCACTCCGTCTAGACCGCATGTTACCTGGTGGATGAGTCGCTAGACGGTACTTGGAGCGTTTTTTAGTCCAAAGGCCATGACACTGTATTGGTAAAGGCCGCCAGGAGTGACGAACGCCGAGATGCTCTTTGCTTGCTCTATTGACTCCACCTGATAATGGCCTTTTAGAAGGTCGATTTTCGTCAAGAACTCCGCTTTTCCCAGATTGTCTATTATGTCGTCAATTCTTGGTAATGGATATGAATCTGTTCTTGTGATGTTGTTAACTCTGCAGTAGTCCGTGCACATTCTTGATCTCCCATCAGGTTTCGGCACAAGTAGACAAGGGGAGGCCCACTCACTGTTTCGCTTTTCAATGAAGTTGTGGGCGAGAAGGAACTTCACTTCTTGCTCAAGAAGCTCTTGCTTAGCTGGATTCATGCGATAGGGTGCCTGCTTGATTGGTTTGTCGCCCTCCACCAGTTTAGCATCATGCTGCACCAGTCGGCACCGCTGTGGAATGTCCCTAAATAGCTGTGGTAAGTCCTGGAGACGGCACCTCACATCTTTAGCTTGATCTGATGATAGATGCTGTAATTTTTTAAAGGGATTAGCCAGTATGTCAGAATTTTGCAACTTCATTTCATTATGTATTTGAATCTCTTGAAACTCTGCATGCTCTTAACTGTAGTCAGGTGAACTCAACACAACACTGACCACTGCACTTTCATCTCTGGGTAATGCCTCTTAAGCAGATTATTGTGAACGAGACTCTCTGGTTTTCTATGTTCAGGTGTTTTTATGATGTAATTATCATCATTAACTTTACTTTTAACAATATAAGGGTCATAAAATTTGGACTGTAATGGACTCTTATAAACAGGAAGAAATGCTGAAACTCTATCACCTGGCTCGAAGTCTCTAAACTCTGAATTTGTCAAATTTATTCTTCATATTACTCTGAGCTTTCTCTAAGTTAGACCTAGCCAATTCCAATGATTTCTTAATTTTGTCTTTAAATTGCGTAACATAGGTTAACAAGGATTTATGAGATTTATCATCTAACCATGAATCTTTCAATACCTTCAAAGGTCCTCTAACCTCATGTTCGAACACTAATTCATATGGAGAAAACCCAAGGGATTCTTGCTTGCTGCTCCTAATAGCATATAACACAAAGTGAACACCCTCATCCCAGTCAACACTGTTTTCATTACAGTACTTCGTTAACATGTTTTTGAGAATTTGATGGAACCTCGATATAATAGCATTCACTGAAACATGGATCAACCTAGACACACGTGAGTTACCAGTCGAATACCAAATTGCGGGTTACAAACTGTTCCATGCCGATAGGCAGACCAGGAAAGGAGGCGGAGTAGCAATCTATGTTAGGGATAATCTGAAGTGTGAAATAAATAAGGAAATAAAAACTGAGCGGAATACAAAAACAATTTGGATAGAATTAATCGACGGTAGGGAAAAATTAATCACAGGTGTAATATATAGACCTCCCAATCTTGATAGAATCAATGAGCGAATTATCTGGGATGAAATGCGCAGGGCTTCCATACACAACAAAGTCTGTATAGTAGGCGACTTTAACCTTGGCCAAATAGATTGGACCGACCTTACAGGTAACTCAGAATCAGAGGATTTTCTCGAGACGATCCAGGACTGTTTTCTAAGCCAACATATAACCGAACCCACACGGGGTAATAATATACTCGATTTAGTTCTGTCAAACAGAGAAAACCTCATTAGCAGTGTCGAGGTAGGGAACGAACTTGCAAACAGCGATCACAAAGAAATTAGATTTCAGTTAGATTTTCAGGGCAGACGTAAGGAAAATTCCAATGAAGTACCAGATTTCAGAAGGGCGAACTTTGACAGTTTAAAGAGGCAGCTGAGAGAGGGGGTGTCGCGCTTGGCCTTGAACCTGACAGATGACACCGACCTGATAACGAGATCTGAGATTGCCGAGTTCCACGACAATTTAAATAGTGAGTTACTTAATGCACAAAGGCAGAACATACCATACAAAAAACTCAGATCAGACAACAATGACCCTAAATGGATAAATAATTATTTAAAGAACATCATTGGCCAAAGGAAGGCTATAGGTAGAAGGATAAATCGTGGCGAAATTCACCTCCGGGACTATTATAGGGTATCGGCGAGTAGGGTTAAAACCGAGATAAGGAAAGCAAAGAGGAATAATGAGGTAAGGATAGCAAGGGAGACGAAGACAAACCCCAAAGGATTCTACCAAATGTATCAAACTAAAACACGAGAAAAGATTGGACCAATACGGTCAGACACCGGCAAGCTCACTGATAACGACAGAGAAATGAGCAATAATTTGAATAAATATTTTTCAACAGTTTTCACCACCGAAAATTTAAACATGATACCCGAGGCACCGACTCTATTCAGAGATAGTGAAGAAAACAAATTAAGCGAGATAGTAGTGACTAGTAACGATGTGCGTAAGCAAATAGACAAACTAAAGCCTAATAAGTCACCTGGTCCCGATGAGATATTTGCCAGAGTATTAAAGGAATGTAAGGAAGAGCTTAGTATGCCCTTAGCAAAGTTGTTTAACGTGTCCTTAAAAACAGGTGTAGTACCAGAATCCTGGAGGATAGCGAATGTAATACCGATTTTCAAGAAGGGGGATAGATCACTATCTTCTAACTACCGCCCAATCAGCCTAACATCAATAGTAGGCAAATTACTGGAAGCACTCATTTCAAACTATTCGAAATCACCTGGAGAAGCACCGATTGATCAATGATTCCCAGCATGGCTTCACAAGCGGACGTTCTTGTCTAACTGATCTATTAACATTCTTTTCATCAGTTTTCGAATCGGTGGACGAGGGTAACAATTATGATGTGGTATATCTCGACTTTAGCAAAGCCTTCGACAGAGTCTCCCACGAAAGACTAATTCGAAAGGTAGAAGCGCATGGCATCAAAGGTAATATCCTTAAATGGATTAGGGCATGGTTACAGGACAGGAAACAACGAGTGACCATAAACGGCACTAAATCGCATTGGAGCAACGTCACTAGTGGAGTTCCCCAAGGCTCAGTACTTGGACCATTATCATTTATTATATACATAAACGACATAGATATCGGCATAGACAGCAACATAAGTAAATTTGCTGATGACACTAAAATAGGACGTGTTATTGAATCCGACGAGGACTCAGCAAAACTACAGGAAGATCTAAACAAATTTTTCGAATGGTCTGAAAAATGGCAAATGAAATTCAACGTGGACAAATGTAAAGTACTCAGTATAGGAGATGTAAACAGGGAAACCAGATACCAGATGAACAACGATGCCATAGAGAAATCCGACTGCGAGAGAGATTTAGGAGTAATGATAAGTAGGAACCTTAAGCCAAGTAAACAATGTGTTTTTGCTCGTAAGAAGGCTAATAAAGTACTTGGGTTCATACAAAGGAGTGTTAGTTACAAGACTAGCGAGGTCATCCTAAAACTGTATCTTGCTCTTGTGAGACCACACCTGGATTACGTAGTTCAATTCTAGTCACCGTATTACAGAATGGATATAGAATCCTTGGAAAGAATTCAGAGGAGAATGACAAGACTAATCCCTGGCATTAGGAACCTTGAGTATAGAGACAGGTTAAAGCATCTTAATTTGCACTCCCTCGAGAGACGTAGAGCGAGGGACGACCTGATAGAGGTGTATAAGTGGAAGGCAGGGCTAAACAAAGGGGACATTACAAAGGTACTCAAACTATCCAACCAGGAGCGAACTCGTAACAATGGTTTTAAATTAGACAAATTTAGATTTAGGCGGGAAATAGGTAAACACTGGTTTGGAAACAGAGTAGTGGATGAATGGAACACGTTACCAAATATCATCATTAACCCGAATACGCTGAATAGCTTCAAACATAGGTTGGATGCTTATATGAGCAATAGGGGTTGGGTGTAAACGGGACTGCCCACTATAGGCCAATAGGCCGGCTGCAGTTTCCTCCATTCTTATGTTCTTATGTTCTTATGTTCTTATGTTCTAAAGCTCCTTGGGACTCTGGATGATAAGCGGTGGCCAGGTACTGGTGCACTCCCAACTTTCCCATCACTTGTTTGAACATATTAGTGAAAGGCGAACCCTGTTCTGACTGAACTTGACTGGGGATTCCGTACTGAGTAAAGAATTTAATCAATGCTTTAATGATTAACTTGGACGTGATGTATCTTATTGTCATCACTTCAGGGTAGCGAGTGGTTGTCCACATGATGGACAACAAGTACTGATTTCCACTGCGGGTTTTTTGGTAAAGGTCCCGCGGTGTCACTTATCACCTTGGGGAATGGTTCTTGAGACACAGGCATTGGTATTAGGGGAGCTGTTTTAATGATCTGTTTTGGTTTCCTGTGACCTGGCACTCATGGTAAGGTTTACAGTATTGAGCAACATTACTCTTAAGCTTTAGCCAATGGAATTGCCATAAGGTTTTATGGTAAGTTTTATTGACTCCTAAGTATCCACCAATATAATCATGCACAAGTGAGAGCATATCTGGTCTGAATTTAGTCGGTATTACAATTTGATGAATTTCATTCCAAGTCTCGTAAGCAGGGACATGACATGGTCGATATTTTCTCATCAAAATTCCCGATTTGAACTAATAACATTGAGGATGGTTAGTAATCTCACCGAGCTCTACAGCTTTATCTATGTGTGGCAACAAACTTTTATAACTTATTTGAGCTTCTTTTATCACTTCTGCAGTTATGGGAATATTACTTAATTCTTCTGAATTGTCAGGATTTACTTCTAGACCATCATAAAGATTATTAACACCTAATTCATTCGAGTCCTTATTTAAATCAGAGATAGCATCTTTATTCGCATCATTTGAATCAGAAATAAAATTAGAAACAGCATGGTCAGACGCAGCATCATGAGCACTCATACTCCTTGTCACTGCACATGCTGGGAACAAGTTAGGATATTGTTTCTCTAACTGCTCAGTAGTATTATCCAGAGAAGGTGTAGGACTGACAATTTGATCAGGTACTACTGTCTCCTGCAATGTCATTCCCGAAAAGAAATGCAACACCCTCTAGTCCTCTACTGGCAAAGACTCCTGAACTCCGACAGTAACATAATTAGAAACTAAATTCGTTTTGAGGTAAAGTTTAACCAGAGGAACAGTTGTACAACCACTAACACCCTGAAGGAGAACACTGTGCCCAGTAAAATAATCCTCTAAGGCTGGAACAGCACTTTTAACAATGAGGCTGTGTGAAGCACCTGTGTCTCTTAATACACGAATAGGATAGCTAGTAGAATTGTTATTTACTGAAACTGAAGCTTTATATAAAAATGGTTTAAACTTATCAGAAGTAGTCTGAACACAAGGTTCAAGATCACTAGAATTGCTGCTAGAACTTGAACAAAGAACTGGAGCTTTATCCTTATCTCTGAATATTTCTTTTCTCTTTAAGATGCGGCACTCCTTGATGGTGTGACCGTACTTTTTACAGTAAGTGCAAACCTTAATTGGATCCAATGGTTTACCTGGTTCACTTGCCCTACCAGGTGGATCATTGAATGACTCTGAGACAGCGGAGAAGTTAGGTGGTTGGGAGGCACCAGCCACCGTTACCTTACCACTGTTCTGGCCATGAGATTGAAGAGCTTGGGTAGTCTTTTTGTACATCTCTGGACCTCTCTGCTTCGATCTGAAATGGTATTCATTGTGAGTTAAACGGTAGTTCTCGGCGAGGCTGGCTGCTTTGTTTACATCAGTTACCCCTCTCTCCTGAATATACTATTTAATATGCAAAGGAACTTGTCTGATAACTTCTTCAAGCAGTATCAGTTGTCCTAATGCTTTAAAAGTGGGGACATTGCTAGCTGGGAGCCATCTTGTAACTAACCTTTCCTTAGCTCTAACAAGCTCTAGGTATGTTTGCTTTTCATCCTTTTTCAAAATCTTAAATTTCTGTCTATGTGTCTCAGTTATTTTATCATAAGCTTTAAGAACAGAGTCCTTCAACACATTATATTGACAAGCTTGATCAACAGTAAGGTTTACAAAGACAGTTTTTGCTCTACCTAAGAATGCTGATTGAGCTAGAAAACTCCACTGTGAAATAGGCCAACTCAACTGTTTGGCAATTTTCTCAAATAACAGCTAGAAATTCTCAGGGTCATTCTCATAAAAACTAGAAGCACATGGAATAGGTGGATAATTATTAAAATGGATTAGGTCATGGTTAACTGGTAGGAAACAAAGAGTCAGCATAAATGGATTAAAGTCAGACTGGGGTGCGGTCAAAAGCGGAGTTCCCCAGGGATCTGTATTGGGCCCTCTGCTGTTTGTTATATTCATTAATGATCTTGATTTAGACATAACTAGTAGGATTAGTAAATTTGCAGATGATACCAAAATGGGGAGAGTGATAAATTCAGACAGTGACTTTGAACACCTTCAAAGAGATCTAGATACCTTACATGAGTGGTCAGTAGACTGGCAAATGAATTTTAATACTGATAAATGCAAGGTACTACAGATAGGGAAGACGAATACAAACGTTAAGTATAAACTAGGTAACACGGAAATAGAAAACTCAGTTTGTGAAAAAGATCTAGGTGTATTTGTTAGCAACGACTTGAAACCTAGAAAACAATGTATTAGCGTTCGCAACAAGGCAAACAGGATTCTAGGGTTCATATCTAGGTCTGTGAGTAACAGAACTGCTGACGTTATCTTGAAACTTTACCTAGCATTAGTGAGGCCACACATGGATTATGCGGTTCAGTTCTGGTGTCCTTATTATAGAATGGACATAGATTCTTTGGAGAGAGTACAAAGAAGAATGACAAAAATGATCCATAATATTAGAAACCTTACATATGAAGAAAGACTGAAAAGCTTAGGCTTGCATTCATTAGAGAGGCGTAGAGTTAGGGGAGATATGATAGAGGTGTACAAGTGGGTGAGTGGGATTAACAAGGGTAAAATGGAAGATGTTCTGAAGCTCAGTAATAACGAAATAACTAGAACAAATGGCTTTAAATTAGATAAATTCCGATTCAGAAAGGATATAGGCAAGCACTGGTTTGGTAATAGAGTTGTGGATATGTGGAATAGGCTACCGAGTGCTATAGTAGGATCGGGGACGCTAGGGAGCTTCAAGACGAAGTTGGATAGGCACATGGAAGTGCTGGGATGGGTGTGAAAGGGATCTGCCCTGTATGGGCCAGTCGGCCTCCTGCAGTATCCCACTTTCTTATGTTCTTATGTTCTTATGTTATGTTTAACATGTTTTGGAGTGTTGTAGAGGTAGTGAGAAGGTTACCACCACCCCGCCCCAGCAGTGTGTTGTAGAGGCAGTGTGATGGCTACCACCACCCCACCCAGCAGTGTGTTGTAGAGGCAGTGTGATGGCTACCACCACCCCACCCAGCAATGTGTTGTAGAGGCAGTGTGATGGCTACCACCACCCCGCCCCAGCAGTGTGTTGTAGAGGCAGTGTGGAGGCTACCACTGTAGACCTGTAACTTGAAAGGCCTGTGAGGAGTGGGACTTGCCAGTAGACCGTCCCATTTAAAGTAATTTGGTTGTAGTTATCTAGAGTCCTATTGTTATCATTAAGGTAACTGAGACTGTCGATATAATTGACGTTCATCTGGGTTTCACGTCTTATATAAAAGTGGGAATATTATACACAACACTGGTGTGTATGCACAGTGTGATATTTACAAATCTTCTTACAACTGTACAGTGAATTAGGCTGGCCTCGTGATCTACTACTGAAGAGTTCTGGGTGTGAGTCGTGCTAGAACTGAGGCAGGCTCTTTGTATTAGGTGAGCTCCTACTGAGGTGGTTCAGTCGTAGATGTCTACTCTATGGGATCCAGCCAAAGACTAAGGGGTTTGTCCCATAGAAAGTAATTCCCACACTCGCCACTAAAGTGATCTAAGAGTCAAGCTTCTAGAAGGTTCTTGAAGGAAGAAGTAGTCACCTCCGTGGAATGCTAAGTCGATCATCAGTCAGCGGTGTTTACTTTTATAAATAACCGGCTGTAAAATGATCCCGTTGACCAGTGAATCACTCTTAACTGGCGGTGCCATTATCTATATATTACTTATCTAACTATCTAAAATACTTGATGCATTGCAAGTGTGAAGCAAAGTATCTAATTAACTCAAATGAGCAATCAATTCAGTGCGACACTCAGGTAATCTTAACATCCGCGAGACTGAAGCCGAGTGTATAGTCTTACACCAAGCGTCATCACCTATGAACAACCTCTACCCTCTACAGGTCATTGACTAATGAATGTTCATAATTATACATCCATGGTTGTAAGTTATTAATTACTTACTCTAAATTATACAGTATGTAATTATACTGGTTACAGATAGCTCGGCCACGTCGTGTGAACCGTCCTCGGGTGACTAAAATAAAAGAGAGTCCTAACACACAGGTATTGTTAAATGCCTATCTTGGTGATGATCTCAAATGATTACCACCATGTACTGCGTTAGGCTGTATAATGAATAATATTAGGGACAGCTGCTTGTATAGCAGATTTACCTAAAGCTGGTTTACAAAGTTGCTTCCTTACATAGAAGAACAGCAAATATAATTATTATAGTGGTAATCACGACAATCACCACCAAGGCTGAAGTCACTGTGGGATGAGTATCATCTGTCACAAATGTCAGTGGGTGCCACAAGGCTGCATCATCATCACTATCGGTATCCATTTATTTGTCCTTCAACACTGTAATGTCTGTGATTACAGGAGGATCTAAATAAACTGCAGGGGTGGTCTGAAAAATGGCAAATGAAATTCAACACCAGCAACTGCAGCGCATAATATTGGAAGAACAAATACTGACATTGTCTACAACCTTAACAACATCAACCTAGAGAAGTCGACTTGTGAAAGAGACCTAGGGGTACTTGTAAGCCCGGACCTACGGCCTAGAAAACAGTGCGTTAATGTTCGAAATAAGGCAAACAGAGTATTGGGTTTTATATCTAGAAGTGTAAGTAATAAGAGTGCAGAGGTCTTATTGCAACTATATCTTGCGCTAGTTAGGCCGCACCTCGATTATGCGGTTCAGTTCTGGTGCCCTTATTATAGAATGGATATCAATTCACTAGAGTCGGTGCAGCGAAAAATGACGAAAATGATTCCGGGACTTAGAAACCTTCCATATCAGGATAGGTTAAAGAAACTTAACTTGCATTCCCGAGAAAGACGAAGAGTGCGGGGAGATATGATAGAAGTATTTAAGTGGGTGAAAGGAATCAATAAAGGTGATATAGATAAAGTTCTTATAATATCTGAGCAGGATAGGACTCGGAGCAACGAATTTAAGTTGGATAAGTTTAGATTTAGGAGGGAGATAGGAAGAAACTGGTTCACAAATAGGGTGGTGGACGAGTGGAACAAGCTTAGCAACTTTGTAGTAAGTGCTGGAACTCTGGAAAGTTTCAAAAGGAGGCTGGATAGATTCATGGATGTTAGAGAGTGGTAGTAACTCTCGACAGGAGCCGCCATGCACAGGCCAACCGGCCTATTGCAGACTCCTTAGTTTCTTATGTTCTTATGTTTACTTCGGTGTATTTTCTGAAGATCCAATGAGTGAGAGGCGATAGGTTTCCTGAGGACGGACGATGTGTCATGGCGTGTAGCTCCACATATGGTGTGAAGACTTGAAAACAATGAGCATTGTCGTGGTAACTCATAACGTCCTTGTCCCACAGTGAAGCTTCTAAAATCTAGGCGATTCGTCAGGGCAGACCACTACAACGGGCAGCTCCTGTGGGAAATACAAATACACAGCACCCTGGATCTCTTCTAAAAGTACACTGTCGAAGTGTTTGTTAACAAAACTACATGACTCTAAATTTGTCGTGTTATTGACTAAGTCCATCTTTCAGTTTGAGTAAGACCCGGCTATATTAATTCGTGTAGGATAACAAATAAGATTACTTGACTCCTTCTGGCATGTAGCATATGCTGACAGAGGTGGAGTCGCCATGAGAGATCTATCTCGAAACAGCAGGATACATGTGGAAACGTTAATTATTATTACAACTTGACCATTCTTTATACTAGGGAAGGGTGTAATGTCAAATTTCCGGAACTCATGGCAGATACAATATAATTTGATCGGGTGTGACAGAAACAGAGAGAAGACTGTAATCATTTTCCAACCTAGCCACAGGAACAGCAGGCTTAAGTTTGAGAAGATCAGTAGCAATCCCTACAACTCGAGCTAATTCACTGAATTGCTCTTGCAAGGTAGTGATTTAGGTTAACCTTATTCACCAACTGGTTTACAGTCTTCTTGCTTTCATCTAGCTTCTTACCATGATTAGCTAACAGATGAGATTGACTGGACAGAAATGCGGAATTCTGGTCGGCCTGTTGTTTAAGTACATTAATCTGTTTCTGCCACTGGGCTAAGTCATCTTCTGTGGCTACACCGGACAATGATTTATGAATGTAACCCAAAAAATTTAGAAGACCTCTCTTCCTTCTACTCCTGTCACTATGCGCAGGGGGAGCAATAGGAGAAGGTGTGGTGGTTGTATTCATATAGGATTGTGGAAACTGGTGAATAATGAGGTCCAAAGATGATTTGGTACGCTCCAGTTGCCAAGTCCATTGAGAGTGCATAGGAGTGTCATCCACAGTAGATTCATTAACCCTTTTTGTGAGATAGATTGTCATTAGACAAGTTTGACAATGTGGCGACAATATTAGGTAATGGTTCACACTGTACGCCTATCGTGAACATCTGCCTAATTAAGGACACATTTTGGGGTGGAGACACAAGACAACCTGGCCGTGACGGCTCGTGTGTGTAGCCCGGAATCAGGCAGAGAATAAGTAGGAGCATCGTGGTTCTGCAAGTAAAAGTTACTCATAAGAAGAGCAATGTCCATCACACGTGGGTCTATCACACAACTGACATGTAGGAGAAGAAAGATCAGTAGAGGTGACACACAAGGTTCAGTGGCACTATGTGACTGAGCTGCTCCTTGGGGCTTCAGAAGCTTGAGGTTGTCCCCGTGTTCATGCCTTGTTTCCCCTGTATGTATGTGTTTCAGCCGGTACCTGTGACCTGACTCGTGTTGCATAATTCTATATGGACCGACGACATCCCTAATGGGTCGTGTTCTTTTATTGCGTTCGGTGGTGAAGGCGTTAGTCGCTTTTTCTAACTCATGCGTAATTTGCTGGTGAATTATTTTGGACTCAATACCGTTCGCCGATGAAATCGTCACCGAAAATTTCCTGTCTCCCTACTTCAACCTCGAATGGAAGTCGTTTGTCATAATTGTAGAGCGCGAAGTGAGGTGTGTCGCCGATGGATTCATGATAACAACTGTTAATGGAACTTTGTACGTCAGACATACACTCAGCCCAATTCGTGTTAGTAAAATCCAAGTTAGTCCGAAGATGATTAAGAATCTTCCTGTTAAGCCGTTCAGCCTTCCAGTTGGCTGAAGGATAATGGGCTGTGATATTACATGTATTAATGTGATACAGTTCACATAATTTAGTTAATAGCCCGTTGTTAAAATCACCTCCGTTATCCGTAAGTAAAACGTTAGGAGTGTCATGCCTGTCGAGAATGCGACTCTTAAAGGCTCGGGCAATTGTCTCTGCACTTTAATGACATCCCTTCCCAGCCATTATTGAAATATGAAAGTATCAGAGCTCGGTTGTTGAACTGTGAGGGTGGTTGTTTGTGCAGTGGGAGCGTCCAGTTAGGGTGGGGGCAGACTATGCACCCTCCGCCTTGAATGTATCAAGAACTTTCGTCCTGGATTGTTTTATAGGTTAAAGTGTGGAAAGGATGGAAGGCATGTCGGGGCTCAAGGCACAGCCAGATATGAAGGATAGAGAAGTCACGACAGATAGTCGTGAGGGGAATGATTGAAAAAGAGGTTTAATGAGTTAAACAGAGGAGAACGACACCCATTGTTTTACATATTACAAAGTTTGTTGGCTAAGTAAGCTAACCTAGGATTTAGGATGAGGTTGTACAATGGTTACTTTGGTAGACAAAGACTAGTTTGATTTTACAATTACATGTTTATTAAAATCTTATTACTGTATTATGTTATGGACTCGCTAGATTGTGACTTGTTAAATGTGAACTTATATCATCTAAGTTTTAATCTAAGTTGGATCACTGTAGCGGACATAGATGGGTCGCGGGTTGGGTTGTTGTAGTGCGGGCAGACTCCGGGGCCACCAGGCGTGGGGTCGCCCTCCGTTGATGTCTTCCCCACGTAGGTGGTCTGAGCTGTGAGGGTCGTCCAGGAGCTTGTCCCAAACCTTCTTCCCTAGGCGATGGAACCTGACGTTGAGGGCCTCTGTTTTATTTCTCAGGTGGATGGTTTCCACTGACTCCTGGTAAGGTGGCGCTTGGCCACTGGTTGACCTCAGACACTTTTGGAAGGTCTGTAGTTGTTGTAGTCTGGTCTTCCCGAGTGTGACGAGTGGTACGTGTGGGTACTCCAACACAGGCCTCACCAGCACCTTGTACAGGTGGACTTGTATCCTCTCAGGCATCAGTTTAAAATGTTTTAATTTGGCAGCAGCGACTTTGGCTTTCTTTAGTCTGTCCTTTACATGGGAAATGATGCCCATCTGAGAGATGATGAGGCCGAGCAACATGCCTTGTTTAGAGTACTCAATCCCTTCGTCGTCGATCATCAATGGCGCAGGCTTGAATTTGGCTATGGGTATGACCTCGAATTTCGTTTTGTTTGTTTTCTATTTTCCATTTATTTTCATATTCTGAGATATCCTCTATTGCCCGAGCAGTGAGTCGCGCCATCCTTGCCGTGGACCTTCCTGGGCAGGTGACAATTTCTGTTACATCGACGGCATACATGATGCACTCACTGTCGACGATTGGAGGTAGCAGGTCAGCCGTGTAGTGTGTGTCAGGGTTGGTGAGAGACAAGAGCCCTGAGGCACGCCCCTCGAGATTTAGAATTCTTCTCCAGTGTTCTTGCATCTTGATTTTGGCTCTGCGGTCCATAATGAAGTTGTACAGTCATATGATCTTATAATGCAGCTTCGCATGCCAAACTTTATCAAACGCCTTGCTGACGTCCCTCAGCACTACATTGCACTGCAGGCAGCCAGTCATGGCTTTGGGGATCTGCTCGTAGGCCAGGGCTATGGCGGTGGATGTGCTTCGGTGCTGACGGAAGCCTAACTGGCGGGGGATTATGCACGTCTTCGTCCTCAAGATACATCCGCAACCGCTTGTTTACTATTTTTTCGAGGATTTTGGCAGGTACTTCTAGCAGCCATATTAGTTGAAAGTTTGCTACTTTATTTTGAGGCTTCCTTGCTTTTGGTATGAGGCGGATAACGGCGTTTTGAACATCTTGGGGAAGTATCCAGAGGCGAGGCAAGCATTGCATATATGAGCAAGCCTCTCTATCATGTTGTCGGGGAGTTGAGCTCAGATCTTCTTGTTAATGTGACTTTGACCAGGTGATTTGTTTTTAAACCCTTTTATGATGACTGACACATCTGCAGGAACTATACGCTCCGTCAGGTAGCTGTCGTCCACCAGACTGGTGAAGTCAGTCCATGCGAACGGCGGGAGCAGGTGCTGATGGTCCTGCAACTGACCTAAAATGTCCTCCTCAAACTCCCTGTCGAAGCCCTCGTTCTCCTGTTCACTAATGGTAAAGATCTTCCGTAAATATCGCCGAAGTAATTGTTGTTGGTTTTCCTCCTCGAATATTTTCACATTGTTTTGGTCGAGCAGGTAAGGGACCATGCTAGAGGTGGAACCCATCAGTCGCTTAATCCCTTTCCAGAAGGCAGTTCTATCGCGGTAATTGTTGGCTGCCTCCCACACCAAGGCGGCCCACTTTTGTTCATGTAGACGTTTGCTCTCTTGCTGGATGTCCGTCTGTAGCTCTCGGTACCGGTCCCTCAGCTCTTGCGTCGACCCACAGATACTGGCTAGCTGTCTCACGTGATCGTACTGGACACTGAGCTGCCTCAGCTGGTGACTGGTGTGAGGGTGGGGAATGGTCCTGTAACTGGCGGTCGGGATGTTGTTGTCCATCTCCGTCTTCACATCAATGTACCATTGTTCGACCACGTCGTCGATCTCATTGGGTCTGGCTTCTTCCAGAGAATGAGAGACTCCTTGAAGGAGTCCCAGTCTGCCCGTTTGAGGTTTGACCTGATGTTGGTGGGGATCATAATGGGATTGGATGAGAGCGTCACAACGACTGGCGGGTGATCGCTGGTACTGATGGGTCCGGCGGTAACGTGCCTGTTCAGTACGGCCTCGTTGTTAGAGAGGATTATGCCCGGTGTTGTGGAACTGGCACGTCTGATCAGTGTTGGGAAATTTGGGCTGAGTTGTTGCAGTTTTCCCCTTCAGATGTTGTCAAACAGCGCCACACCGACGTTGTTCTCATTACCGTGTCTGAGTATGGTGCAGCGCGCATTTAAGTCCCCAATGATGTATGTTGGTTATCTGTGGTGCAGCAACTGGTTGAGGTCTTGTTCAGGTAAGTAAGGACGTCTGGGAGGTCGGCACATTGTGCATATGATAACAGGTCTCCTAGTTGATTCCACCTGCACTCCAAGAACTGAATCCTCGAAGTTTAGCAACACTCTGTGACTCCGCAGTGACCTGATGGCCACACGACACCATCGTTCAGCTCACCCACATGGTCGTCTGGTATACAGTGTAGACAATTTTTGTCACTGACCCACATCGGGGCCTGGGGGGCAAAAATGTAATAATAATAATAATAATAATAATAATAATAATAATAATAATTCATAGTAAGTAAAATTTTTAATAAATAATACAAAATTTAGAATAAAATAATAATGATATTAATAATAATACAGCACTACTAAAAATAATATCACTGTAATAATAATATTAAGGAAATACAAAAAAAAATCAATACAGTATAGTCTGCATTTACGCGGTCAATTGAACCCGTGGAGGTCCGCGTAAAACGAAAACGCGTAAACGAAATAACAGAACATATGGGATTAATTGAAATAGAGACTGGGCCGACCCCCAAACTCTATTTTTTCCGACACAATACGTACGCTGTAGTAAAAAGAACATCTTAATTTTATGATGGTATGCACACACAATTAATATTTAAGAGAAATATCAATAACATTAGGTTTTTAAACACTTACGTTAGTAGAAAAGATGGGTCGGCACACGTGGATGGCGGCTGGTTCCGAGGCAGAGGGCAGATTAGTTGCCCTCTGGTGAATCACTTTCACTACTCGCAGAGGTTTGCAGGGCCTCCCAGACAAACCCCTCAAAGTCCATATCCTCACTGTCACTATCACTATCACTGACATGGGCTGGCTGTGGTTGTGGTGGGTTGCAGGCGAAGAAGTCCTTAATACTATGTTGACGACTAGCATTGATGTTGTCGAGATAGATATGGATATACGGCTCCATAACTTTCGTCAGATGATTATTAGACACTTCATACCGATGCTTGATGCTTGTCTGGGTCGTTGTCAAGGATGAGCTTAATTTTCTCCCCCAACTCGATGATTTCCTTCACATAATCATTACTTGGTCCAGGTAATTCAAGGTTTTTCTGGGGTGGTGGGGGTCCAGCGGAAGCCATTGTGAGGGGAATAGCAGACACGAGAGAACTGTATATGCGGACTGAGAACAGTGAGACTGGCCCGGCTAGGTCAGCTAGTTCTGGTGGCAGGGCACGTCATGTTACATTAGACCAATCACACCTAGCGGCGGAGGGAATGCGTGGGTGGTAAAGATGCGTGGCCCAATCACAGTCCGATACGTCATATGACGTCAGCGATAACGTAAGAGCGACCTAATGCTCACCCCTAACCGCACCGCTTCCAGTGTATGGTCAAGAATGGACCGCGTGAGTAAAAAAATGGCGCGTATGGACTTCTCCAGCCTCGCCGCATAAATGATGAAATTTACCGCGTAATTAAAACATTTCATTCTGGCAAGGCACCGCGTAAATGACCAAACGCATAAACAAAAACCATGTAAATCCAGACTATACTGTATATGTATGTTGTGTTGTCAATAGAAAGAGAAACAATTGAGACCCTGCAATTGTGTGTAAATGAGGCAGAAAGTCAGATCAGCACCCTGGGACTTGGTCACAATTTTCGTGGTGTCATATGGCAGCAGGGTCTACTATTAGACAATACTTTATGCTTCTTCCAACATCTTCCCAGGCGGTAGTACCTCCCTGTTTGGTAGCTGCCTACTATGCCAGTACTGTTTTACAGAATAATGTCTGGGTCTAATTGATAGTATAAGTTAGACAGTTCGTTACGTTTATTAAGGGACCAGTGTAGGACATTATGTTGGACAATTTTCATCCTGCTAATGACTGCCATTTCAGAGACTGTAGCTTGGGGCGTCGCTTGAAGTGTTTGATCGGCTTCTGCCATTTCTAGGGGGCCGGAACTTCTTAGCAGAACCTTCGAACATCTGCTTGTCAGTTAATGGCGGGCCCTCGAACTTCTCGTCACCCATGTACAGGAAGGTGCTCATGTCCTGGGCCTGCGTGTCGAAGTAATCTACTGCCGCTGCAGCTCGGGGGTGTTGTTCCTCTGTGGAGTAAGTCACCATTACCTGGTCGCAACTATTGACTGTGATTGGAGTCCGACGGTCACTGTCGTCGCTGGGAGTACATGTCTTGGGGTCACGGAGATTTACGGTGTCGTTGGAGCTGTGATCCCAGGGGGACTGATTGGCCACGTCGGGGCTACGGTTATACTGACTTCTGCCAAAGTCAGGGAGGTCATGGTCCATTTCTGGCGTGGGTTGAGGTCGTCCGTAAGTCGTTGAGTGGGTTACTGCCTTCAGGATTTCTTTTGAAGGGACGTCGTTGCTTATTTTAACAGGTGCAATGTTGTTCCTGGTTAGTGTCTCGTTGAGGTGTTTCGAGAATGAACCTGGATGAAACATGTTCATGTGATGCCGATGGGTATGCAAGTAAGACAAGAATATAGCAGTGGCTTTGGACTCGTCCAGCTGTGGAGAGGAGACGCTCCTGATGCTCTCCGCATTGCGTCCCTCATGGAGGCCAGTGACTCAGTAACTGCCTGTTTTATTGAGTCCTTGGTGGTTCGTATCTCTAATTACAGGACTTCCATGGTTTCGCTGACATTGGTGAGTTTTTGTGAGTCTGCTTGAGTTTCTTTCAGAGCGTCTTTTAGGGTTTGGTTGTAAGCCGTGATCGTTGACCGAGTGGTCCTTTTTAGGTTAGAAATTTCCCGGGTTTCTTTTTGCTTGGTTATTTAGGTCAGTTTCTTCTCTGTTTCTTGAATTACCCGCTTCCTGACCAGGCAGGTGGCAGAGAAGGTCCTGTGGCCACCCTCGCAGATGACACACTTTATGATGGTGCTACGGCAGTCTTTGTAGAAGTGTTGATCAGATGAACACTCAGAGCATATGAACCCTTTCAGGGGGCAGTTCTTGGTCATGTGGGCATTGTATTTGTAGCACTTCATACATTGTTGGACGGGCGTATACTTTTCATATTCTATTTGGTGTGAGGAGATGGAAGTGGCATATGCAAAGAGCCCCTTCTCCTTCATTCTTTTTGCATCCGTTGTGCCTTGATTATATTATGGGCATACATAGGATACGCCTCCACAACCTTGACATTGTTTTGCTTTTCTATTTCATCTCTTATTTCTTCTGCGTTATTTTCCACTACATCTTTGTCCAACTTCTTACATACAAGGGTGAGCTTGGCGCCGTATTCCCATGGGACAATGACCTCGCATCCGTTAGTTTTCATTTTCTCCATGGCACCAGACTTAAGTAGTTTATTAGCATCTTCATCTGTTTCTGGGAGGATGATGTAACCATCTCTCTGATCCACGAGTCTATTTATCCTCACCCTTAGGTAGCATAATAGTCTTTTAGCCCTATCCGAGACCCCTGGGTCGGGTTTCCGGTTCTTCACTCTCACTTTGGCCATGGTCAGTAACATACATGAAAATCCTACCTAATAATTATGTCCACCTCAGCTAAACCCCATGGACGCCACTCCTTCTGTCCACTTGCAGGGCGAGTAGAGATGGGTCTAGGGGTAGGGTGAAACTGTACATAACAGAGCCACCACTTTAAGTTAAGAAACCCTAATTGTTCTCATATTCATATAAGTTAGAAATATCATTATTCACATATACTGTACAGGTAATATTGCAGAAAAATTCACCTGAAATTTGGAGATGTTGTGTAGACAGACAAACACCAAACTTGTTAATGAAACATCTGTAATAAATTTGTATTTTTTAATATGAAGATAAGCAAAAACAGAATCATAATGTGAGAACAACAATAATAAACAGGTTCCTCATCAGTCTCGTACAGAGTAGAGTATCATATTAGTTGCATAGGTGTGGCTGTTAAAAACTATAATATCCCTTTATGAGAACAAAGTGAAAAGCCATACACTGAAGCCTCACTATGTACATATTTACAATTTATTATTTGGGTGCTAATTCAAACGACCCAAAACCCCAATGATACTGAATTAGTGAGGATTCAGTATATATAATATGTTATATGGTTTCAAGGTACAGCACAGTATATCAACATCAAGGTGAAACTTAGAACTTACCACACATTACTCCTCCACTATAACACTCAAATTGCGACCAAAAAATATATAAAACAATAAATCAGAAATAGTTTCACAAGTCCCAAGAAGAAGTATTGTATTTCTATGATAAAATACAGTACATATAAAGTATTTCTGCTGGGCCCGACAACAGTTGTGTGTGGAGCGAGTATTGGGCCACACAACCTCAGTGGAAGAGAGAACAGTGACAGACTGTTGCAAAACAAGCATTGAGTGTGTGTGTGTGTGTGTTGCAAGACAAGCATTGAGTGTGTGTGTTGCAAGACAAGCATTGAGTGTGTGTGTGTGTGTTGCAAGACAAGCATTGAGTGTGTATGTGTGTGTGTTGCAAGACAAGCATTGAGTGTGTGTGTGTTGCAAGACGAGCATTGTGTGTGTGTGTGTGTGTTTGTTGCCAGTAGAAACACACACACACACACACACACACACACACACACACACACACACACACACAGTACATCATATATAAATGTAAAAAAAAATCATATATGACAGTAGATGGTAGGTGATGCATTAATGCCTCACACCTCAATGTTAACAGATACATACATTAATGCCTCACACCTCAATGTTAGCAACAGTGATACATACATTAATGCCTCACACCTCAATGTTAAAAGATACATACATTAATGCCTCACACCTCAATGTTAACAGATACATACATTAATGCCTCACACCTCAATGTTAACAGATACATACATTAATGCCTCACACCTCAATGTTAACAACAGTGATACATACATTAATGCCTCACACCTCAATGTTAACAACAGTGATACATACATTAATGCCTCACACCTCAATGTTAACAACAGTGATACATACATTAATGCCTCACACCTCAATGTTAACAACAGTGATACATACATTAATGCCTCACACCTCAATGTTAACAACAGTGATACACACTGTACATTAATGCCTCACACCTCAATGTTAACAACAGTGATACATACATTAATGCCTCACTCCTCAATGTTAACAACAGTGATACATACATTAATGCCTCACACCTCAATGTTAACAACAGTGATACATACATTAATGCCTCACACCTCAATGTTAACAACAGTGATACATACATTAATGCCTCACACCTCAATGTTAACAGATACATACATTAATGCCTCACACGTCAGTGTTAACAGCAGTGATACATACAGTAATGCCTCACACCTGAATGTTAAGAAGAGTGATACATACTGTACATTAATGCCTCGCACCTCAATGTTAACAACAGTGATACATACATTAATGCCTCACACCTCAATGTTAGCAACAGTGATACATACATTAATGCCTCACACCTCAATGTTAACAGATACATACATTAATGCCTCACACCTCAATGTTAACAACAGTGATACATACATTAATGCCTCACACCTCATAAAAAATTACCTTTCTGTAAAACATTTAATAATTGACTAGATGTATCTGTGAAACTCCTAAACTTATTCAATAATTAAACTAGACTTTTTAGATTTATTCAATGGTATAATCACATAAATATAATTTAGGTTAACATTTGACAAACTTCCATTCGTATGAGATTAATTTACCCTTATTCTGCTCTTAATAATATAATGAAAAGATGTCCAACACAGGTCATGGGCGTATTGTAAATAATGCTAGGGAGTAGAGAGTGGTCACAGGACTGTCATTAGAGGTGTACAGTATATAAGCATTCCTCGCTTTGTGAGGGGTTTTTGAAGACTTGAATCTTGCGGTTAACTGAGAAACACCTGTGTGAGGACACCGACGACACAGTTGTGACCACTGCCTCATAAATATCTGCCATGCTATTATACTCTTGAGTACCAGGTAATTATAGGCACAGAAAACAGCTACACTATATTCATAAATTCAGTTCTTCCATTATAGACAAGTATAGAAAACTTAATTTGCCAAAATATACAGAGTGTATAGTACATTCTTTAGCTTATTATTGAGTACAGAAATAATTTTGCCATGTACAAAATAGTGAAAATATGTAAACATCTTTGGTTTTGTGAATATCCATAAAGAGTGAAGGCAAGATTACCTTAAGTTATTGCAACCTGGCTTAAAGACTCCCCCCCCCCCCCACACAGTAGCTGGAAGGAGTTTTACATCATTACCTGGACAAATCATTATAATGCCACAGTACAATACTGTAGTTTTGGAGGGATAATTACTCTCACAGAAACAAACCTGTATGTCACTACATGACTCAAACAACAAACTTACACGAATGTAACAAGAATTTATCTCAAATTTGTTTTTGGTTGTCTAGTCAGCCGTATGTCTGCCTTCACCCGTCTACCTTTAGCCCTACGTCTGCCTTCACCCGTCTACCTTCAGCCTTATGTCTGCCTTCACCCGTCTACCTTCAGCCCTATGTCTGCCTTCACCCGTCTACCTTCAGCCCTATGCCTGCCTTCACCCGTCTACCTTCAGCCCTATGTCTGCCTTCACCCGTCTACCTTTAGCCCTACGTCTGCCTTCAGCCCTCTGTCTGCCTTCACCCGTCTACCTTCAGCCCTATGTCTGCCTTCACCCGTCTACCTTCAGCCCTATGTCTGCCTTCACCCGTCTACCTTCAGCCCTATGCCTGCCTTCACCCGTCTACCTTTAGCCCTATGTCTGCCTTCACCCGTCTACCTTCAGCCCTATGTCTGCCTTCACCCGTCTACCTTTAGCCCTATGTCTGCCTTCACCCGTCTACCTTCAGCCCTATGTCTGCCTTCACCCGTCTACCTTCAGCCCTATGTCTGCCTTCACCCGTCTACCTTCAGCCCTATGTCTGCCTTCACCCGTCTACCTTTAGCCCTACGTCTGCCTTCACCCGTCTACCTTCAGCCCCATGTCTGCCTTCACCCGTCTACCTTCAGCCCTATGTCTGCCTTCACCCGTCTACCTTCAGCCCTATGTCTGCCTTCACCCGTCTACCTTTAGCCCTATGTCTGCCTTCACCCGTCTACCTTCAGCCCTATGTCTGCCTTCACCTGTCTACCTTTAGCCCTACGTCTGCCTTCACCCGTCTACCTTTAGCCCTACGTCTGCCTTCACCCGTCTGCCTTCAGCCCTATGTCTGCCTTCACCCGTCTACCTTCAGCCCTATGTCTGCCTTCACCCGTCTACCTTTAGCCCTATGTCTGCCTTCACCCGTCTACCTTCAGCCCTATGTCTGCCTTCACCCGTCTACCTTCAGCCCTATGTCTGCCTTCACCCGTCTACCTTCAGCCCTATGTCTGCCTTCACCCGTCTACCTTTAGCCCTACGTCTGCCTTCACCCGTCTACCTTCAGCCCCATGTCTGCCTTCACCCGTCTACCTTCAGCCCTATGTCTGCCTTCACCCGTCTACCTTCAGCCCTATGTCTGCCTTCACCCGTCTACCTTTAGCCCTATGTCTGCCTTCACCCGTCTACCTTCAGCCCTATGTCTGCCTTCACCTGTCTACCTTTAGCCCTACGTCTGCCTTCACCCGTCTACCTTTAGCCCTACGTCTGCCTTCACCCGTCTGCCTTCAGCCCTATGTCTGCCTTCACCCGTCTACCTTCAGCCCTATGTCTGCCTTCACCCGTCTACCTTTAGCCCTACGTCTGCCTTCACCCGTCTACCTTCAGCCCTATGTCTGCCTTCACCCGTCTACCTTTAGCCCTACGTCTGCCTTCACCCGTCTACCTTCAGCCCTATGTCTGCCTTCACCCGTCTACCTTCAGCCCTATGTCTGCCTTCACCCGTCTACCTTTAGCCCTACGTCTGCTTATCGTGAGTGAGGGAATGCTTTTCCTTTAGGACATTACTTAAGGCGGCATCACACAGGCACTTGTACTGACATTTTCCCCTTTTGGCAGCCATAGTGGCATTGGCTTTTCCAGCAATTTTTAACAAGTGTGTTCACGGCGGGAGAACTTGTGGCACTGTAACCACAGTGGAGTGGCTGGAGCCAAATCAAAACAATAACAAGATGGAAATATAAACGTGAGAAAAAACGCTTTAGAAGGAAGAAAGTTTGGTCCTGAACTGAAGAAACAGACTAAATTAACATAAATATCCTTAATCAACATAAGTTATTACAATTTTGAAGACAAGTTTCCTGCCTGTGTGTATAATGTAAAGTTTCACATGAATGTTTTGTATTTTCATTGTGGAAATAAAAAGATATATGGTGGTAAGTGGACAAGGAGGAGGGGTTCTGGACCCCCTCCTTTTTATCAGAAAATTTCACTACTTTTTCTTTACTGCAGTATTGAATTCAGGCATTTTTGTACAGTGAAAAATAATTACTATTGACATCAGAATATCTCCTAATATTAAGTGCACTTGGCTTCAAAATGGCCTCAAAGTGCCCATGATATTGGTCAGATTAAAAAAAAATCCTAGGGGGAACTTATAGCGCCCCCTCAACCCTCCACCAGTTGGGTGGGCTCACTATGCTCGCCATGTTCCCCCACCCACAACTTCTTGGACCCCCCCCCCCCCCTTTGATATTGCTGGATACGCCCCTCGACACTTGTCGGTAGCTGCATTTTCAAAACCAACACATCAGGCTGGAGAAATCTGCAGCTGTTGGCAGATGAAACTCCAACCACTAGCCCCTGAAAACCAGCCACTACTGCTAACTGGAAGTGAAAATTGTCAGCGCAAGTGCCATAGTTTAACTTTGTCAGCTTCCTACACTTACCCCATACAGTTCTGCCAAACTTCTGCACTATCATGGTTCCTTCCCACAACAACTACACATGTTTACTACTACTACTACTACACACACACACACACACACACAGGCGGTTTAAAAAGTCCCTTGATATACTCTATAACCTTATACCCAAAACTACAGGGTGTCTCAAAAAATGTAATGTATACCTGTACTGTACACACTGCTTTCCAGATTTCCATCCAGGGAGATTGTGTGAATATTTACATTACAACAACACCTCACTTGATGTGTAAGGTCTCCATACATACACTGATGACACCCCATACATACACTGAAGACACCCCATACATATACTGAAGACACCCCATACATACACTGAAGACACCCCATACATACACTGATACTATTGAGTGACAGTTCTGCCTGCTAATCGTGCATTATCAGTACTGTATACTGATTCACGTGATATATCGGTGGTTTACTGTATACTGATTCACGTGATATATCGGCGGTTTACTGTATACTGATTCACGTGATATATCGGCGGTTTACTGTATACTGATTCACGTGATATATCGGTGGTTTACTGTATACTGATTCACGTGATATATCGGCGGTTTACTGTATACTGATTCACGTGATATATCGGTGGTTTACTGTATACTGATTCACGTGATATATCGGCGGTTTACTGTATACTGATTCACGTGATATATCGGTGGTTTACTGTATGCTGATTCACGCGATATATCGGTGGTTTACTGTATATTGATTCACGTGATATATCGGTGGTTTACTGTATGCTGATTCACGTGATATATCGGTGGTTTACTGTATATTGATTCACGTGATATATCGGTGGTTTACTGATTCAATCTCCACAAACTACTGAAGTCGACCTTAATAAGGCTAAGCTGTAACGATCACAACATAAGACCTACAGAAAGTAACATACACATGTCATTGTGCCAAACTCTTTGTCTTCCACAGGGGGCAAAGACAACATCATCATCACCACCATCATCATCCTCCTCTTCATTATCATCATCATCATCACCACCATCATCATCATCCTCTTCATTATCATCATCATCATCATCTGGAGTGGTTTGCACTTTTATTAATTCGTCACACTCACGCCAAAATACAACACACTGGCATTTTTTAGGTTCTCGTAAAACATCGTCATTATTTTTTACAGATACATAAACGTGCTAATGAGATCACAGTAATATATTATGTACAACCCTGATAACTAGAGTAGTGGAGACTCGCTTACATCCTAACACAAATTCTAGCTATCACATACTCTCAGTCTCCGAGAGTAGCGGAGACTCACTTATATCACAACTAACATACAGATTAGAGTGAATAACAAAAGAAAAGTTAACACAGACTAATTCACTTACAGGGTAATAAAACCTGATACAAACATTATGAAATATCAAAGTTTGGGAGAATGGAGTTATTACACTGAACACAAAATATCAATCTTTTGTTAAATATATTTGTGAATTACAGTGTCTTCACTTGAAGAAAACTAAACCAGATTAAAACTAAATCCTACTTTACTCAGCTACTTGTTATCACACAAGAGAGGCTGGAGTGTACAGTCAGGGTCAAAAAGTTAGCTCACCTTCCAAACTGAAGCAGTATTGACCCCAAATGCAATCACACAGCACACCCGCACCAGACGACTCTTTCCCGTGACTCAGCTTAACCTCAGGGAAGGAACTTTTGAATTCAACTGTAAATAACGTGTGACCCACCATCAGCACCTGACCAAGAGGACTGTCAAACAGCCTGAAAGAAGATAACTTTTCAAGGGTGTCTGGTGGGTCCTGAAGGAAGAAACTTATCAAGGGTGTCTGGTGGGTCCTGAAGGAAGATAACTTATCAAGGGTGTCTGGTGGGTCCTGAAGGAAGATAACTTATCAAGGGTGTCTGGTGGGTCATGAAGGAAGATAGCTTATCAAGGGTGTAAGGTGGGTCCTGAAGGAAGATAACTTATCAAGGGTGTCTGGTGGGTCCTGAAGGAAGATAACTTATCAAGGGTGTCTGGTGGGTACTGAAGGAAGATAACTTATCAAGGGTGTCTGGTGGGTCCTGAAGGAAGATAACTTATCAAGGGTGTCTGGTGGGTCATGAAGGAAGATAACTTATCAAGGGTGTAAGGTGGGTCCTGAAGGAAGATAACTTATCAAGGGTGTCTGGTGGGTCCTGAAGGAAGATAACTTATCAAGGGTGTCTGGTGGGTCCTGAAGGAAGATAACCTATCAAGGGTGTCTGGTGGGTCCTGAAGGAAGATAACTTATCACGGGTGTCTGGTGGGTCCTGAAGGAAGATAACTTATCACGGGTGTCTGGTGGGTCCTGAAGGAAGATAACTTATCACGGGTGACTGGTGGGTCCTTGTACTGTTTCTGCTCACGAAGTACCATCCAATCCAAGGTGAAAAATTACCATAATTTGGTCATTTTTAATGCAAACATTCTCAAAATATGATCAATTTACCTTCAAATGACTGTAAACAACTGCAACATTTAATATCTTCGTAAAGTCGCTTATTTATAACAATCCTGCAGATAGAGTAATAAACACACACACACACACACACACACACACACACACACACACACACTCTGACAGGATGTACACACAGACATGACAAAGCTATTAATGCCCCTCTTGATAGCTGATGCTCCCAGTTAGAGCATAAAAATGATAAAACATTTACATTGATGAAAAATAATTGCGTTGGTAAAAAATGTTACTTAACCTACGAGTCATAATCAGGCCATACACGGTGACTATCAAAATACATGACGGAGTATGAAAACTGTATGGAGATAATATATATATATAGCTTGTTCATACACTTATTAAATGGTGTTATGTGACCCCAGTAAGAGAACTAGGGTGGACTGTGTGCTCATGGCCAGGGTGGGGAAAGGAGGGCTCAGAGGTGTCTTTCTCTGCATCAACACACATCATCATCATCATATTCTAAGAGGTTCATGGGAGCTTAAGTTGAAGTGCTCAGGGTAAGAGGGGCGAATCAACCAGCTTAATGTAGACCTAACTGGTGAAAAAATGTAATATAAACTGAAAATACATTAAATTTCCTATTATTAGAGACCAGTTTCATTTATTTCATATTGCGTGTTAAAGATTACACACATTGCTTATATCTGGAAACATTACTTTGATTGATTTGCATTTCTTACCCTCATGGTCTCGGTTGTAGACAAACTTCCCTCCACACAGCATCAGTATCTCGGTTATCAACAATAACAAAAACGCTCGCTTATATGAAACACAGTTTAACATAATAATGTTAAAATCACAATACTTCACACGTGACCTTCAAGCATGCTTAACATCTGCCAAAAGTGTGGAGGGATTTTTGTCTGCAACTGTTCACACACTTACTGATCTCTCTCCATCTACACAAAAGTAACAATTATGCTGATAGGTAACAATAAAAACATTAAAAGAATGAACAAAACAACACACTTTCATAAAACCCTTCACAAGAGGCAAATTATAAAACATGAACTGAGAAAAACGACAGGTAAGACTTTATATATAATAATGTACACTCACTCCAAACGAAATCTGGACAGCGGGGGTCGATGAATTTCAAAATGAACATCACGACTCCTGTTGTCTCGGTAGAGTTGTCAAAAACCTCTGTCCACTGTGTCATATTGTCTCGCACAAAATCGTAACGATACGTGTTGGAGAGAGTGTACACCTGACATAAGTGTCATTAGGCATAAAGAAAAACACAACTGTTCCTAGATAACAGGGAGGACCTTATTATATAACACATGACAAGGTCTTACATCACTTAAATAAACCTGCTATCACATAATCATTCTTCTACTACATTTTTACACCAACATGTTAACAAGATCTGATCGTAACTACACGTGGTTTAGTGACTTGGGAGTCATGTCGGGGACTAAGGTGACATGACATGGTTTTAGAGCCTGAGTGTACAGAAAACACGATGACCACACTGCCCACGGTATCCAAAACTCACGTATGTCAAATGGGAGTTCTTATACTGTCCACACTACTAATGTCTCCAGGATACACACCCTCCCAAAACGTGTTCACTTAAAGACTCAAACGACCTATTTAACTTTCTATGAATATATTACACAACCTTGTTCAGTTCTCTCATTTAATTCCCATCAGAAAACATTCTATTTTTCCCAAACAACTAAAGCAACTTGTAGTACCATCACATATGTCACCAGCTAAGCTAACCAATATTCTCTTTTAGGACTTGAGCTCAAAATTATCATGAGATTTCAATTAAGACTTTAAGAATCAGATTCCTCAGGCCTTAATAGTTAGTATTATCCTGTACTTATAATTCCCTTGCCATGTAATGTTATAACAAATGGCACCCAAAGTACAGTAACTTTTTTTAGGGAAATTTATGAGTATTGACTTTCACCGCCCCCTGGAGAAGAAGAGTACAGTACAGCACTTCACATCACTTGTCATCATGATATTACCTGTACATCCCTATTTCTTCCCAACGTTAAAGCACATCAATGTTAATGAATAAACTACAGTAATACATAATGACCAACAGCAATAAATTGTATTTCTGCATAGTTACAGAACACTGGCTGAAACAAGCACTCCCTCTACCTAATCACCCACCAGGCACAGGCATCAGGGCTTCAAGTGTTAACACCATGCGCTCTAGACAGGAACACCACTACTGTACCTCCCCAATGCTACAAGGAAGACAATACAGAATAAATAAAGAAATAACGAATACTAGATTTTAGAAGTAAAAATAACAAATCAAAATTTTACAAAAGCCGCAATAAAAAGATAATTTCCAGCTTGAGATCGACTAGAAAAGTGCGAGGCAGCATCACACAACATTAAAACAGCTAACAGCAGACACAGGCTTTCTTCTCCTGTGGTTCTCTCCCTTGTTCCATAGACTACCAAGGCCAGACTATGGTTCTCTCCCTTGTTCCATAGACTACCAAGGCCAGACTATGGTTCTCTCCCTTGTTCCATAGACTACCAAGGCCAGACTATGGTTCTCTCCCTTGTTCCATAGACTACCAAGGCCAGAAACATAAGCTTCCTTAACTTTAATATCACATACCGTTCTCCCTAAGAATACTGTAGTTCCCT
Source organism: Homarus gammarus (assembly GCA_958450375.1). Lineage (NCBI taxonomy): Eukaryota > Metazoa > Arthropoda > Malacostraca > Decapoda > Nephropidae > Homarus > Homarus gammarus. Next base: position 996,208 of record CAUDMG010002591.1, read on the forward strand.
AAACCTACATCACCTTGGTTCTTTTACCATGTATATATATGTATAGCACAACAGTGCTTCATGTATAACACAACAGTGCTTCATGTATAACACAACAGTGCTTCATGTATAAGACAGCAGTGCTGCATGTATAACACAGCAGTGCTGCATGTATAACACAGCAGTGCTTCATGTATAACACAGCAGTGCTTCATGTATAACGCAGCAGTGCTTCATGTATAACGCAGCAGTGCTTCATGTATAACGCAGCAGTGCTTCATGTATAACGCAGCAGTGCTTCATGTATAACACAACAGTGCTTCATGTATAACACAGCAGTGCTTCATGTATAACGCAGCAGTGCTTCATGTATAACGCAGCAGTGCTTCATGTATAACGCAGCAGTGCTTCATGTATAACGCAGCAGTGCTTCATGTATAACGCAGCAGTGCTTCATGTATAACGCAGCAGTGCTTCCTGTATAACACAGTGCTTCATGTATAACACAGCTCACCCACTAAATGTTAATACCTTGCTCAGAGCACCTTCCCTGGTAAGAGTCAACAGTCACTCACTGTACTGTACTGTACTGTCTTCACCATAACGTGCTCCCTGAAAGATGGGGTCGTACTCAAAGACATCACCATCACTGCTGAGTAATGTATACTTGGGGGGGAGGGGGCAATATCTTATGATAAAATAATATCTGACTTCTTCTTTCTCTGACAGTGACTTCAAGTACTATAAAGGGCTAGGTATTACTTATACAGCTGTTCCAAAATGAACGCCTCGACTCCCGTTGACTCAGTGTGGTATCAAAACCCTTTGTCTGTTGCGTCATGTTGTTTCACTCAAAATTGGGAAGATACTTTCTGGAGCGAGTGTACATGCCTCTTTTGGCACACACACACACACACCCCCACACACATACACCCATCATCATCACCCCACAACCATCATCATCACCCCACACCCATCATCATCACACCTCCCCCACACACACCCCATCATCATCACCCCACACCCATCATCATCACCCCACACACACACCATCATCATCACCCCCCTCACACACACCCCATCATCATCACCCCACACACACACACACCATCATCATCACCCCACACACACACACACACCATCATCATCACCCCACACACACACACACCATCATCATCACCCCACACACCATCATCATCACCTCCCACACACACACCATCACCCCACAAAACCTTAACTGATCAATCACATTCACTTGAGGTTTGCTACAGATGAAAATACTTAAGAAATTGTTGTGGAGTTATGGAGATGTAAATAATATCGGACTTAACCTCTTCTATTTGATGGTCAAGGGAAGCGCTGGGGTCTGTGTCGGTCCGGCAGGGGTGACCGTACGACTCCCAGAACATGCAGCTGCAGTTCCGACACAGACAGAGTTTTTCTGCATATTCCTCCCTTAATCCATACGTTCTGTTGGTGAGAGGCAGCTGTTATAGTGTATGTTGTGTTGGTGAGAGGCAGCTGTTATAGTGTATGTTGTGTTGATGAGAGGCAGCTGTTATGGTGTATGTTGTGTTGATGAGAGGCAGCTGTTATACTGTATGTTGTGTTGGTGAGAGGCAGCTGTTATAGTGTATGTTGTGTTGGTGAGAGGCAGCTGTTATGGTGTATGTTGTGTTGGTGAGAGGCAGCTGTTATACTGTATGTTGTGTTGGTGAGAGGCAGCTGTTATAGTGTATGTTGTGATGGTGAGAGGCAGCTGTTATACTGTATATTGTGTTGGTGAGAGGCAGCTGTTATACTGTATATTGTGTTGGTGAGAGGCAGCTGTTATACTGTATGTTGTGTTGGTGAGAGGCAGCTGTTATAGTGTATGTTGTGTTGGTGAGAGGCAGCTGTTATACTGTATGTTGTGTTGGTGAGAGGCAGCTGTTATAGTGTATGTTGTGTTGGTGAGAGGCAGCTGTTATGGTTTATGTTGTGTTGGTGAGAGGCAGCTGTTATACTGTATATTGTGTTGGTGAGAGGCAGCTGTTATAACACTGTGAATATATTGAGAAAATATACTAAGATATTATCATGGTATAGGTCCTCACTATTTTATATACAGGTATATATTTTTACAAACAATCCTTTGGTAGTAACTAATGTTTCCAGTGCAATATTACAATGTTGGGAGCCATATGGTCATAACTATCGCCAACTACTCGATTGTCATTCTTCATTTAAAATAATTTTTTTTTTTTTAGTTTTTACTACATTAACTTTTAAAATGTCTTTTCCTCCCAATATAATCTCAGTCCCTAGCTAGTTTTAGACTTAATAGCCATTATATTTAGTTCTATTTAAATAATACATCAGAATGGTTATGAGAAATCTGTAAACCTGCAGATATATCTAGAGGACCGGCAACACTACCTCAGTCACATATTAGTTGACACCAAAACTAAACTTTACACTGCACCTGTCAACATAAAATATGTAATAAGGTAAACTTTACACTGCCATCTTCCAGGAAAGTGGAAATGCACTAGTCTGCTAGCACTGGGGACCAGTTGCTAGTGGCCAGTGGAGCCATTGACACCATGCGTGTAAAGTGTTAGTTACTACCACGTCAGCAATGGCACCTAGTAACATGCCTCGTGTAACTGCGCCCTAACTATAGTGTGTCCAGGTTATATTAGCTTAGTTTTGTCCAGTGATTGTGTCCAGCTGTCATGTGCAGTACAGTATTACCAAGGCTGAAATACTGTACCATGATAAACTAGAGCAGTTTTCACCTTAAAGGTAGAGCTGTTTATAGGTAATAATAAATTATCTTTGATCACTTACCTCCTCAGTCTGTCATAGACCCGCTGCCAATTCTTTTGAACTTGTAACTCTTTGTGCATCTGAATAACGTGTTCTATCTGGGCTGGCGTCCAGTGAAAACTGCACAGTTGGCGCCATATACTTTTTTCTTCACTAACCTTTGCCATTAGACTGTAGGCTTCACCGGCAGACTGTAGGACACAAGTAATTAGGTCAGGTGTGGACACTTAGCATAATACAATATTCTGTACAACATTATAGCACCGTGCCTGGCCCTTGTCATCATTACTCATTATTACAGAACTTTTAATTTGTCATCTGGTTTAACTGTAAAGCCAAGTGTGAGCCCCTACTGGAGATGTAATAGTAACATTAACTGTTACTGGTGGTCATCTTGGCTACTGGTAATATATGTGAAGTAATTAAATGATATTTAAGGTCATTTCAAAAGGAATATAATTGTAGAGTTACCAGGTCATTACTGAACATAGCTCACTAGCTCTGCCACTCTAGGAGAATAGGCTGCGAACACCACCACCTTATATTTACTAATTAACATAAGAGCAAAACATGTAATTCAGGAGTTTGAAGGAGAGAGTGACTGAGGCTATGATAAGTGGAAGGAACCTGGATGCCATCGCTCTGTGATAAACAAATGTGACGGGGCGAGAGAGCACTACACAGAGAGACCAGAGGTGTCATATGGTACGAGACAGTGAGAGTGTTTTTAAGGGTCTTCAGCACTAAGGCTTCATCTGGTCCTATTGAGTCAGTGATAGAGTCCCTTATAAAGAAGAGCTAAGATTATTAACTCTTGTTGTGGCTCAGTTGGCAGAACACAAGGAACCTCTCTGGTGGTTTACATTATCAAAGTGAAGTGCTTGGACTATTACAGCTCCTGCTGGGGAAAGCCCAGGTCCCTGGTCCACTTTACATATGTCTTCCCTCATCTCGTATATTATACAAGGTCATGTAACCCATTAAACTGCAGAATAATTGGGATTCAGTGACTAACCAATGGGGTGTGATGGTGTGTTTGCAGGAACACATAAACACTCCTGTTGGTCTTTTACGTTTCTTGGGTGCATTTATAAACTTGTCTTATTTATCAGTTCCTTACTAGCAACCTCTTTAATGTACTGGAAATATAATCCCTCTACTAAAACCATTGTGGTCACACACCATCTTGCCCAGAAAGCAGACAAACACCATCTTGGCTTTAAAGAAATGTTATAATTTTTTCCCACAAGAGACAACTAGTGTACTGATGGTAACTAGATGGTGGACAAGTGTTAGACGAAGACAATAATAATAAGAGAGAGAATACAGGTTGATAAGTGTCTTGCCTCCTGGTGTAAAAGTACACTGGAGTAATACAGTATCAGGTACAGTCAACCAAAGATGCAATGACCTCTCCCTGGCTCTGATACTCACAATTTTACCTGGCAATACTTGGTGAAGGGATTAGTGGATCTATTTTCAGCTGTGTCACTGTCAAGATAAATATTAAACAATCCAAAAGAAGAATTTTTATACAAATAAACTACAGTATTCATCATTATTTACAATCACAAAAAGTTTTCAAAAGTTTATATATTTACTTAAATAACGAAGAAATTTATATTAACGAATTGGCAACGCAACTACAACCAGGGCTGCCATAATATTCTCACATCAAATTTCAAGAATACATATTCCACATTTAATCTTAGGTATTTCATGAAGGCATTAATCTTTACAGTGTGAGCACTATATAATATAACTTGATGTAAGTTAGAGGGCAGACACTGTGTAGTAGACTCGGCATCTCCGAATGGAAAGGTAGAAACTTGGTTAAATTCAATACAGTAGTAAAAAAAACTCAGTATTTACCAATTACACTTTCCGAATTAGATAACCTTCCACCAATCACATTTCAGGGTGCAATCATTCTGCCAAATTCTAAAATAGATATGCCAGGCCTCACCATTTCCTCTAATATGTCATGGAAGCCACACATTCACAACATCGCTAAAGCTGCCTCCCGAAAGCTGGGAATGCTGTACAGATGCCGTAGCTACTTCACTCCTGAGCAGTTGCTTCAAGTTTATAAGGGATTCATTCGTCCTAACTTGGAGTACTGCTCTCATATCTGGGGTGGCTCTTCTTCTGTCCAACTGTTAGATAGGTTAGAATCAAAGGTATTTCGTCTTATTAACTCTTCCCTTTATCTTCACTGCAATGTATCTTCACTCTCTCTCTTTTACAGGTACTTTAATGGGCAATGTTTGGTGGATTTGGCATCCTACTTTCCTCACACAGCCAAACTGTGGAATGCTCTGCCTTCCTCTGTGTTTCCATACTCATACAATCTGTCTCACTTCAAAAAGCTGGTTTTCCAACGTCTTTGTGGTGTAGATTAATAAAATCTTTTTCTTTTCTATTTTATTTATTTTTTCTCTTATCCCCCCCACCCCCAGGCCCTGTTGTGGGTCGGTGACCTGTGCCCAAGGTGGGCTATTCCCCGTTCAAAAAAAAAAAAAAAAAAAAAAAAAAAAGAGGGGGCGTGCAGTATCCTTTCACCAGGGCCCCACAGATCACCATGTATTGCAAGGTAAATTGCGAGTATGACAGACAACGATGGGGGTCAATGCATCTTTGGTTGACTGTACCTGTTCAAGTCTTCATATAGGATTCATCAAGGAGTAATTCTCTTGCCTGTACTGAACTGTACTGTACTGGTATCCCTCACTATACGAATTTTCACCATACATAAATTTGCTTATCCAAAAATTTAATTATATTCTTACCTCTTTCTCACTATCCAAATGTGATATTTGATTATGCAAAGAATTATAAGGCTTTGAGTAAGGCCATAACTCAGTGTAACTCTCCTTACCCCTATGGTGAACCCTCACTGCTCTCACATAAGGCAATGTACTAACTATATACTGTACAGGCAGAGCTGGTGATATGAAATCCTGGGTTACAGAAATTCACCCTTACGGAATTTTTAAATTATAGCCAAAAAAAATCATGATGTGGATAAAAAAAAACTCCCCCTTACAAAATTTGAGCATTTTTTTTTTATTTCAAATGTAAATATTGCATTACATAAAAAAAATAAATGAAATTATAACATTTATTTTGTGAGGATTATCTGCAGTAGCTACAAGATGGTCTGAAGGCAGCTTGCCTGCCCAGCAGCCACCACAACAATGGCAATGCTCAATTAAAATTCTTTGCCCAGTTTGTGTTCAGTTGTGTGTCTGTGTTACTGTGTACCCTTATTCAAGAAGAGTGGAAAAAGACCACCAAGTTCAAGTACTAGCAGTTGGTGATAAAAGATTCCTTAAGGGAATTACGTTAAATAATAAACATGATGTTTTAAGGAGGTAACTCCTAGTAACTCTGATCACAGCACCTCACCACCTTCTGCAGCAGTAACTCCCAGTAACTCTGATCACACCACCTCACCTCACCTCACCACCTCCTGCAGCAGTAACTCCCAGTAACTCTAATCACACCACACCACCTCACCTCACCACCTCCTGCAGCAGAAACTCCCATTAACTCTGATCACACCACCTCACCACCTCCTGCAGCAGTAACTCTGATCACACCACCTCACCACCTCCTGCAGCAATAACTCTGATCACACCACCTCACCACCTCCTGCAGCAGTAACTCTGATCACACCACCTCACCACCTCCTGCAGCAATAACTCTGATCACACCACCTCACCACCTCCTGCAGCAGTAACTCTGATCACACCACCTCACCTCACCACCTCCAGCAGCAGTAACTCCCAGTAACTCTGATCACACCACCTCACCTCACCACCTCCTGCAGCAGTAACTCCCAGTAACTCTGATCACACCACCTCACCTCACCACCTCCTGCAGCAGTAACTCCCAGTAACTCTGATCACACCACCTAACCTCACCACCTCCTGCAGCAGTAACTCTGATAACACCACCTCACCTCACCACCTCCTGCAGCAGTAACTCTGATCACACCACCTCACCTCACCACCTCCTGCAGCAGTAACTCGGATCACACCACCTCACCTCACCACCTCCTGCAGCAGTAACACCCAGTAACTCTGATCACACCACCTCACCTCACCACCTCCTGCACCAGTAACTCCCAGTAACTCTGATCACACCACCTCACCTCACCACCTCCAGCAGCAGTAACTCCCAGTAACTCTGATCACACCACCTCACCACCTCCTGCAACAGTAACTCCCAGTTGCTCTGGTCACACAAATTCACCTCACAACGTCCTCCAGCAGTAACTCCCAGAAACTCTGATCACACCACCTCACCACCTCCTGCAGCAGTAACTCTGATCACACCACCTCACCTCACCACCTCCTGCAGCAATAACTCCCAGTAACTCTGATCACACCACCTCACATCACCACCTCCTGCAGCAGTAACTCCCAGTAGCTCTGATCACACCACCTCACCACCTCCAGCAGCAGTAACTCCCAGTAACTCTGATCGCACCACCTCACCACCTGCTGCAGCAGTAACTCTGATCACACCAACTCGCCTCACCACCTCCTGCAGCAGTAACTCTGATCACACCATCTCACCTCACCACCTGCTGCAGCAGTAACTCTGATCACACCACCTCACCTCACCACCTCCTGCAGCAGTAACTCCCAGTAACTCTAATCACACCACCTCACCACCTACTGCAGCAGTAACTCTGATCACACCAACTCGCCTCACCACCTCCTGCAGCAGTAACTCCCAGTAACTCTGATCACACCACCTCACCTCACCACCTCCAGCAGCAGTAGCTCCCAGTAACTCTGATCACTCCACCTCACCTCACCACCTCCAGCAGCAGTAACTCTGATCACACCACCTCACCTCACAACCTCCAGCAGCAGTAACTCCCAGAAACTCTGATCACACCACACCACCTCCAGCAGCAGTAACTCCCAGTAACTCCGATCACACCACCTCACCTAACCACCTCCTGCAGCAGTAACTCTGATCACACCACCTCACCTCACCACCTCCTGCAGCAGTAACTCTAATCGCACCACCTCACCTCACCACCTCCTGCAGCAGTAACTCTGATCACACCACCTCACCTCACCACCTCCTGCAGCAGTAACTCTAATCACACCACCTCACCTCACCACCTCCTGCAGCAGTAACTCCCACTAACTCTGATCACACCACCTCACCTCACCACCTCCTGCAGCAGTAACTCCCACTAACTCTGATCACACCACCTCACCTCACCACCTCCTGCAGCTGTAACTCTGATCACACCACCTCACCACCTCCTGCAGCAGTAACTCTGATCACACTACCTCACCTCACAACCTCCTACAGCAGTAACTCCCAGTAACTATAATCAAACCACCTCACCACCTCCTGCAGCAGTAACTCCCAGTAACTCTAATCACACCACCTCCTCCAGCAGTAACTCTGATCACACCACCTCACCTGACCACCTCCTGCAGCAGTAACTCCCAGTAACTCTGATCACACCACCTCACCTCACCACCTCCTGCAGCAGTAACTCTGATCACACCATCTCACCTCACCACCTCCTGCAGCAGTAACTCTGATCACACCACCTCCCCTCACCACCTCCTGCAGCAGTAACTCCCAGTAACTCTGATCACACCACCTCACCTCACCACCTCCTGCAGCAGTAACTCCCAGTAACTTTGATCGCACCACCTCACCTCACCACCACCTGCAGCAGTAACTCCCAGTCACTCTGATCACACCACCTCACCACCTCCTGCAGCAGTAACTCTGATCACACCACCTCCCCTCACCACCTCCTGCAGCAGTAACTCCCCGTAACTCTGATCACACCACCTCACCTCACCACCTCCTGCAGCAGCAACTCTGATCACACCACTTCACCTCACCACCTCCTGCACCAATAACTCTGATCACACCACCTCTCCTCACTACCTCCTGCAGCAGTAACTCTGATCACACCACCTCACCTCACCGCTTCCAGCAGAAGTAACTCTGATCACACCTCCTCACCTCACCACCTCCTGCAGCAGTAACTCTTGTCGCACCACCTCACCCCACTACCTCCTGCAGCAGTAACTCTGATCACACCACCTCACCTCACCACCTCCTGCAGCTGTAACTCTGATCACACTACCTCACCTCACAACCTCCTACAGCAGTAACTCCCAGTAACTATAATCAAACCACCTCACCACCTCCTGCAGCAGTAACTCCCAGTAACTCTAATACACACCACCTCCTCCAGCAGTAACTCTTATCACACCACCTCACCTGACCACCTCCTGCAGCAGTAACTCCCAGTAACTCTGATCACACCACCTCACCTCACCACCTCCTGCAGCAGTAACTCTGATCACACCATCTCACCTCACCACCTCCTGCAGCAGTAACTCTGATCACACCACCTCCCCTCACCACCTCCTGCAGCAGTAACTCCCAGTAACTCTGATCACACCACCTCACCTCACCACCTCCTGCAGCAGTAACTCCCAGTAACTTTGATCGCACCACCTCACCTCACCACCACCTGCAGCAGTAACTCCCAGTCACTCTGATCACACCACCTCACCACCTCCTGCAGCAGTAACTCTGATCACACCACCTCCCCTCACCACCTCCTGCAGCAGTAACTCCCCGTAACTCTGATCACACCACCTCACCTCACCACCTCCTGCAGCAGCAACTCTGATCACACCACTTCACCTCACCACCTCCTGCACCAATAACTCTGATCACACCACCTCTCCTCACTACCTCCTGCAGCAGTAACTCTGATCACACCACCTCACCTCACCGCTTCCAGCAGAAGTAACTCTGATCACACCTCCTCACCTCACCACCTCCTGCAGCAGTAACTCTTGTCGCACCACCTCACCCCACTACCTCCTGCAGCAGTAACTCTGATCACACCATCTCACCTCACCACCTCCTGCAGCAGTAACTCTGGTCGCACCACCTCACCCCACTACCTCCTGCAGCAGTAACTCTGATCACACCACCTCACCTCACCGCTCCTGTAGCAGTAACTCTCATCACACCACCTCCTGCAGCACTAACTCCCAATAACTCCGGTCGCACCACCTCACCCAACTACCTCCTGCAGCAGTAACTCTGATCACACCACCTCACCACCTCCTGCAGCAGTAACTCTCATCACACCTCCTCACCTCACCACCTCCTGCAGCAGTAACTCCCAGTAACTCTGGTCGCACCACCTCACCCCACTACCTCCTGCAGCAGTAACTCTGATCACACCATCTCACCTCACCACCTCCTGCAGCAATCACTCTGATCACACCACCTCCTGCAGCACTTACTCCCAATAACTCTGATCACACCTCCTCACCTTACCACCTCCTGCAGCAGTAACTCTGATCACACCTGCTCACATCACTACCTCCTGCAGCAGTAACTCTGGTCGCACCACCTCACCCCACTACCTCCTGCAGCAGCAACTCTGATCACACCACCTCACCTCACCGCCTCCTGCAGCAGTAACTCTGATCACACCTCCTCACCTCACCACCTCCAGCAGCAGTAACTCTGATCACACCACCTCACCTCACCACCTCCTGCAGCAGTAACTCTAATCACACCACCTCACCTCACCACCTCCTGCAGCAGTAACTCCCACTAACTCTGATCACACCACCTCACCTCACCACCTCCTGCAGCAGTAACTCCCACTAACTCTGATCACACCACCTCACCTCACCACCTCCTGCAGCAGTAACTCCCACTAACTCTGATCACACCACCTCACCTCACCACCTCCTGCAGCAGTAACTCTTATCACACCACCTCACCACCTCCTGCAGCAGTAACTCTGATCACACTACCTCACCTCACCACCTCCTACAGCAGTAACTCCCAGTAACTATAATCAAATCACCTCACCACCTCCTGCAGCAGTAACTCCCAGTAACTCTAATCACACCACCTCACCTCACCACCTCCTCCAGCAGTAACTCTGATCACACCACCTCACCACCTCCTGCAGCAGTAACTCTGATCACACCACCTCACCTCACCACCTCCAGCAGCAGTAACTCCCAGTAACTCTAATCACACCACACCACCTCACCTCACCACCTCCTGCAGCAGTAACTCCCATTAACTCTGATCACACCACCTCACCACCTCCTGCAGCAGTAACTCTGATCACACCACCTCACCACCTCCTGCAGCAGTAACTCTGATCACACCACCTCACCTCACCACCTCCAGCAGCAGTAACTCCCAGTAACTCTGATCACACCACCTCACCTCACCACCTCCTGCAGCAGTAACTCCCAGTAACTCTGATCACACCACCTCACCACCTCCTGCAGCAGTAACTCCCAGTAACTCTGATCACACTACCTCACCTCACCACCTCCAGCAGCAGTAACTCCCAGTAACTCTGATCACACCACCTCACCACCTCCTGCAGCAGTAACTCCCAGTTGCTCTGATCACACCATTCACCTCACCACCTCCTCCAGCAGTAACTCCCAGTAACTCTGATCACACCACCTCACCTCACCACCTCTTCCAGCAGTAACTCCCAGTAACTCTGATCAAACCACGTCACCTCACCACCTCCTCCAGCAGGAACTCCCAGTAACTCTGATCACACCACCTCACCTCACCACCTCCTGCAGCAGTAACTCCCAGTAGCTCTGATCACACCACCTCACCACCTCCAGCAGCAGTAACTCCCAGTAACTCTGATCACACCACCTCACCTCACCACCTCCTCCAGCAGTAACTCCCAGTAACTCTGATCGCACCAACTCGCCTCACCACCTCCTGCAGCAGTAACTCCCATTAACTCTCATCACACCACCTCACCACCTGCTGCAGCAGTAACTCTGATCACACCAACTCGCCTCACCACCTCCTGCAGCAGTAACTCCCAGTAACTCTGATCACACCACCTCACCTCACCACCTCCTGCAGCAGTAAGTCTGATCACACCACCTCACCTCACCACCTCTTGCAACAGTAACTCTGATCACACCACCTCACCTCACCGCCTCCTGCAACAGTAACTCTGACCACACCAACTCACCTCATCACCTCCTGCAGCAGTAACTCCCAGTAACTCTGATCACACCATCTCACCTCACCACCTCCTGCAGCAGTAACTCTGATCACACCATCTCACCTCACCACCTCCTGCAGCAGTAACTCTGATCACACCACTTCACCTCACCACCTCCTGCAGCAGTAACTCCCAGTAACTCTGATCACACCACCTCACCTCACCACCTCCTGCAGCAGTAACTCCCAGTAACTCTGATCACACCACCTCACCTCACCACCTCCTGCAGCAGTAGCTCCCAGTAACTCTGATCGCACCACCTCACCTCACCACCACCTGCAGCAGTAACTCCCAGTCACTCTGATCACACCACCTCACCACCTCCAGCAGCAGTAACTCTGATCACACCACCTCACCTCACAACCTCCAGCAGCAGTAACTCCCAGAAACTCTGATCACACCACACCACCTCCAGCAGCAGTAACTCCCAGTAACTCCGATCACACCACCTCACCTAACCACCTCCTGCAGCAGTAACTCTAATCGCACCACCTCACCTCACCACCTCCTGCAGCAGTAACTCTGATCACACCACCTCACCTCACCACCTCCTGCAGCAGTAACTCTAATCACACCACCTCACCTCACCACCTCCTGCAGCAGTAACTCCCACTAACTCTGATCACACCACCTCACCTCACCACCTCCTGCAGCAGTAACTCCCACTAACTCTGATCACACCACCTCACCACCTCCTGCAGCAGTAACTCTTATCACACCACCTCACCACCTCCCGCAGCAGTAACTCTGATCACACTACCTCACCTCACCACCTCCTACAGCAGTAACTCCCAGTAACTATAATCAAACCACCTCACCACCTCCTGCAGCAGTAACTCCCAGTAACTCTAATCACACCACCTCCTCCAGCAGTAACTCTGATCACACCACCTCACCTGAGCACCTCCAGCAGCAGTAACTCCCAGTAACTCTGATCACACCACATCACCTCACCACCTCCTGCAGCAGTAACTCTGATCACACCATCTCACCTCACCACCTCCTGCAGCAGCAACTCTGATCACACCACCTCCCCTCACCACCTCCTGCAGCAGTAACTCCCAGTAACTCTGATCACACCACCTCACCACCTCCTGCAGAAGTAACTCCCAGTAACTTTGATCGCACCACCTCACCACCTCCTGCAGCAGTAACTCCCAGTCACTCTGATCACACCACCTCACCACCTCCTGCAGCAGTAACTCTGATCACACCACCTCCCCTCACCACCTCCTGCAGCAGTAACTCCCCGTAACTCTGATCACACCACCTCACCTCACCACCTCCTGCAGCAGCAACTCTGATCACACCACTTCACCTCACCACCTCTTGCGGCAGTAACTCTGATCACACCACCTCACCTCACCACCTCCTGCAGCAGCAACTCTGATCACACCACTTCACCTCACCACCTCCTGCACCAATAACTCTGATCACACCACCTCTCCTCACTACCTCCTGCAGCAGTAACTCTGATCACACCACCTCACCTCACCGCTTCCAGCAGAAGTAACTCTGATCACACCTCCTCACCCCACTACCTCCTGCAGCAGTAACTCTGATCACACCATCTCACCTCACCACCTCCTGCAGCAGTAACTCTGGTCGCACCACCTCACCTCACTACCTCCTGCAACAGTAACTCTGATCACACCACCTCACCTCACCACCTCCTGCAGCAGTAACTCTGATCACACCACCTCCTGCAGCAGTAACTCTGATCACACCACCTCACCTCACCACCTCCTGCAGCAGTAACTCTGGTCGCACCACCTCACCCCACTACCTCCTACAGCAGTAACTTCCAGTAACTATAATCAAATCACCTCACCTCACCACCTCCTCCAGCAGTAACTTTGATCACACCACCTCACCTGACCACCTCCAGCAGCAGTAACTCCCAGTAACTCTGATCACCCCACCTCACCTCACCACCTCCTGCAGCAGTAAATCTGATCACACCATCTCACCCCACCACCTCCTGCAGCAGTAACTCTGATCACACCACCTCCCCTCACCACCTCCTGCAGCAGTAACTCCCAGTAACTCTGATCACACCACCTCACCTCACCACATTCTGCAGCAGTAACTCCCAGTAACTTTGATCGCACCACCTCACCTCACCACCACCTGCAGCAGTAACTCCCAGTCACTCTGATCACACCACCTCACCACCTCCTGCAGCAGTAACTCTGATCACACCACCTCACCTCACCACCTCCTGCAGCAGCAACTCTGATCACACCACTTCACCTCACCACCTCCTGCACCAATAACTCTAATCACACCACCTCTCCTCACCACCTCCTGCACCAATAACTCTGATCACACCACCTCACCTCACTACCTCCTGCAGCAGTAACTCTGATCACACCACCTCACCGCCTCCAGCAGAAGTAACTCTGATCACACCACCTCACCTCACCACGTCCTGAAGCAGTAATTCCCAGTAACTCTGATCACACCACCTCACCTCACCACCTCCTGCAGCAGTACCTCTGATCACACCTCCTCACCTCACCACCTCCTGCAGCAGTAACTCTGATCACACCACCTCACCTCACCACCTCCTGCAGCAGTAACTCCCAGTCACTCTGATCACACCACCTCACCTCACCACCTTCTGCAGCAGTAACTCTGATCACACCACCTCACCTCACCACCTCCTGCAGCAGCAACTCTGATCACACCACTTCACCTCACCACCTCCTGCAGCAGTAACTCTGATCACACCACCCCTCCTCACCACCTCCTGCACCAATAACTCTGATCACACCACCTCTCCTCACTACCTCCTGCAGCAGTAACTCTGATCACACCACCTCACCTCACCGCTTCCAGCAGAAGTAACTCTGATCACACCACCTCACCCCACTACCTCCTGCAGCAGTAACTCTGATCACACCTCCTCACCTCACCACCTCCTGCAGCATTAACTCTGGTCGCACCACCTCACCCCACTACCTCCTGCAGCAGTAACTCTGATCACACCACCTCACCTCACCGCCTCCTGCAGCAGTAACTCTGATCACACCACCTCCTGCAGCACTAACTCCCAATAACTCTGGTCGCACCACCTCACCCCACTACCTCCTGCAGCAGGAACTCTGATCACACCTCATCACCTCACCACCTCCTGCAGCAGTAACTCTGGTCGCACCACCTCACCCCACTACCTCCCGCAGCAGTAACTCTGATCACACCATCCCACCTCACCACCTCCTGCAGCATTAACTCTGGTCGCACCACCTCACCCCACTACCTCCTGCAGCAGTAACTCTGATCACACCACCTCACCTCACCGCCTCCTGCAGCAGTAACTCTGATCACACCACCTCCTGCAGCACTAACTCCCAATAACTCTGGTCGCACCACCTCACCCCACTACCTCCTGCAGCAGTAACTCTGATCACACCTCATCACCTCACCACCTCCTGCAGCAGTAACTCTGGTCGCACCACCTCACCCCACTACCTCCTGCAGCAGTAACTCTGATCACACCACCTCACCTCACCGCCTCCTGCAGCAGTAACTCTGATCACACCACCTCCTGCAGCACTAACTCCCAATAACTCTGGTCGCACCACCTCACCCCACTACCTCCTGCAGCAGTAACTCTGATCACACCACCTCACCACCACCTGCAGCAGTAACTCTGATCACACCTCCTCACCTCACCACCTCCTGCAGCAGTAACTCTGGTCGCACCACCTCACCCCACTACCTCCTGCAGCAGTAACTCTGATCACACCATCTCCTGCAGCACTAACTCCCAATAACTCTGATCACACCTCCTCACCTCACCACCTCCTGCAGCAGTAACTCTGATCACACCAGCTCACCTCACTACCTCCTGCAGCAATAACGCTGGTCGCACCACCTCACCCCACTACCTCCTGCAGCAGCAACTCTGATCACACCACCTTACCTCACCGCCTCCTGCAGCAGTAACTCTGATCACACCTCCTCACCTCACCCCCTCCTGCAGCAGTAACTCTAATCACACCACCTCACCTCACCACCTCCTGCAGCAGTAACTCCCACTAACTCTGATCACACCTCCTCACCTCACCCCCTCCTGCAGCAGTAACTCTAATCACACCTCCTCACCTCACCCCCTCCTGCAGCAGTAACTCTAATCACACCACCTCACCTCACCACCTCCTGCAGCAGTAACTCCCACTAACTCTGATCACACCAACTCACCTCACCACCTCCAGCAGCAGTAACTCCCAGTAACTCTGATCACACCACCTCACCTCACCACCTCCTGCAGCAGTAACTCTGATCACACCACCTCACCTCACCACCTCCAGCAGCAGTAACTCCCACTAACTCTGATCACACCACCTCACCTCACCACCTCCTGCAGCAGTAACTCCCAGTAACTCTGATCACACCACCTCACCTCACCACCTCCTGCAGCAGTAACTCCCAGTAACTCTGATCACACCACCTCACCTCACCACCACCTGCAGCAGTAACTCCCAGTCACTCTGATCACACCACCTCACCAGTCACCACCTCCTGCAGCAGTAACACTGATCACACCACCTCACCTCACCACCTCCTGCAGCAGCAACTCTGATCACACCACTTCACCTCACCACCTCCTGCAGCAGTAACTCTCATCACACCACCTCTCCTCACCACCTCCTGCACCAATAACTCTGATCACACCACCTCACCTCACTACCTCCTGCAGCAGTAACTCTGATTACACCACCTCACCTCACCGCCTCGAGCAGAATAACTCTGATCACACCACCTCACCACCTCCTGAAGCAGTAACTCCCAGTAACTCTGATCACACCACCTCACCTCACCACCTCCTGCAGCAGTAACTCTGATCACACCTCCTCACCTCACCACCTCCTGCAGCAGTAACTCTGATCACACCTCCTCACCTCACCACCTCCTGCAGCAGTAACTCTGATCACACCTCCTCACCTCACCACCTCCTGCAACAGTAAATCTGATCACACCTCCTCACCTCACCACCTCCTGCAGCAGTAACTCTGATCACACCTCCTCACCTCACCACCTCCTGCAACAGTAAATCTGATCACACCTCCTCACCTCACTACCTCCTGCAACAGTAAATCTGATCACACCTCCTCACCTCACCACCTCCAGCAGCAGTAACTCCAAGTAATTCTCATCACACCACCTCACCTCACCACCTCTAGCAGTAGTAACTCTGATCACACCTCCTCACCTCACCACCTCCTGCAGCAGTAACTCTGATCACACCACCTCACCTGACCACCTCCAGCAGCAGTAACTCCCAGTAACTCTGATCACACCACCTCACCTCACCACCTCCTGCAGCAGTAACTCCCAGTAACTCTGATCACACCATCTCACCTCACCACCTCCTGCAGCAGTAACTCTGATCACACCACCTCACCTGACCACCACCTGCATCAGTTACTCTGATCACACCATCTCACCTCACCACCTCCTGCAGCAGTAACTCCCCGTAACTCTGATCACACCACCTCACCTCACCACCTCCTGCAGCAGTAACTCTGATCACACCACCTCACCTGACCACCTCCTGCAGCAGTAACTCTGATCACACCACCTCACCTCACCACCTCCTGAAGCAGTAACTCCCCGTAACTCTCACCACACCACCTCACCTCACCACCTCCAGCAGTAGTAACTCTGATCACACCTCCTCACCTCACCACCTCCTGCAGCAGTAACTCCCAGTAACTCTGATTACACCACCTCACCTCACCATCTCCTGCAGCAGTAACTCTGATCACACCTCCTCACTTCACCACCTCCTGAAGCAGTAACTCCCCGTAACTCTGATCACACCACCTCACCTCACCACCTCCTGCAGCAGTAACTCTGATCACACCACCTCACCTGACCACCACCTGCATCAGTTACTCTGATCACACCATCTCACCTCACCACCTCCTGCAGCAGTAACTCTGATCACACCACCTCACCTCAACACCTCCTGCAGCAGTAACTCTGATCATACCACCTCACCTCACCACCTCCTGAAGCAGTAACTCTGATCACACCTCCTCACCTCACCACCTCCTGCAGCAGTAACTCTGGTCGCACCACCTCACCCCACTACCTCCTGCAGCAGTAACTCTGATCATACCACCTCACCTCACCGCCTCCTGCAGCAGAAACTCTGATCACACCTCCTCACCTCACCACCTCCTGCAGCAGTAACTCTGATCACACCACCTCCTGGAGCAGTAAACTTGATCACACCACCTCACCTCACCACCTCCTGAAGCAGTAACTCCCCGTAACTCTGATCACACCACCTCACCTCACCACCTCCTGCAGCAGTAACTCTGATCACACCACCTCACCTGACCACCACCTGCATCAGTTACTCTGATCACACCATCTCACCTCACCACCTCCTGCAGCAGTAACTCTGATCACACCACCTCACCTCAACACCTCCTGCAGCAGTAACTCTGATCATACCACCTCACCACCTCCTGAAGCAGTAACTCTGATCACACCTCCTCACCTCACCACCTCCTGCAACAGTAACTCTGGTCGCACCACCTCACCCCACTACCTCCTGCAGCAGTAACTCTGATCATATCTTCACCTCACCGCCTCCTGCAGCAGAAACTCTGATCACACCTCCTCACTTCACCACCTCCTGCAGCAGTAACTCTGATCACACCACCTCACCTCACCACCTCCTGCAGCAGAAACTCCCAGTAACTCTGATCACACCTCCTCACCTCACCACCTCCTGCAGCAGTAACTCTGATCACACCACCTCACCACCTCCTGAAGCAGTAACTCTGATCACACCACCTCACCACCTCCTGCAGCAGTAACTCCCAGTAACTCTCATCACACCTCCTCACCTCACCACCTCCTTCAGCAGTAACTCTGATCACACCTCCTCACCTCACCGCCTCCTGCAGCAGTAACTCTGATCACACCACCTCACTCACCACCTCCTGCAGCAGTAACTCTGATCACACCTCCTCACCTCACCACCTCCTGCAGCAGTAACTCTGATCACACCTCCTCACCTCACCACCTCCTGCAGCAGTAACTCTGGTCGCCCCACCTCACCCCACTACCTCCTGCAGCAGTAACTCTGATCACACCTCCTTACCTCACCACCTCCTGCAGCAATAACTCTGATCACACCGACGCACCTCACCACCTGCTGCAGCAGTAACTCTGATCACACCACCTCACCTCACCACCTCCAGCAGTAGTAACTCTGATCACACCTCCTCACCTCACCACCTCCTGCAGCAGTCACTCTGATTACACCACCTCACCTCACCACCTCCTGGAGCAGTAACTCCCAGTAACTCTCATCACACCACCTCACCTCACCACCTCCAGCAGTAGTAACTCTGATCACACCTCCTCACTTCACCACCTCCAGCAGCAGTAACTCCCAGTAACTCTGATCACACCACCTCACCTCACCACCTCCTGCAGCAGTAACTCTAATCACACCACCTCACCACCTTCTGCAGCAGTAACTCTGATCACACCATCTCACCTCACCACCTCCTGCAGCAGTAGCTCCCAGTAATTTTGATGGCACCACCTCACCTCACCACTTCCTGCAGCAGTAACTCCCAGTAACTCTGATCACACCACCTCACCACCTCCTGCAGCAGTAACTCTGATCACACCACCTCCTGGAGCAGTAAACTTGATCACACCACCTCACCTCACCACCTCCTGAAGCAGTAACTCCCCGTAACTCTGATCACACCACCTCACCTCACCACCTCCTGCAGCAGTAACTCTGATCACACCATCTCACCTCACCACCTCTTGCAGCAGTAACTCTGATCACACCACCTCACCTCACCACTTCCTGCGGCAGTAACTCCCAGTAACTCTGATCACTCCACCTCACCTCACATCATGAATGAATCATAGCATGTGTCTATTTTCATTCATATATGTGCTTGTGCTACATTTTTGGGCTGCAAAAAATTTCCATAGGAACGCGTCGCTACTTATATACTGAGAGTCAATGGGAAAATGGTTTAGCGATACAGAAGGACTTTAAGAACGGAACCCTTCCATAGCCTAGGGATGCCTGTACTGTACTGTACTGTACACTGTAGGGGCGGGAGACCGCTGTCACAAATTATAAGCGATCTACTTCCTTACTTTTTTCTCTTTCCTACTACTTAAACAACTACTGTACTCTCTCTGTCTTAACTCTGACCTGTGGTAGCATGACTCGAGGTTAAGACTGTAATAATGGTACCAAGATATGGGAAGAAAATAAAGGTGGTCACTGTAGGAAAATAATACCCCTAACATACAATACAAATGGTTTATTAAAATAATGCTAGACTTCTAACAACTTTCAGTAACACACTAGTGCCAATATCAACTCCATGGCAATACTCAGATACTTGTCAACAAATACAATACATTCTCCACACCACCTGTACTTGGTGTACCTGTAGAAAACATATACACTGTAAATATGCATAGAGTATACTTGGAATCCAACAACAACACAGAGAACCTGAGAGATTGCTCTCGTAGACAGAACAGGACCTGTAGCACTGGTTTTCCAAATATATACCTCCCTTGCTACTGTGTTACATAGCCAAGCAAAACGTGGCGACCTTCACACTAGGTTAACTCCAGACTCTCATACAATTGTAGATGACATACCAGAATACACAGGCGAAATAACGACCCACGCACTACTCAGAGGTGGACTCATACAAGCAGCGACATTGCCTGAGCTGGTGTTGTTTACGTCGCTGGGCGACCACAGGTGGATGGGGGATGCGTCTGGAACACGCCCTGAGTAGCCGACTGGCTCACCACATAACTGTGTTGGCAGCGATATCCGACCTTATTGACATTCATCCATCTCCAAATACCAGTGTGAACGTCATCCCGGAGTCGACACAATCAGCTTGGCCTACAGGAACCTGTGTACGGAGTGCGGTGGTGGCTTAGAGTGAGGTCAGGTCATGGTCTGGAGAGGCAGTCTCCAGCCAACATATCACACCCTCACACCACCAAGCCGTAACTTCCAGATAATTCAACTACTTCCCTCACTCTACACATTGGCGTATGAAAATTAGGTTGCGAACTTATTCGAATCTTATAAGTTCAGCTTTTCGAACTAAGCAGTGACTGAGCTCTCAAAGACAAGAATAAAACTGACGACAAATTCTCAGAATGGCAGTATACGGGGGTGGGGTCTTCGGAGGCAGATTACTGGTACTTTCCGTTAAACTCGAGCGATAAACACGTTTTGTGCTTACATTTCAGACAATTATTTAACTCCTATAATACAAGACTGACAACACTTTCTACGTTTCCATCGGATTCTCTGATGTTCATATTATACACATAATCTCTTTACACAAAATACTCTACCCATAAAAATACAAGATATCTCCAACATATACTAAATACATCTAGACTATTTTTCCCCACGGTAGGTAAACATAATTGACTGTACAATCAATTTATTCACTCACAATTTCAAATTCCCTGAACATCTTGAGTCCCTGAGCGACCATACAAGAGAAAATGGAGGAACTACGACATCCTGAAGTGGATAGAGAACGGAGGTCTCTAGTGGGAAACTCTCACGTTTAACAAGTTTTGTGGGCGCTGTCGCCTAATATGAATAATTAAGCAATGAACGGACTACTAAACAAGCGTGACCATGACAACACTATTTTATTTAGTTTAGCAATGTGTTAGGTACAGTGATATTGTAGCGTACTGTATATGGCCAGTTGTCAAATTTTTCTGTTTGTTTATCTTCTCTTTGATTGGCTCACATACATACGTACACGTAGGAAATCGGTCAGCAGTTGTAGGGGAGAGTATCCACTGCACTATAATACTGTGCATGTTGTTGCTTGTGAACACAATTTGTTAGGTACAGTGCTATAATTTACGAACCTCTCTCAAGAAACTTGAAAGAGGGGTGTGGTTATCTAGGCAAGACCTTAGAGCCAGCCAGGCGAGAGTATAGAGAGAGGATGTTTTTGAAGAGTTCAAGTGGTGTAAAATTAAATTAAAGGGAGGGGACTTACTTATCGTCGGGTGTATCTATAGATCCCAAACTGTGGCCCACTAAATCAAAGGAACTTAAGAGCCTTAATAGACAATGTGGCGATGCTCAACCCTAGCCACCTCCTTATCATGGGGGACTTTAACTATGGCGACATCGACTGGAGAAACGAGTTCACCCCAAATGACTTGAATAACCCTGCTACTCTTTTTGTAGAAACTCTGAGAAATAATTTTCTGTTACAACATGTTAGAGACCCGACACATTACAGAGGGGAGCAAACACCCAAGCCACTAGACCTCATCATAACAAACGAAGAGGGTATGGTGGCCAAACTGAAACACCTTGCCCCAGTTGGCACCAGTCACCATATGGTATTGTCATTTAGATTTAACTGTTACCTAGTTCAGGATAAGGCCAGGCCAAGGTGCAAATATTACAAGGGAAATTACAACGGGATGAGGGAAGAGATGAGAGGTATCAACTGGCCCGACTCATTAAGGCAAAAGAACACAGACACTACGCTGAATATCATAACTAATAAAGTGACCCATTTGATCGATAAATATATACCCAAGACCAAACCCAATGCCTCTAGGAATACGAGAGGATCCCTACACGGGAACCACGCGGCGGTCGACAAAATTCAGAAGAAAACCCAGAAATTCAAGACGTGGGTTGGGTCAAACGATGAGCAGGACAGGAGGATGTATGCAAGAGCCAGAAACCAAGAAAAGATACAGTGTAGAAGGGCTGAAAAGGAGTTCCAGAGGCTGGTTGCAAGCGAGGTCAAGTCGAACCCAAAGGCGTTTTACCGCAATGCAAAGTCGAAATTAAAAACGCGAGTACGAGTATCAGACATGAGGCTTGAAGATGGTAGTTATGCAGATTCTGACCAGGATAAAGCTGAGGCATTGAACAGCTTCTTTTCCTCGGTGTTCACAAGAGAGGATGCGATTAACCTTCCTGCGTTCGAGGACAGACGGTTCGACACAGCACTGACCCACATTGTGTTCAAAGAAGGGGATTTTAGAAATAAACTGTCCAGGCTAAAGGTCCATAAGAGTCCCGGCCTTGACAAGGTGCATCCTAGAAGGCTAAGAGAGTTGAGCAACGAGCTTGCAGAGCCCCTGAAGATCCTGTTCTGTAAATGCCTGGATTAACAAGGACCCCAGTGAATGGAAAGTGACTTATGTGAGTCCTATCTTCAAGAAGGGCGATCATCACTCCACGAACAACTATAGACCGGTGAGCCTGACCAGCATAATATGTAAAGTACTTGAGAGTATTATCAGAGATGCCGCAATGGAACATCTACTACGAAACAACCTTGTAAAGGATTGCCAACACGGTTTTATGCCGGGGGGCTCCTGCTTAACACAATTGTTCAAGGTATTGAATATTTGGACCCATATTCTGGAATGGGGTGGTAATATCGACAATATTTACTTAGATTTTGCCAAGGCTTTCGACAGTGTACCCCACGAAAGGCTGAAAATCAAACTGGAAGGGTACGGAATTCGGGGAAATGTCCTAGCGTAGATAGAAGATTTTCTACATGACCGCAGGCAGTGTGTGGTGATTAATGGCACGAAATCATCATCTGTACCTGTCACAAGCGTGGTACCACGCTGTTATACACTCCTCCATCAAGAACCAAGCTGACTGTGAAGAGCTGCAGAAGGACCACTGTGGGCTCCAAGATCGTCGAAGAAATGGCTGCTGAGATTCAATGTCACGAAGTGTAAGAGGATGCACCTGGGGCATACCAATGGTAAGGAGGCGTATCATATGTCCCAACGGGATGAAGAAACTGCACTGTTTGAGACTGAATGTGAGAAGGACCTGGGTGTGGATGTTGACAATGAGCTGAAGTTCTCGGGCCTTTGCAGGAAGAAGGTAAATCAGCCAAATCAATTATTGGGTCTTATAAGAAGGTCGTTCAGATATCTAGACAGTCCGTCCCTCGTAACGATCTTCAAGAGTTTAGTGCTTCCCTATCGGGAGTACTGTCACCCCGTCTGGTCCCCGAGATATGCTAGGGACTGTCAGTTGGTTGAAAATGTTCAAAGGAGGGCCACCAGACTGGTGCCTGCACTTCGGCACCTCAGCTACCCTGAGACATTGGAGCACCTGAACTTGCCTAGCTTATACTGCAGACGGGCAAGGGGAGACCTAATTGAGGTGTATAAGCATCTCAAGGGATTGATTTTGATTTTGCCGCTTGCAGCGGCTACTTTATTGTGCACCCCACACTCATCCTGTGAGCGGTAGCGCAAAAGGATTACAGAGTAGGGTTTACAAAGGGTCATAATAATTAACCCCGGTTGTCAGGATATTATGGCACTGAAAGTTACACAGTATTTCATTTACATTATTTGTTTAGGGCACTACTCAGTCGAGTGTCCTTACTTGGAGCTGGCGGACGCTCGCCCAACAAGGGGTCACAGCTCAAACTTGATGAAGCGGCAAGTCCAGAAAACTGTGAGGGCAAACTTTTTCGAAGTGAGGGTTGTAAACTCTTGGAACAATCTACCAGAAGTGTTGTGATGGCACTGAGTGTGAGCTCTTTCAAGACAAGACTTGACCAACACTGGAGCAGGCTCAGGTACATTCAGGAGCCGGTGCATACCCAGTACTTTCCAACAGTGCAAAACAGAGACGTGACCGATCGCCCAAGCGGCTAACGAGCCGAACAGTGGTAAAGAGGATAAAACAATATTGTGTTTGTTATTGCTTGTGAACACAATGTGCGAGGTACAGTGCTATAATACTGTGATTCTTATTGCTTGTGAACACAATGTGTTAGGTGAAGTGCTATAATACTGTGTTTGTTGTTGTTTGTGTACACAATTTATATTTTTGTGTATAATAGTGTGGTTTTTTGATGGTTGTGAAACAATTTCAATTTTCTAGGTACAATATAATATTGGGGTTGTTTTGTAATTAGGGAACTGAAACTTATTTTTCCACGTGTTATGTTCTTCTCTATCTGAATGATCTTCAAGGAACCTAACCCATTCGGATAGCAAGGGAGGTGTGTATAATGTTTGGATTCAATTTGACTTTGGAAGAAATATGACTACAATAACACTCCAGATAGGTGATGGTGGTGACAGCTCCCCAAGTTACTGTTTCTGAGGCTGGTTAATAAATGTGAATCATGTGCGGCTCAACAAGAAAACCCACAACAGTTAAAATTAGGATTAGTTGTAAACAAAAATCTTATTCACTAATTTTACATCAATTTATTTTAATTACTTTACCTTCTGTTACTGAATCAGGTTATGAGGCAGTTGGTCAGTTCTCTGTTGTGCTGTACTGTACTGTGCTGTATTGTACTGTACTGTACTGTACTGTTCTGTGCTGTGCTGTTCTGTGCTGTACTATACTGTGCTGTACTATACTGTGCTGTACTGTGCTGTACTGTACTGTGCTGTACTGTACTGTGCTATGTTGTACTGTACTGTACTGTACTGTACTGTGCTGTACTGTACTGTACTGTGCTGTGCTGTACTGTGCTGTGTTGTATTGTACTGTGCTGTACTATACTATACTATGCTGTGCTGTGCTGTACTGTACTGTACTGTACTGTACTGTGTTGTACTGTACTGTGCTGTGCTGTGTTGTACTGTGCTGTACTATACTATACTATGCCATACTGTGCTGTACTGTACTGTACTGTGCTGTGTTGTGCTGTAATGTACTATACTGTACAGATGATGGTCACTGTCCCTTCAGCTAACTGTACATACTTGCTGTACAATCACTGATAGTTTTATTTCTAACCAGCATAGGATGGAAGTATATGTGAAGGCAATATTTACATCAAGATGCTGACTTACTGAATTAATAACACTAACGTTTCATACAAAGGGCAAATATATGTATGGTTTACTTACATAGGGGAGCGATTTAGCACTATATCAGCGAATGCGTGAACTGACATTGTCAAAGGTGACCACCGCCGGGCGCAGTAGTGCCTCAAGGGAGAACCCAGATGGAGTTGAAGTAATGTGGGTGAAAACCTCTGTGAGATGACATCATATGTACTGGATATAAGAGTCTTAATGGACTTGCTTTCATGAATGTTCACTCTTACATGGAACTTAATGTGAGCATCAATGTGAACAAGTTAACTAAGCTACATCCTCGTAGGATGGAACTAGTTGACATCTTGACATCCTAATTATCTTGTTATGTACATTTATTGCTTATTGTTAAGTGTGCGTGCGTGCGTGCGTGCGTGCGTGCGTGCAGAGTGGTGTAATGCATCGAGTGTGGCAGCATTATGTTAGTGTTAAGGTGCAAGCACTGCTTGCTTCCTCTCGCTTTCAGCTACCACTGCTAGCTAGCCCTCGTGGTGAACAGAGAAACAACTTGCATAAACCTTCCCCGGCCAGTGCACAGCCTCTTCACCATCAAGACTCCTGCTGTGCCTCTTCGTGGCAACACACGGTAACTGCCCAGCTGCCTTGCGGATTAACCTTGGTAGGTACAAGGCTATGGGAGTAAGCCCCGAATGAAAAATCTGCAGTGCAGCCCCGCATCAAACAGACATGTTTACAGAGCTCCAACAAGACCCCAACGGTGGTATAGGGGGAAGAGGTGCCCAAGATGGGAACCAAATGACTGCACCGGCAGATGAAGGCAATGCATGATGGACAAGCTACTAAGGCAAAACCCAACAAACTGGGCTATCGGCAGTCCATTGCAACTCTCCCTCTCCCCAGTTGTTGCAACAATTGCACCATTGGATCAGGAAAAGGAAGAGCCAAGATGTGTGTTTGCAGCCTGCGCTTCTGCCTCGCCACATAAATCAACTCATACGTACCCATCATCCAGCTCATCATACCTCTCATCATCATCAAACCCTTATACCCCATAAGTCCTATGGCAATGGATGAATGGTGACAGAGACAGGCAGAGATGACTGCTGGGAGTTTCTAGTCACAACTCTGCACATGGGCGGCACAGATAAGATGGTCGTTTATGCAATGGGATCTAGGCAGCGATGCAATCCGGTCCTGTCTGTGCGACTGAGCAGCCCTTTTGAGGGGCCACTCTGCTCACCCTACATGGGGAGGGGGCTAGAAAAGGAGCCCTAAACATAGCCTGCCTATAGAACCAAACTCACTGGGCATCCGTACCCAGCAAGGTCACCCTTATGCGGTCGAAAACATATCTATAATCCCAGATCAAAACAAAAACAAACTATACAACCTCTTAAGGTCGCTACATGGAATGTCAGGACCCTTCTGGATACTGGCACAAATGAGCGTCCTGAAAGAAGAACTGCCATTAGTGAGTCCGACTCCCAGACACGGGTCAACTCACAGAACAGGGGTCTGGCTATACCTTCTTCTAGCAGAGTAAGCCTGCTGCAGAGAGAAATTGCATTTATGGAGATGGCTTGGCCATCTGCCAACGCATCCTACACAGGCTAACTGAAATGCCTATTGGGATCAATGAGCGCCTCATGACTCTCTGAGTCCCACTGAATCACTCACGTCATGCCTTCTTCATCAGTGCATACGCCCCAACACTGGATGCAGAGGATGACATCAAGAAGGCCTTTTATGCCGACCTTGACAGAGTGCTAACCTCTATCCCCAGAGAAGATAAGGTCATGCTCCTTGGTGATTTCAATGCCAGAGTTGGCAGAGATGCTGACAGTTGGCAGGGAACCATAGGGAGAAATGGACTACGCAAGTGTAATCCCAACGGCCTGCTCCTCCTCAGCAAGTGTGCTGCACACAACCTCACTATCACTAATATCTTGTTTAGGCAGGCCTACAAGTTCAAGGGTTTGTGGCAACACCCACAATACAAACACTGGCATCTCATTGACTACAGCATTGTCATAGAAAGAGATCACCGAGATGTCCTCATAACCCGTGCCATGTGTGGCTCAGACCACTACGATAATGATCATCGGCTCGTCACAGCTAAGCTTTCATTTCACGTTGCCCCAAAACGGTGAAGGCAGCAAGTCTCCAGAAGAGGTTTTAACACTAAGCATCTGGAGGATCCAGCAGTAGAACATGATTTCAGAGAGCAGCTCGAACATGGGCTAATAAACAACCCGACAACATACAACCTAAATCCCAGTGCCAAATGGGGTATTCTCGACACTGTCATGAAAAAACTTGCAGAGAGACCCTCGGCGAGATCGAAAGAATACACCAGGCCTAGTTTGATGAAAATGAACTGGAAATCAATGTTCTCGTCAATGATGAGCATACTGCTTTAACTGACTGGCAGAACAACCCTCAGTCTTTGACCAAAGCTGATACCTTCCACAACAAGAAAGCGGCAGTGCAGTGCAAACTTCGCAAACTAAAGAACGACTGTCTTAAAAAAAGCATGTTAAACACAAGAATTTGCAGATCAACACATGATGCACGAATTTTCAATTCCACTAAAACATTTTATGGGCCAATCACCCATGGCACAGCCCCCTTCCACTCATCCAACGGTAACTGCATAATTAAAGACGACGAAGGCATCTTTCAGTGCTAGAAAGAGCACTACGATTCACTGCTCAACCGAAACACCAGAGCTGACCCACCTCAGCTATCCCCCATCCGTGGATGAGGTAGCTACTGCCATCAAACAGATGAAAATAACATAGCCTCAGGGCCTGATGGAATCCCACGACAGCGGACATCAATGAAGAGATTCAACGTCAGATCAGACATACATCGTAAGCCTTTGACAGACTCCATACCATTATCTTCAGCTGTTGGGATCTGAAATTATATACAAAGTTGCACGTATATCAAGCAGTGGTCCTCCTTACACTGCTATATGGCAGCGAGACATGGGTCACATACAGAAGGCACCTCAAGGCACTTGAAAACTTTCTCCAACATAGTCGACGTTCCATCCTCCGAGTTCGTTGGGAAGACATGGGAACAAATGCCAGTATTCTCGCTGACACCAACTGTAGGAGAATCAAGGCTACCATTATCCATGAACAACTACGGTGGACTGGCAATGTTACCCATATGGACGACAGTAGACTGCCAAAGCAGCTATTTTACAGTCGCCTAACGAATAGTAAACGTAATGCTGGCATGCAGTTGAAAAGGTATAAGGATAGTCTTAAGACAAACCTGAAAAAATGCCAAGTCGACCCCCTCATCTGAGAGACGATCACTCCACATCTTATGCTAGAAGGAGCACCACACGAGAAGGGGTCAATACTTTCGAGTTAACCCGACTGCATACCAAGGCAGACAAGCGCCATCACCGGAAAGACACTGCCGCCTTCCCTCCCGCACTAGATGTAGCCCACCACACATGCAACGTCTGTGAACAACTCTGACAGTTCTATATCGGCCTCTTTAGTCAAATTAAAACTCGCCAACGAAGGTAACATCCTTAATAACTCATATCATTGAATCATAGCTGGCTGCTAGTCATACTCGTTTCCAAGTGACAGCAAAGTAGTAGTAGTAGTAGTAGTAGTAATAAAATGGCAGCAAAGGTGTGGCTATTGGGGAAGGCTGGAGGCCACGATTAAAAAAAATAAAATAAAAAAATAAAGTAGAAAATAGAAAGCAGAAAAATCACTCCTTGCACTACCACCGAAACTGGGAGGAATGGGATAGACCAATCCAGGGGAGAGTGCTGCCACCGAACATCAAAACATGGTTAAGCTCATGGCAGCCCTCACTGACCATATAATAGCTCGGAACACAACAGGTGAGGTGGATACCAGCGAAGTAAACAAGATTCGAAGGTCCATTGAAATAGAATGACAGCACGGCCAAGGTGATAAGTTGCAGCAACTGATGCTGCAAGTACCAGAGAATTTGAAAAAAAAGTAGCTATAGCGCAGGAGGTGGGCACCTCGAACTGGTTAACTACGTTATGGATAAGGGCAAATGGTTTCTGTCTCAATAAACAAAAATATACAGATGCCATTGCTCTAAGGTATGGTAGGCCAGTAGAAGGTTTGCCCTCCCAATGCATGTGTGGCTCGTCCTATGACGTCGATCACACCATGGTGTACAAGAAAGGGGGCTTCATATGCATGGTGTTATGAGGGTCCTGATGTGGTGAAGTAATTCCCTCACAGGTGTTACGAGGGACCTCACGTGGTGTAGTAACTCTCTCACAGATGGTGTTATGAGGGGCCTGATGTGGTATAGTAATTTCCTCACAGATGGTGTTATAAGGAACCTCACATGATGCTGTAGCAACTCATTCACTACGTGATGTCGTAGCATCATGGGGACACCACGTGGTCTGGTGTCACAGGACCTCACTCAATCACATGAGTGAAGTGTGGTCCCAGGCCTTCCTATCGTGGACGGATTAACACATCGTTGCTTGTTGCTGAGTCTCACGGGCAGTTATCACTGGGTACCTGGGACCTCACTGTGTGAAGGTTAACTTGGGTACGACTCAGCTGTTACTGTTGAGTTGTTTTCACTGACTTAAGCACTGCTCACCACTGTTCAACACTGATTCCATTCCTTTCCTATATGGAATAGTAACTTCTGGCGAGAACTTGTTGATATTCCGGTGGGGAGGAGGGGTTCAGGGGAGGGAGTTGGTATGGGCCAACATAACAGTTGACCTGGCTGCTGCCAGAGGAGCGCCAGGTACGTCTTGACCCTTCGGTGGTCAAGGATGGTGTGTGTGTGTGTGTGTGTGTGAAACATGGGAGCACATACATATTGTATATTATAATGCTCACTATATCTTTCTGTACTGTACTTAAAGAAGTATATTAAGTATTTCACTGACTGTCTCTCAGGAAGCAGAATCATTTAACAGAGTCAACAGCTGTCTTTATATGTATGTCATTGATAAAAATATCTTATAAAATCATTTTTGAAGTGTTTTGAGGATTTTGTAAACAAACATCGTAAAACTGATCATTAGCCATCGCATAGCAGTATGTGGTGTTAATTTGTATACATCACATAACAGTCATTGCACGTACAGTAAATGGCAAATTGAGACAAAGGTTAAAAGAGGCGACCAAAACACTTACCCTAATGTCATTGTGGTTGTCGAGTCTCTTCAAAATTTCCCGGATACATTCTTCAGGCACTTCCTGCAGGCTGGGGTGCATGTCATCACCAGGCTGCAATTGTCACCAATAATTAAGCAAACTGTTATATTCTGTTATATGGGATAATACATAAAATCTACTTGTTGAAATTATTACTACAGGTGGTCACTGACTTACGAACGACCGACTTACCAACACCCGCCGATACAAACAAGGTCCCATAAAGTCAATTATTTTAAGAATCAGACGTAGGTACAACTGGTTCGTAGTATTAACGTACAAGAACTAGTTTGATGAATGATGCATCACTCAGCCACGAGCCTTGAGGGGGCGTCAGTACACCTTACCCTCACCTCAGTAACGTGTGTGATCAAGTGTAAACTGTTGTTTTTTGCTTATTAACTCTATTTTTCTATCCTCATCATGGCTCCCAAATGTAAACCTGATGCAAGTGATAGTAGTGCATCCAAGAAAAGGTAAACAATTACAATGACAGTGAAAGTTGATGTAGTGAAACGTTCTGAAAAAGGTGAAACACCTCCAACCATTGGTAGAGCGTTGGGCTTCAGTCGGTCAACGGTCGGAACAATTTTAAAAGACAAACACTATATTCTTGAACATATATAAGGATCTACACCAATGCACTCAACTGTGATAACAAAACAAAGAAGTGGATTGTTAATTAAAATGGAATGATTGTCAGTGATATGGGTGGAAAATCAAAATCAATGGCGTCTTCCTCTAAGTCTAGCCTTGATTCAGGAAAAAGCGAAAAGCTTGCACGCTGACTTGAAGGCTAAACTTGGTGGTGAAAGTGATGGGGAAGAATTTGTTGCTAGTAAGGGCTGGTTTAAGTGGCTCAAGGTAAGGGCTAACTTCATAACATTAAAGTGCCAGGTGAAGCTGCCAGTGTGGATGAAGCTGCAGCAAGTGAATTTCCTGCTGCTTTAGGTAAAATAATTGAACAAGGAGGTTATTGTGCTGAGCAAGTTTTTAATATTAGACTGGTTTGTTTGGGAAAAGGATGCCCAAATAAACGTACCTTTCAGAACATGAAAACACAGCATCAGGGCATAAAGCTGCCAAGGAAAGGTTGACCTTACTGCTGGGGGACAATGCTGCTGGGTGACTACTAACTAAAATCTTTGCTTGTCTACCAGTCAGAAAATCCTTGAGCTTTGGAGGGTGTTTTCAAGGCAGCACTTCCAGTTATCTGGAAATCTAATAAGAAGGGTTGGGTGACATTGTCCCTTTTTGAAGACAGGGACCTAAATCATTTTGTGCCTGAAGTGGAGCAGTGTTGTATTTCAATGTCAATACCTTTTAAAATTTTAGTGGTACTTGACAATGCACTCGGCCATCCAGCATTTTTAGATGATGTTCATCCAAATATTAAGGTTATGCTCCTGCCTCCAAACACAACATCTGTTTTACACCCAATGGACCAGGGAGTTATTGCTTCATTTAAACCATATTACCCGAGACGGACATTTGCGCAAGTTATCAGGGCAACAGAACAAAAAGAGGGTGGGACTTTAAAAGAATTTTGGAAATACATTGCAGGTTCATGGGCTGAGGTAAAATAAACCAACATGAATGGTGTTTGTCCATGTTTTCAGGGGCTTTGACAATGATGTTGGGGAAGTGACACAGACAGTGGTAGACCTTGAACCAACTCCAGCTTCATGCTCATGAGGATGATGTCACACAGTTACTTGAGTCTCGTGCTGAAGAATTGAACAAAGAGGACCTGATTGAACGGGAGAAATAAATTTTGTCAGAGGATGTAGAGGAAGCTGAAACTCCAGAACCAAAGAGATTCATTACAAAAGAAATGGCAGATATTTGATTGCATATTGAAGAAGGATTGTTTAAATTTATACAGCAAGATTCACCAAGATTAATAGAGATGTTACTGAATGTCTACGATGCTACAGAGAGATTTATGAGGAAAAGAAGAAAGTTTCAGTTCAACCTTCCCTTGAAAAGCTTTTAAGAAGTTGAAAGGCAGCCAAAACCAGTTCCATCAACCCTTACAGCATCTACAGAACCAGTCCCATCAACCTCTACAGCATCTACAGAACCAGTCCCATCAACCCTTACAGCATCTACAGAACAAGTCCCAGCAACCTCTACAGCATCTACAGAACCAGTCCCATAAACCCTTACAGCATCTACAGAACCAGTCCCATCAACCTCTACAGCATCTACAGAACCAGTCCCATCAACCTCTACAGCATCTACAGAACAAGTCCCAGTAACCTCTACAGCATCTACAGAACAAGTCCCAGCAACCTCTACAGCATCTACAGAACCAGTCCCATCAACCTCTACAGCATCTACAGAACCAGTCCCATCAACCTCAACAGCATCTACAGAACCAATCCCATCAACCCTTACAGCATCTACAGAACAAGTCCCGTCAACCTCTACAGCATCTACAGAACCAGTCCCATCAACCTCTACAGCATCTACAGAACCAGTCCCATCAACCTCTACAGCATCTACAAAACCAGTCCCATCAACCTCTACAGCATCTACAAAACCAGTTAATTCTTCTTCACCACATTCTTCTGAACCAATCCTGTTAACATCTACTGTACTCCGCATATCATTGTCATCCTTAATATCTCTTCAATTCATAATACGCTGCATAACATTCAAATCCACCGCACTTGTAGAGTGTCACAGAAAACGGTAGAAAACAAGACTCCTTTGGATGGGGTGACTCACATGCTATATGTTATACGAACTGTACCAATGTACGGGCATATCATATTAAGTGTATGTACTGATATTATTAAAGAGAAATCAAAGTATCTATAGAATGATTGGGAAGGTTCAATTGATACAGTCTAGTGTACTATGAAGGAATAAAGGTACTGTGTACTACGGTGTTGGAAGGTCACAGTATCGAATGAAAATATATAAGGACAAGGATCTGGAAAAAGGATAAGCGTATCAGACATAATCATGTGTAGTGTTGGGGTTGACCCAGAAAATATACTTCAAAGAAAATAACGTGTGTACCTCGGTGTGAACTTAATACACACTGTTACCCCATGTTACGAATAACCAATGGAAGTGCGATGATTAGAGAACCTTATGAATGTGTTGAACAATTGCAAAGTGTTGGGGAATGAACCAAACTTAGAGATATAAGTGAAGGGGATACCCAAGCCAAGAACCAAGGCTTTTCTTGGTTTTTTGACGCCCAAGACGCCCCGGGCTACAGTTCTGAGTTAAGGATATAGCCCAATTAATTTCACCATAAAGTCACAATAGATGAGAAAGTGTATATGCAAAGAGAAGGGGAAGAGAGATTATCAACTAAAGGAGGACCGTTAATAAGACGAAATGCCTTTGATTCCACTCTATCCAACAGTTGGACAGAAGAAGAGCCACCCCAGATATAAGGGCAGTACTCTCAGTTAGGACGAATGAATCCCTTATAACTTGAAGCAACTGCTCAGGACTGTAGTAGCTACGGCATCTATACAGAATTCCCAGCATTCGGGAGGCAGCTTTAGCAATGTTGAGGATGTGTGGCTTCCATGACATATTAGAGGAAATGGAGAGGCCTAGCATATGTATTTTAGAACTTGACAGAATGATTGCGTCCTGAAATGTGATTGGTGGAAGATTATCTAATTTGGAAAGTATATTTGGTAAATACTGAGCTTTATTACTGTTGAATTTAACCAAGTTTCTACCTCCCCATTCGGAGATGCTGCACAGATCCGCATTGATATATGTAATGATATCAGCTTTAGAAACAGATCTAGTTTGAGAATTAGGGGGAAGGGAAAAATGTGAAGAAGAGTGAAGTGTAGAATCATCAGCGTAAGAATGGATAGAATTAGTCGTAGTGTGAAGTAAATCATTGATAAAAGAAGAATGAGAGTAAGTAAAAGAACAGAACCCTGTGGGACACCACTATTGGTAGAGAAAGAAAGAGAGATCAATCCCTCGACACCAACTGCCACGGATCGGTTCTCAAAAAGCTAGAAATTAGAGAACAAATTGGGGGAGAGAAACCATAAGAGGGAAGTTTAGAAAGCAAAGACTTGTGCCATACCCTGTCAAATGCTTTGGAGATGTTGAGGGCCACGACGAAAAATTCCCCATAATCCCTAAGAGAGGATGACCAAAGATGGGTGCAGTAGGAGAGCAGATCACCAGTAGATCTCGCCTGGCGAAAACATACGGGTGATCCGACAAAAGAGAATGGCGTTCAAGGTGACGGAGAAAATGAGGTGTTTAAGATAGTTTCGAAAATCTTAGAGAGGGATGAAGTTAGGGCAATGTGGCGATAGTTAGAGGGATTGGAATGGTCACCCTTCTCCGGGATGGGCTAAGCCAAGGCATGCTTTCATGAATAAGGAAAAGTTTGGGCTTTGGGGCAAAGGCAAAAGAGGCGAGCAAGCACAGGGGCCAAGCTTCAGCATACTCCCACAGAACAAGAGGGGGTATTCCATCCGGTCCATGCACCTTACTCACATCCAACCTGGATAACACACCAGCAACCCTATGAGTAGAGAATATAGGAAAGTGCATAGGTTCAGTAGGAGGTGCAGGAGTAGGAGGGATAGAGTTGGAATTGTCTAAGGTGGAGTTAGAGGAGAATAAGGTGCCAAAGAGATTGGCTATAGAGTTATCAGGTCGGAAGAGAAGAGGAGAAGAAGGAGTGCAGAAGTTATTACATATTTTTTGGGTTAGGACCATGAGGATTTACTATAAGAAGAGTTAGTTAGGCTAGCGGTCATTCTTTTTAAAACTTCCGCTTGGCCCTACGAAGAATAGCCTTACAACGATTCCTAGAAATAATGAAAGAGGTGTGGGTAATTGGAGAAGGAGATAGTTTCATTGCTCGATATGCCCTATCTCTCTCCCTACATGCAAGAGAGCAGGAGCGATCAAACCATGATTGTAATGTGAAAGTTTTAGAAGATGGGATAAATGCACTCATACCACTTTGTATAACCCCAGCAAAGCTGTCAGCACATACCGAGGCATCCCGAGTGGAAAAGCAA
This sequence comes from Homarus gammarus, assembly GCA_958450375.1. Lineage (NCBI taxonomy): Eukaryota > Metazoa > Arthropoda > Malacostraca > Decapoda > Nephropidae > Homarus > Homarus gammarus. The sequence continues at coordinate 1,032,195 of CAUDMG010002591.1, forward strand.
CTTTCATCCCAAAGAAAGTCTGTGAAGAATTCTCTCAAGGATTGCTAGTTTGCCCTCCGATAGTACCATAGTTGGCGTTTAAATGGGGGTGGGGGAGGTGGTCGTGCCTTGTTTGATTTAATAGAAATATGATTGTGATCAGAAAACCCTAAGGGGGCAGAAATTGAGTATGAATAGTGTGAGGGGTTAGAGGTAAAACAAAAATCAAGAATGTTAGTAAGTTGATCGTGTAGATCAGGAACGCGTGTAGGGTGTTTAATTATTTGTTCCAGATCATTAAGTAAGGAAAAAGAGAGTGCCTCAGCTCCACCCGGGTCATCCCTTGCAGAGCCAAGCCACTCTCTGTGATGTACATTGAAATCCCCTAGGCAGAGGATCTCGGTGTTGGGGTGTGTGGATAGCAACGACTGATTGCAAGAAGTGAGATAGTCAAAGAGTTCCAAATAATTGGTAGAGTTGGGAGAACAGTATAGGAAACAAAATAATAGTCATAGTTGGTAGAGATATTTTGAGCCAGATGACATCAAAATGGGGAGATTCACGATCCGTGAGTCGAGCTATGGGTGTACGTGTGTTGCAGTAAGCGCATACACCTCCCTTAGAACGGAAGGAGGTATAACGGTTGTAGTTGGAGACTTGAAAAGGTTTGGGTGAAGCTGCTTTGGTCAGTTGAAGTTCAGATAGTAGTAAGAAGTCGGGGGAAGAGGTTAATAGATGGTGTTATGTTAATGTTATGTTATGTTATGTTTATTTGTGTTAAGCTGGTTCTGTTACTTGAAGCTTAATCATTCTTATTTTGTAATTCCTGTTTATTCTGTTTTTTACAGATCTATGAATACTGATGTTGCACTAAGTTGAATAAAGACTCCCGGTGTTTACCTGCATTTTCATAACATACTGTGGTTTATTTTTTTAGTATTTCTAGTGACTAGAGCACCTCAGAGTTTAAAAAAAAAGCAAATGCAGATATACTGAAGTCCGATTTATCGAGTATGTAAATGTGTAGGTGGTGGGCTATAACTACGTCTTCGACCTGCCCGCCTTGCCGCCGCATTTATTGTTGTTTTTAATGAAACTAGAAAAGCTGTCAAAATTATTACAATACTCTAATGTGGCTTAGAAATAAAGAAAATATAATATAAAATAAGAAAACGAAGAGCTTGGTTGTGTGAGAAGTGAACGTGTACGGAGGAAGTTCTAGCCAAGGTTTTGGCTATAAACTACGTGGCCGACTCACCAGGCCAGCCGCCTTAATAATAATAATAATAATAATAATTAACGGTTTATTGAAAAAAAAATTCTGCAGCCCGAAGGCTGAAAATATACATTGGACATAAATGACTTATTACATACATTGGTGGTTTAACAAACGCCTTCATTAGAGAAAGGTAAAGGAACATACAGTGAACATACAGATTAATGTAGGTGTTGAACAGCAAACTCGTAGTGTAGTAACTCCCTCCCAGATGGTGTTAGGAGGAACTCACGTGGTGTAGTAGTTCCCTCAGATGGTGTTATGATGGACCTGGCTTGGTGTAGTAATTCCCTCGCAGATGGTGTTATGAGGGGCCTCACGTGGTGTAGCAATTCCCTCACAGATGGTGTTATGAGGGACCTCACGTGGTGTAGTAATTACCTCACGGATGGTGTTATGAGGGACCTCACGTGGTGTAGTAATTACCTCACAGATGGTGTTATGAGGGGCCTCACGTGGTGTAGTAACTCCCTCACAGATGGTGTTATGAGAGGCATCACGTGGTGTAGTAATTCCCTCACAGATGGTGTTATGAGGGGCCTCACGTGGTGTAGTAATTCCCTCACAGATGGTGTGATGAGGGACTTGACGTGGTGTAGTAATTCCCTCACATATGGTGTTACGAGGGACATGTGGTGTAGTAATTCCCTCACAGATGGTGTTATATGAGTGAGGTTTGGTTTTAGGCCTTCCTATCGTAGACGGATTAGCACATCGCTGGTTGTTGTTGGGTCTCACGGGCCGTTATCACATCTTCAGAGGCAACGTAAGCTCCTCTACGTGTGTGGGGTTTTTGAGATGCTTGGGTTCACACTCAGGATGGGATGGAGAAAGGAAACTCACAATGTGCTCTCATGTATACATGTTGTATTGGATGTACAATGCAGCTTGGTGCTGGGAAGGCACCATGGTTACAAGCGTGACGTAGAGAGAGCTGGTTGGTGAGGGTGCTCAGAGGAGGACCAGCTTGTGGGTCGCCATGCTCGCCGGCGGGAGCGAGGACCGCCAGACAGGCAGAGGAGGAGGAGGTGTTGCTGGCTGGTTGGTATAGGTAGAAAGAGACAGGTCACCACGAGGTCAGGTCTTAAATAGCGGGGGGTAGGCATGGCTTAGTAGTTGACCCCTGCTCCGTGATGTATGGCGGCGCTGGTTGACCTAGACCATGAGGCACACACTGTGGCATTCGTGGGGTCGGCTACGCAGCGACAAACAGCGTTTGTAGGGGAGAAATCCACTACACGTGTGTGTTGGTGTGGGGATTAGTGGATGACATCATTATGACCTGACCTCATGTTTTTAAGGTCACCCTGTATATTTAAGCCTCTCTCTGTTCATGTAATCCAGTTGCCTCTGAAGATGTCTTGAATAAAGACGAAAGCTAAGGTGCTCCGTTGTTTCCCTTTTCCCGTGTGATTTTATCAAGATTTATCTTATCCACGTTTTCATTGTGGATCTACATGAAATATATATATATATAATCATCAACTTTATGGGTGATTTACGAGATTTTCAAGGGTAATTTTGACTCTAGAGTAAAGTGTTTTGGGCTTTATTCACCTGGTTCAGAATGTAACTCCCGCATAAGATGCGACACTACTATTTAAGATTCAGGAACCTATAAATCAACCAACCTGAATTTTAGAAATCATTAATGAGCTTTTCCAGCAAAAAGCATAAATGAATGTTTGGGTAACTGTTACGGTCGTCTCCCCTTTCCCTCAATATTTGTTTCATGTACCCATTGTATTTAGTTTCTGTTGTTTCCCGTTTTTCTTTAGAATCAAATTTCCAAGCTTATGGTAAAGACTTTGAAAAATGTCTTGATCATTTTATATAAGTATGTATATTAGTATTTGTTTCATTATGTAAACTTTATAGAATGTATTCTTATATTTTATACAGTTATGAAAGGCTGTAAGAAGCAGATGTGAAGTCTAAAATGAGTTAGAAATTATATGTTGATGAAACAAGAAAGTATTGGAACATTGTTTTTGCTTTGGCGGTCTCTCTGTAGGTTGGTTGAGGAGGATAGGAGGGCCAAGCTTGTGTGGTGCACATTTATCTATTATTATCTGGGCAATTATGGATAATTATGGTGTTAACTAAAGTGTAATATGTTCATTATAGTCTAAAGAGTATTGTAGTACTGTAGTGAGAGAGCATTGTATTTGGTGGAGACAACATTATTCTGAGTGAATTTATTTGTGGCCTTTTGTATGCACATGGAAGGAGAGCACATATTTATTATATTTTGTTGTTAAATATATTTTGTTGTAATTTTAAGGCTGTGTTTTGATTAAACCAGTTTTAATGGGAACAGTGGTATTGAAATAAACACCTGTCGGCTGTCAGGAGGATGTTAGCCAGAAATAAGGTAAGGGTCTGTGTTTAACATTTAATCTCTGTTAACAGAAGCCGTTATTTCAGAGTCTCCTCTGGTATAATGGGCCTCTGGGCTGACTATACATCCTCTAGTGAGCCCTAGAAGAGGGTGTGAAGGTTGTAACAGTGCATAGGTTTATTATATGGAAACCAGGTATTGTAGGGGTGTGCTCCCAGCGCCACCTACCAAACCAGGCTGTTACTACACTAGTGTTTACCGCCTGCCTTTGAACATTGTGATCTGTGCTTTACTATATTGCTCTGTATATTATTGATCGCTGTGCATCGTTCCTATTGCTGTGCATCGTTCCTATTGCTGTGCACCGCTGTTATTGTTGTGACTGACGTATTATTGAGTACTGTGCGGACTGTTCACTAACCTGTACTATTGTGATATTGTGTAAATTGATTGAACTTCGTAATTATGTCAGGTAATCATACTGCTTGGAGGAGAAGCTTGGCATTATATAGCTTTTAACATGGACTTGGTGAGTGTTGCTTTACTGTATGTAGTGTACTGTACAGTATTACACCATAATTTCCCACATCCTTCCTGCCCTGCCCACTGCGTTGGTTTCAAACAAACGATGGGAGATGGGAACATTTTGGCGGTGGCGGCTGTGCCGTAGATTTTTCACCAGATTATTTATGGTAAATAAATAATTTCATCATGTTCTCGCATTTTTTTAAATACTCACTGTAATGATAAGAACATTTGTGAAAAAAATTAAATGAAATTTAACAACTCATTTGTGTAATGTTGGGTTAGCTTCCTAAGAAATACCGTAAGTTTGATCTATCAGCCCAGCTGGAGATCAGATGCCATTGTCTAGAACAGGGGTCACCAAACTACGGCCGGCAACGTCAGTTCATCAGGCCCGCCGACGGTACTTGAATTTGCTTGATAAAACGTATGGAACACGAGACGTCATGATAAAATTTAAATTTAAATATTATGTTCAGAATACTAGGAGATCTTCATGCGTGCGGAGACCTCCTGACTGCTATGTGCCTTAAATTTACTATTTTCAATTTTAAATTATTGTATCTAGATTTTCTTGTTCCATAAGTAACATGGAATGCTAAACTTAGTTTTTCGTCTTTTTTCCCAGAGCTTTCGTTCTGGCTTGCAAGTATTGAACAGAATGATTATGCGGCCCGCGCTCGTCATTCTTTCAGTTATCCGGCCCACTGTGAAAAAAGTTTGGTGACCCCTGGTCTAGAACAATAATTTTAACGAGGAAAAAATTACTGTACAACCAATCAAACTTTCACGAAGCTCGGAGTTGACTTGAGACTAGACTCATATTTTTTCTGCATTTTGATAAATTTTTTCTTGTTTTGGATTATTTGTGAGAGAATTTTCTCATTATTATTTGTCTGTGTGTGTGTGGCTACACATATTAATGTTATTGTTGTTGCTGCTGCTCCAGAAATTATTTGTCTTGTGAGGAGAAAACAGTGCCTGGCTTTAAGGTTGCTAAGGACAGACTTAATGTGGCTCTGGGGAGGGGGAGGCAATGTTGAGGAGGATGCTAAGCTGAAGCCGCTCCTTGTGTATCACTCCGAGAATCCCAAAACTTTGAAAAACATCCACAAGTCCAGCCTTCCAGTCTATTGGAAGTCCACACCTAAGGCCTGGGTGACTACCCTCATTTTCTATGATTACATTTATAATTCCTTGTCACCGTTCATATCACGGTACAAAGCCTCTTGCCACTTACACACTATACCACTGCACTGCTCCAGCCCCTTGATCAAGGTGTCATAGCCACATTTAATGCCTACTATACACGCCGTGTGATGGCGTAGCTGTGACAGAAACAGACAGTGTTAGATTGTCTGTACGAAACTTCTGAAAGTCCTACAACATCAAGAAAGGCCTTGACAACATCACACAGTCCTGGGAGGAATTGTCACCTGCTACCTGGTGGGCATTTTCTTTCATTATAAGCTCTTTCATCAATATTGAAGACTTGTCTAGCTGAATAGTCTCCCTGCAGGAGCCTGTCCCTCAGCCCATCAGTTACCCGAATGTTATGCAGGTTAGCACACTTCCTGAATCTGTCGAACCATCCATGGCTGGCAGTGAAGTCACGAGTATTGAAGGAGGAGGTGGCTTTCTCCCTCAGAGAAAGCCACAGAGACCTGGACTTCTCCATGATCAGTGCCAGGCTGAAGGGACAGTTCCTCTGCTGGCTGTCTTTAATCCATACGCTCAATAAGCACTCCATTTTCTTTAGCCTGGGGTCAGGCCCTAAAATAACCTGCATAAAAACCCAACCTACTGTGCAACCGCACTCAGCAAGGTCATCCTTATGCGGTAGAAAACACAACCAAAATCACAGATCCAAACAAAAACAAACCAAACAACCTCTTATGGTCGCTGGTCGCTGCATGGAATGCCAGGACCCTTCTGGATGCTGGCACAAATGCGCGTCCTGAAGAGGAACTGCCCTTGTGGCAAAAGAGCTGGCTAGGTATAACATCGACATAGCAGCTATCAGTCAGTCCCGGCTCCCAGATGAGGGCCAACTCACAGAACGGGGGTCTGACTATACCTTCTTCTGGAAGGGTAAGCCTGCTGTGGAGAGAGACTGCATTTATGGAGTTGGCTTTGCCATCCGCCAATGCATCCTACACAGGCTAACTGAAATGCCTATTGGGATCAACGAGCGCCTCATGACGCTTCGAGTCCCACTGAATCACTCACGTCATGCCTTCTTAATCAGTGCATACACCCCAACACTGGATGCAAAGGATGACATCAAGGAGGCCTTTTATGCTGACCTCGAAAGAGTGCTAACCTCTATCCCCAGAGAATACAAGGTTGTGCTCTTTGGTGACTTCAATGCCAGAGTTGGCAGAGATGCTAACATTTGGCAGGGAACCATACGGAGAAGTGGACTAGGCAAGTGTAATCCCAACGGCCTACTTCTCCTCAAGTGTGATGCTCACAACCTCACTATCACCAATACCTTGTTTAGGCAGGCCAACAAGTTCAAGTGTTCATGGCAACACCCACGATCCAAACACTGGCATCTCATTGGCTATATCATTGTCAGAGAAATAGATCGCTGAGATGTCCTTATCACCCGTGCCATGAATGCCTCAGACCACTGTGACACTGATCATCGACTTGTCAGATCCAAGCTCTCACTTCACGCCGCCCCAAAATGGTGAAGGCAGCAAGCCTCCAGAAGAGGTTTTAATACTAAGCATCTGGAGGCAGGAACTTCGCAATCTAAAGAACGACAGGCTTAAATATAAAGCATGTGAAGCACAAAAACTTGCAGATCAGCACAAGATGCGCATATTTTTCATTTCCACTGAAACATTTTATGGGCCAGTTACTCGTGGCGCATCCCCTCTCTGCTCATCTGATGGTAACTTCATAATTAAAGACGATGAAGGCCTCCTTTAGCGCTGGAAAGAGCACTACCATTCATTGCTCAACCGAAACACCGATGTGGCTGTCCTGACTACCCAGTAAGTCCCTCAGCTATCCTCCATCCCTGGAAGAGGTAGCTACTGCCATCCAACAGATGAAAAAGAACAAAGCCTCAGGGCCTCATGGAATCCCAGCCGAGGTGTATAAAGCAGGAGGACCTCTGCTTACCAGCAGTCTCCACTCTCTCCTGGAGAATACCTGTATATGGGAAAAGGAGAAAATTCTCCAAGCTCTTAAAGACGCCTCCATTGTCATTTTCTATAAGACTATGGCAACTAGCGTGGGTTCTTGCTGCTCTCCGTAGCTGGCAAGTTTATCGCCTAAGTTCTCCTAAACAGACTTCTTCCTGAGGCGGAAAACTTCCTCCCAGAATCTCAATGCAGCTTTAGACCAACACGTGGCACCACCACTGACATGATCTTTGCTGCCCGCCAGATACAGGAAAAGTGCAGAGAACAGCATCGTGACCTGTACATGGCTTTCATCGACCTAACCAAGGCCTTCGACTCGGTCAACAGGGAAGCCCTCTGGTAGACCCTCAGCCGTTTTGGGGGCCCACTAAAATTCATCACCATTGTGAGGCAACTCCACGATGGCATAAACGGCAGTGTCCTGCACAATGGCACCCAGTCAGAGTTCTTCCCCATCCAAACAAGGGTTAAACAAGGGTGTGTGCTGGCACCAACTCTCTCTTCCATTTTCTTGGCTGCCTTCCTTACTCGTGCCAGTGCCAATTTAGCCAGCGGCGTAAACATCGAGCACCCGGTGAAGGGGGGGAGGGGTCTTTTTAACATAAGACAACTCCAGTCAAGAACAAAGATGTCGGCAGCTTCCATTACTGAACTTCACTATGCAGACGACCTCACTCTTGTTGCTTACACTGAACACGACCTGCAGAAGATCCTGAACTCCTACGCAGATGCGCATACACACTCCGGCCTTGAGGTGAATGTACGTAAGACTCAGATTCTCTTTCAACCTGCTCCTGGTTCAGACACACCTCCACCATCCATCCAGCTTAACGGTGCTACCCTCTCTAATGTTGCCCACTTTCAGTATCTCGGCTCCCACCTGTGCACCACCGCAGACATTGATGAAGAGATTCAGCATCGGATCAGATCTGCATCTCAAGCTTTTGGCAGACTCCGAAATCGTGTCTTCAGCTGTAGGGAGTTGAAATTATCTACAAAGCTGCACATATATCGAGCAGCGGTCCTCCCCACCCTGCTATATGGCACTAAGACATAGGTCACATACAGGAGGCACCTCAGGGCACTTGAAAACTTTCACCAACGTAGACTACGCTCCATCCTCCGAGTTCGCTGGGAAGACAAGAGAACAAATGCCAGTATTCTTCGTAACACCAACTGTAGGAACATTGAGGCTACCATTATCCATGAGCAACTACGCTGGACTGGCCATGTTACCCGCATGGACGACAGTAGGCTGCCAAAGCATCTACTTTATAGTCACTAAACGAATAGTAAACATAACGCCGGCGGGCAATTGAATAGGTACAAGGATAGTCTTAAGATAAACCTGAAAAGTGCCAAATCGACCCCCTTACCTGGGAGTCGATTACTCAACATCGTAACGCTTGGAGGAGCACCATACAAGACGGTGTCAATGCTTTCGAGATTAACCCGACTGCAAAACGAGGCAGACAAGCACCAACACCAGAAAGACACTGCCACAGCCCCTCCCGAAGTAGATGGAGCCCTCCACATGTGCAACGGATGTGAATGATGCTGCGGTCCCGTATCGGCCTCTCTCTCTCTCTCTCTCTCTCTCTCTCTCTCTCTCTCTCTCTCTCTCTCTCTCTCTCTCTCTCAATACCTGTTGGATCTTTATGGTGGTGGCGATGGCGTGTATGTCCTGCAGCCTCCGGGAGTGTTGCTCCCACAAGATGGTGGAGCCAAGTTTGTTCCCCCAAAGGTAATCTTCTAGTCTTTTCCGCAGCTCCTGAAGGAGGTGTTGAAGCACGTGTACATTCTGTTGGCTGCTGGTGACCTCGTGAGCTACCTCCTCTAACATACCAAACAGCATCTGTAATGGAATGACACAGTTGCAGACAGTCTCTCATGTGCTGCCCCGAGGTTCACTGTACCAAAACCTTTAGTTAAGAATTTTAGGAGAACTTTTATAGCTTTTTCCTAAGTATTAATGAAAATATGATAAACAGTTCAGGGATTTTATACTACAGGCACCAGTGTTAATACAAGTATCTCTCAGTAATGATGGGGATGTGTTCCTGTTAAACCTGATGTTAAGTGAGATTATCACCACATGAGGGATAACAGTGAAGCACCGACAACATGTTCAAACAGCAGGGCGGTAAACTCTGAGAACAGTACTGTACCGTACTGTACTGTACTGTACTGTTCTGTTCTGTTCTGTTCTGTTCTGTACTGTACTGTACTGTACTGTACTGTACTGTTCTGTTCTGTTCTGTTCTGTTCTGTTCTGTTCTGTACTGTACTGTACTGTACTGTACTGTACTGTACTGCACTGTACTATCAGGGTGTCCCATAGGTTTCCATACAACGTATCACCAACGCCATTACAAGCATAACTCCAGCTGTGCTTGAACGTGGTCTTCAGCAGTGGAGGACACGCATTGAAGAGTGTTTTCAACAGAATGGTAGTCATGTAGAGCATATTATATAAATAAAAATGGATTTTCATATAAAATTTATTTTTCCTATGTATGGAAATGTAAGGGACACCCTGCTATACTATACTATACTGTACTATACTATACTGTACTGTACTGTACTGTACTGTACTGTACTGTTCTGTTCTGTACTGTACTGTACTGTTCTGTTCTGTACTGTACTGTACTGTACTATACTGTACTGTACTGTACTGTACTGTACTGTACTGTACTGTACTGTACTGTACTGTACTGTACTGTACTGTACTGTTCTGTTCTGTTCTGTTCTGTACTGTACTGTACTGTACTGTACTGTTCTGTACTGTACTGTTCTGTTCTGTTCTGTTCTGTTCTATACTGTACTGTACTGTATTGTACTGTACTGTACTGTACTGTACTATACTATACTATACTGTACTGTTCTGTACTGTACTGTACTGTACTGTACTGTTCTGTACTGTACTGTACTGTACTGTACTGTACTGTACTGCACTGCACTGTACTGTACTGTACTGTACTGCACTGCACTGCACTGCACTGCACTGCACTGTTCTGTACTGTACTGTACTGTTCTGTACTGTTCTGTACTGTACTGTACTGCACTGCTCTGTTCTGTACTGTTCTGTTCTGTACTGTACTGTACTGTACTGTACTGTTCTGTTCTGTTCTGTACTGTACTGTACTGTACTGTACTGTACTGTACTGTACTTCACTGCACTGTACTGTACTGTACTGTTCTGTTCTGTACTGTACTGTACTGTACTGCACTGCACTGCACTGTACTGTACTGTACTGTACTGTACTGTACTGTTCTGTACTGTACTGTACTGTACTGTACTGTACTGTACTGTACTGTACTGTTCTGTTCTGTTCTGTACTGTACTGTACTGTACTGTTCTGTACTGTACTGTACTGTACTGTACTGTTCTGTACTGTACTGTACTGTACTGTTCTGTACTGTACTGTTCTGTACTGTACTGTACTGTATTGTACTCCGTAATGATAATATTAAACACATTTGTTATGAACAGTTTCAAAGTTAATGATTAATATATAAACACCAAACTTCTATATAAACGATGTGGCTCAGAGTTAAACATTTTAGTGAACATAACTGATACATAGCATAACATAAAATACAAAAGCACATATTTTATGTACAAAAAATAGCTCCTTCCACACTCAAACTATCATCTGGGGTGACGTGACACAGTTCAGCCAGGCAGCCAACCAGCTGACTCAGAAGCATGTGGCTGCTGCTGCCCTGCACTGTGTGTATGCCACAATGTCTATAGGGGAGGAAGTCAGGGACCAAGGCTGAGCTGGCAATGCAGTTACAGCCCACTGCCTCTATAAATACATTGACGCCATACACATACATCCATACTCTTAATTTTTTTTTTCATAGTTTCATACAGTACCATATTGTGTTTTCTTTTTTTCTAAGCAACGTTAGAGTGTTGTAATGATTTTTTCATAACTTTTAGTTTCATTACATGTAACAATGGCAGCATGCCATCTGACAGGCCAAATCATGCACAGTTTTTTCCCCTTACAGTAGAACATCATTTTAAAGCGATTCGATTTAAAATTATTGGTTTCAACCGGCACGCAAAATTAGGGACAATTTATTAATTTAAAGCGAATCTTTCCTATTTTACGTTGGTCAATCTGGCGCATCATATGGAAATACACACTATTTTAAAATTCGCGCCTAATGTTTCCCACCAGACACTTCTCTGGGCACACGACAAGGCTGCCTACCCACACCCTCACACATCCTCAGTTCTCACACTGACGCTCTAGTGAACGGATATATTGTGTGACTCTATCTCCTTCTACCACGTGCATCAACCATCGCCACTATGTCCAAGAGGCCAACCACTACATCATTAACTACCCCAAAGACCAAGAAATAAAGAAAAGCAATTACACCGGAGCAGAAAATCATGTGCTGGAAGCACTCCAGCGAGGAAATGGTGCTTCAAGTGTGTGGCACCAATTTTGACAGTGAGGTGGATAATGAGCTGGTCGAGTTGGGCTCTGCATCTTCAGAGGATGAATTGTCTAACTAAAGTTGAGTGAAAATTTATATTTGATAGAATAAAGTAATTAAAAAGTAAGTTGAGAGGTAGGGATGGAGTGCAAGAGGCAGATGGAGTGAGTCAGGCGAGAGGTGGGTGGAGTGAGACAGGCGAGAGGCGGGTGGAGTGAGTCAGGCGAGAGGCGGATGAGGTGAGTCAGGCGAGAGGCAGATGGAGTAAGTCAGGCGAGAGGCGGCTGGTGAGTGGCACCAGTGTGACCACCCTCTCACATCAGTTGATTGCTAGTAAACAGACCATTTCACATCCCTTAATTTTAGCCGTGTTGATTTATGAGTGTTTGTCTTAACATAATACTACAAAAAACAATGTTTTGTTTATTCTAGGAGATGGGCTGAGGTGCATCTGGGTAGACTCTCAGTCTTTATTTGTATTTTGTGTTTCTCTCAAATACCAAACTAAATTATTCCATTGAAACAATACTTCGATTTAGTGCGAATTCGGTTTAAAGTGACGTCTCTTGGACCATATCTCGTGTTATATTGACGTATTACTGTACCAGTGAGTGAACCTGTCGCTAAACTGAATTTTGAGTTAACATTCAGTGAGCAAGGGCGTCAAAATTTTTTATCATTAAATGAGGGATACTTGTACTTATTTCACTAACCTACATCATTATACTCCATCACTCACAATGTTGTTAAGTGTACAAATAATGTTTGAGTGTGTCATCATTCTCCTACAGTCACCATATAACTTACTCCTCAAACTCAGGTGAAGACAAGTAGACTCTTTCTTCACTCACACCACCACACACAGTCAGTTGCCTCGGTGTACAATGTCTCCTCATGTAATATGTGGCAAAGTGAATAAAAGACAATTTTTGTGTACTGTCTTGTTAAATTTCATAAGGTATATAATAAAGGTGTAGAGTTATAAGAGAAAGTGTGGCAAGAAAAGTTTGGGGTGAGAATATTGTCGGCAACACACAGGAGTGATGGCAACATTCACCCCAGGGATACAAAGTGGATACACTATTTATGATGATGCAATAACTCATCAGGGCTCCAGCATGGGAATTTATTTTATAGACTATAATTATCGCCAACTACAGAATGTAAATCAATATATTGGTACAGCAATATATTAATCATAGATGTTGAAGTAGCATTTCATACTGATCACTTTGTTTCAAATCTCAGCCGGTTTCTTGTATAAAGTTGATATATACAGTAATGTGTTGAAGAAAACACACCTTCTTGGAATCACGTTTACTCTGCGTACTGTACATGTTTTGGTGACTCACTCACCAAAGTATTCCACTGTTTATTAATGACTTATAATCATTGTGTACAACAAATATTGTCATTAAAAACCCGTATTATGGCATTTTTAGAAATTTTCGGGAAGTATTTTTTGTTGGAACTTCTCTCAGTTTTTATAATGACAATCTTTGGGAAAATGTGATCCAATTTGTGAAAATTAATTTACCAGAGGTTTTCAGGAAAGGAACCCTTTTGTAAACTGGGAAATGACCATATTGTATACTACTTATACCTTGTTATATGTTGCCTTCCACTACGCTGTTTATACGATGATGAAAAACACTGACAACAGCACAAGAGAAATGTGACCAAATTAAATTATATACAGTAGAACCTCGATAAATCGAACTAATTGGAGCAGACCCTAGTCTGAAAAATGCGAAAGTCCGAAAAAAGCGAATACCTGTACAGTATATGAGGAGAGAGGGGTTGGGAATTAGAGAAACTGTGGGGTTTTGAGATGTTGGTTCACACTCAGGATGGGTTGGAGAAAGGAAACTCACAATGTGCTCTCTGTATACATATTGTATTGGATGTACAATGCAGCTTGGTGCTGGGAAGTAGCAGCGTGGTTACAAGCGTGGAGTAGAGAGGGCTGGTTGGGAAGCGTGCTCAGAGGTGGTGTTGCTTGCTGGTGGCTGTAGGTAGAAGAAGGCAGGTCACGGCCAGGTGAGGTCTTATATAGCCGGGGTAGGCGTGGCTTGATAGTTGACCTCCACTCTGTTAGGCGGCGCTGGTTGCCGACCTTAGACCATGAGGCGTAAGCTGGGGAATTCGAAGAGGGGTCGGCTTGTCAGCGACACGGCAGTTATAGGGGAGATATCCACTACAATACCACTGCTTATCTGAACTGTTTTTAGACAATCAGTTGTTGTTATGTTATTGCTGTACTTCAACAACTAAGGTCTTTAAGTGTATAACAAAGTTATTAAAAGAATATTACATCAACAATAAAAAAATATGAAACAGAACTTTCTGGATTGAAAATCAAACATGTAAGTCTGGTTGTCACCGAGATGATTGTTGTTTACTGTAGTGTTATATGTAAGTAACCACAGAATTTGTCTTATGAATAAAGAGAAAACTGTAAACTGTACAGTACTATAAAGATAAAAATAAGAACAAATAAGTGTAGGAGTATATTGTATGTGGAAGACAAATGTTTACTGGGAGCAGCTGGCAGTGGGGTAGTGGGGGGGTGGGTGGGTGGCTCCCTCCCCCTCTCTCCCACAAGGTTCCTTTAACACTTCTTTAAGCATTTCCACCACAATTCTCATATAATTTAGGATCATTTGGTGCCAGGTTGTTAAAATATTATCCTAAAGAGTCAACTTCCCTGAAAAAGAATCCTACACTGAACACCATGAGTCATTTGTTTACAAAGAGCAAACAGCTGATTGGCTTACCACAATGTATGTCTTCAACACTTAGTAAATTAGTACGGTATAATTGTGCATTTATCATCACTTAATAAGTAATATTGTAGTGTAAAGTATTATGCATCTGATATACCCAGGTTTATTTATCAATCATTTGTCTAAGTGTACAAGTGTACAACTGGGTCATCATATAACTCTCAAAGGTAGTAAATAACGTTTTTAGGAAGGTATCTTCATATCAAATATTATGCAGTGTGTTATAGTGACCCCCGTTGTAAGCTGGTCTACTGAAAGCTCTCACACAAATGCATCTTGAGTAAACAACCTTCTGATACAGCTTATCCTTTTATTTTCAAGTCATTACAAATTACATACAGTATTGTATAATTTCTCTATTACTGAAGATGTTATATTAATCATGATGAACCATAAGAGGCCAATCATATGAGAATATAATACGGAATCAATAAATAAATAAACCTGATGAATGTGGCAACACCTGATCAGCCCCAGCCTGCTTACAGTGTCTTAGTTCTCAGTAGGCCTATGAAAAAAAATTTACGGGAATTAGCCCACTCGGGCACTGGTCGAACGACCCACAACGGGGACTGGGGGGCGAAAAATTAAGAACAGAATGAAATTAAAAATATAGAAGAAAAAAGTTATATTGTGTTAATCTACACCACTGTACAGTATCCAGTAAGTGTTGTTCATTTCATAAGACTTTTAATTAATCTCCCCATTTCTTAAAACACTACTTTTTTTTAATATTTCTGGTGACCAGAGCATATCAGAGACCGAAAAAAGCAAATTCCGATATATTTTGAAATCTGATTTATCGAGTTTTTACTGTAATCAAATACCTTTAACTGCTACTAAATTAAATATGGCAGGAGTGAAGTTACAGAAACAATGGAAAGCCTTTTAAACATTTGGCAGGAAGTTCATAATCAACATAACATGGCAATAAGCATGAGGATTATTCCGGAAAACCTTAAAGTTTGTTTGAGGAAAGATCATGGAAACCTTTGTGGCCAATCATGGTTACTTTGTACACTTTAGGAAACACAGCAGCTTACATTACTGGTGAAGCTGTGAGTGCTAGCACGAAAGTGAATTTTTTTTTTTTTTTTAGGCATCCTCCAACATCCTGTGCAAGGTGAAGAGCAGAAGCACTTACAGCGCCCATCTGGGAAGCATGCTAAGTTCATGCTTGCCTTTATGCCTCATGAGTTAAGGGCATAGAAGCCTGAAGGGTCATAGGATTTTTTGTCAAGGCGTTGAAGTCTGAAGAGTCATAGGCTTTTGTCAGTAAGTTATTGGAAGCTCCAACAACTTTCCCTGAATACAAATTCGCAACTTTTCGATTTACAACAGGTACCTACTTTACTGCTAGGTGAACAGGAACCAAGGGAGGCTAGGAAGTGTGTCCAAACAACTTTCCACCGGCCCGGGAATCGAACCCGTGACATCTCGCTTGCGAGGCAAGAGCGGTACCGCTCTACCACCGGCGCCCCTACTTAAGTGATTAGAAATTATTCATAAATTTTGAAAGTTTTCATGTGGATGAGACGAGGCTTTATTGGAAGTATATATCAGCCAGTACCTTCATGTTAAGAGGAGAGCAAACTGTACAGTAGGGTCGGGATATATCAAGAGATAGGGTCCAACGATGTTTGCTATATACTAAATCGTGAAATATAATTACATGTAATCAATGGGGAAAATAGGGTTAGGTTCTAGAGGCCAAAAATAGTGCCTAAACTTGACTTAACGAGTTAATTTTCTTACTAACTAAAGCACCAATGAACACCAGACTCAGGAACACTAGACTAGGCAGCTGATGCACCATCCTGGGAACATCAGACTCGGCAGTAGACGCCACACTCACCCTTACTTGACAATCCCACACCTACATAAACGAACACCAAAAATATTAGTTACAGTATTAAATCTTTTCCATTAAGCTTTCCATTTTCTTCACTTCACTTTTTCCATCACTAGCAACCCATTTTCACTCACCTTAGAAGTCATAATTTGCAGCAGCGTCAGCTGCTTTCTTGTCACTTGCTCAGAAAGACTGAGCAGGCAAGCGTGAATGCGTGAGTGAGCAGCCATGGTGGCGCCTCTGGTGAGCAAATAACACATTTGTTTGCCATAGCGGTACATTTGAAATATTTCCTGCCAGATTTCCCTCGCAAAAATAAAAATAAATTATTGCTATATATAGGATAATTTTAATAATTTTGGTAGTCGCGATATAAAAAAAATCGTTATATAAAGTCGCGATATATCCCGACCCTACTGTACCAGGTTCTGTATCAGCCAGAACCTTCATGTTAAGAGGAGAGACACAGTAATGACCATCTTGAGTGTGTTTGATCCAGACAGAGGCTACAACTCTGCAGTTAACAAGAACCTAAACAATGACATTTAATGCTACAAGCAACTGTACAAATGTAATAAGAAACTGTCCAGTAATGTTTGGACCAATGTTTCATCCACGGAAGAAGAAGCAGATAATCTTGCAACTCCACCACTCTCCACCCCAGCCAACCTCTATACAGGTATCCGTCAGTTAGCGATCGTTTATTTAAGAGATAATTCGGTTTAGCGATATCAAATTCTTAACACCCTTTGTTGTTTGATGGTCTGCAATAGTTCAGTTTAGTGATCTTCAACTCACTGGGAGAAATTCAGGAAGAAAGTAAAAAAAAAATTGGGATTCTTGCTCCAAGTGGGCATCTGTACTGGGTGGACGAAGTGGGTGTGTATAGGCGGGTGGTAGTGTAAAGGTAGGGGCGGGTTGGGTGGGTGAGCGGGTGGTAGAGGAGGATTCACGGCGTAGCAGGGAAGCTCTGGTGGGATAGAGCCAAGTGAGGGTTGTGTGTGTGTGTGTGTGTGTGTGTGTGTGTGTGTGTGTGTGTGTGTGTGTGTGTGTGTGCCCTGTCTGCCTTTACCATCACCACCATCATCACCTTACCCGATAGCATATGTCAAGTGCCGAATCCTCAAAATTGCCTCAGTAAATAATATCTACATATTTGAGTACAGACACTCCCCGGATTACGGAAAACTTCCGCTCCTGGACCCTAGCTGTAAGCTGAATTTTCTGTCAACCAGAAATAACCCCTCCACAAGGTAAATAATATGCACTGTACCTGTACTGTATTGAAGATGGAGCACAAGTAAAAATATGTACAGTACCGTTTACAAAACTAGTGCATCTGAACATTATTTACATTAAATCCTCGTGCTGGCTTGCTCATCAAAATGTGGGGTTTTGGTGATGGAAGATGGACTTAATTGTTAGGTGGGGAAGGAGAGGAAGCAGGCATCACATCATCAGGGTCAACATCACGGGCAGGTTCCACATATTGAGGGTCAGGTGGTGAGGAGGTGGAAGGTTGTGGAGATGCAGAAGACACAGACCTCTCAACCTTCCTTATAGACTAATCAAGTGATGACTGGATGGTAGCTTTTTTCTTCTTATCATAAATACTTCTATAACAGGCTAGTGTCGCCTCAATTTGTCTATTCCTTTTCAAACATCTTGAGGCATTTGGGTCCATTTTCTCGAACCATGATAGACCTGAAGCAGTCTCACGGAATGCTGCTGCCATCTCCTTGATGAGGAAACATTGTGGCTCTTCAACTGGTTCAACAGAATCCTCAGCTGCTTTCTCTCCTCGACCATCCTCATTGTTTCCAACCCCATCAAGTCCTCAGTTGAAAGTTCGGCCCCATCTGACTCAATAAGTTTGAAAATTGTGTCTGTCACCTTCTCATAGGTTTGGAAAAATCTGAAACCATGTATGAACTGGGGACACATCTTCTTCCAAACAGCATTCAAACAGGTTCTGGATGGCTTGGTAGATGTTGCAACTCTTATAAAACTGTCGTAAAGTCTGGCCGCTCTCTCCCTCTGTGGCCGCTATGGTTGTGGCAAAAGTCGTCCTCAGCTAATAGGCCTTAGAATTTGCAATGACCCCCAGGTCCATGGGTTGGAGGATTGATGTTGTGTTGGGAGGGAGAAACACAATCTTAACATCTGGGTGGAAATCATCTAAGTGTGCTGGGTGACCTGGATCATTATCAATGACCAGCAAAATTTTGAAGGGGATGTCTTTATCTCTGCAGCATTTTTTCACCTCAGGAATAAGACAGTGGATAAACCAATCTTCAAAAAGAGATCGTGAGACCCATGCCTTTCGATTGCTCCGAAAGTAAACAGGAAGGGTCGCCTTACTAATGTCCTTAAAGACTCGGGGATTTTCTGAATGGTAAACCTGCAGAGGTTTCAATTTGTAACCCCCGACTGCATTACCCCCAAGCAGAAGTGTAAGGCGATCCTTTGCAGCCTTAAAACCTGGCATCGTCTTCTCTTCCTTAGAATTATATGTTCGTTCTGGCATTTTCTTCCAGAACAATTCAGTTTCATCACCATTAAACATTTGTGCTGCCATATAACCACCTTCTTCAATTATTTGCTTTAACACTTGAGGGTAAGCTTCAGCTGCAACTGTATCAGCATTACCAGCTTCACCACTCACTGTTACACTGTGGAAGTTAGCACGAGCCTTAAATCTATTGAACCATCCATGACTTGCAACAAAACTGCATTCGGCATCACCAAGCTTCACTTTTAAATCATCAAACAGGTTTCTAGCCTTAGTTTGGATGGTCATAAGGCTATGTGGTGCACGGCGTTGGATTTAGTCCTCCGTCCATATTGTAGGAAGGTTTTCCATTTCACAAAGAGGACGTGGTTATAACAGGACATTTAAAAGGTGTTGAGGCTGTCACATGTCCTTTAATACAAACACTGTCCTTCAGAATCCTGTGTACAGAGAGACCAAGTTCATGTGCCATTGTGGAGAAAGTTTTTCCTCCCACATATTGCTTAATTATAATCAATTTCTGTTCTAAGTCAATCATTTAAAGGTTAATAGATAAAACTCAGAGCTTGTGCAAAAGACCAGCTTCCTCCACGAAGATGAGGACGTCCCCTCCCACACTACCCACTCCTCCCCCCAAAACCAAAGAGCGACGGTAAGATCCGTCTCTCCCCTGGTGCTTTGCGTGGGAGTTGCATACAGCAGCGAGATAACAATGTGACTGAATCACAGATGGCATCTCACAAGGGATGTGCTCAGCCGTCATATACATAATCCTCCACAAATACCGTATTTTATGGCCATATAAGACCCATCCCTATTTCAGCAGGGAGTATTTAGGAAAAACATTTGTGTATTTTCCTCCTGTAGCCATAGTTCTCTTAAAATAATATATACAGTACCAGTAAATGTGAGGAATAAATAAAAGTAATTCCAATAAATAAGTTACAACCAAAAATACTGTATTGCCAAACCAGTAAATAAAAGCCAAATGAAAGTTTAACACTGTCACCATTTGCATATAGTCCCTGCTTCACAATAGTAACGCAGACATCACCTCTGCTGATTCCTACGTCCCGCCTCCTCCCTCTCCCTCAGTGAGCCAGATAACTTGTGTGGAAAGAAATGTGTATTCCCTTTAGGAATTTTTTTTTTTTTTTTTTTTTAACAATACTGTACAAATACAGTAATATCTCCATTAGCCAGAATCCCCCAAACCCAGAACTCTCTGATAGCTGGAATTGAAATTTTAATGGAAAATCGTTCCTAAAGTTAGAATTTTCCAGTAAATTCCGACTTTGGGAACGATTTTTCGAGGGGCACATTTTCCGGAAAATTCCAGAAAATTTTCCCGATACCCGGAAAATTCCGGAAAATTCCATGGATGAGGGATATTTTTCCGAGTTTCAGAGATGATGTAATAGGCAATTTCTGGAACTTCTGAGAAAAAATTTTCCGTTACCCAGAAAATTCCGGGGATGAGGGATTTTTTCCGGCTTCGTGAGAGTCGTCTCATTACCCGGAAATCTCTCATCCCCGGAAGTGCTCTGTACTGTATGTATGTAGGATGGTGTGTGCATGTAAGTGAGTAAAAATAATTGAAGGAAGCTACGTGTATATACCTAAAAATAAGATTTGAAAAACAACCATAACACCTCACAGCTTGGCCCAGTAGCCTGGTGGTTACAGTGAGGAGTCTAACTTGGCTACAATGCTGCCAGCGATGTTAACAGATGCAAAGGTGAAAAAAATGTTATATGTAAATCTTCATTTGTATCAGGTATTTGTAGATTTAAAAATAAATGTTGCAGGTATGACATTAGTACATTGTAATGCTTGTAAGAGTTCAGAAATGGTTACTGCTTAGCTCTGAAGAGTTGGGTGTCTACCATACAAATGTTAATCGTCTCATGTTACCATCATCAGTACAGTAGTTATAAATCCAGCTTTTATATTTACAAAATTATTTCGTAATTAATTAAAATAATAATGTGTTTAAGTAAGTAATAACATAGATTTAATTCTGGAGTTGGGTTAGGTAAAATTTAGCCTACTGCAGACAGTAACTGGGGGATTCATTAGCCTACAGGAGACCACAGCTTTACCGATAGGACTCGGGCTGATTTTTTTAGCCATTTTTCTGACAAAAAAGTGCGTCTTATATGCCATGAAATAGTGTACTGTAGTGTTGTTATGCTGTTTTACTTACCTTCCATTATAACAAACTCTGGTACAACCCAAATATATATAATGGGACTTATGGGAGGCATTCTGTACCCAGGGAGTGTTCTGTACCCAGGGAGTGTTCTGTACCCTAGGAGTGTTCTGTACCCTGGGAGTGTTCTTTACCCTGGGAGTGTTCTGTACCCAGGGAGCGTTCTGTACCCAGAGGGTGTTCTGTACCCTGGGGAGTGTTCTGTACCCAGGGAGTGTTCTGTACCCTGAGAGTGTTCTGTACCCTGCTGCGGAGTGTTCTGTACCCTGGGAGTGTTCTGTACCCAGGGAGTGTTCTGTACCCAGGGAGCGTTCTGTACCCTGGGAGTGTTCTGTACCCAGGGAGTGCTCTGTACCCAGAGGGTGTTCTGTACCCTGGGGAGTGTTCTGTACCCAGGGAGTGTTCTGTACCCTGAGAGTGTTCTGTACCCTGGGGAGTGTTCTGTACCCTGGGAATGTTCTGTACCCTGAGAGTGTTCTGTACCCTGGGGAGTGTTCTGTACCCTGGAAGTGTTCTGTACCCAGGAAGTGTTCTGTACCCTGGAAGTGTTCTGTACCCTGGGAGTGTTCTGTACCCAGGGAGTGTTCTGTACCCAGGGAGTGCTCTGTACCCTGGGGGTGTTCTGTACCCAGGGAGTGTTCTGTACCCTGGGAGTGTTCTGTACCCAGGGAGTGTTCTGTACCCAGGGAGTGTTCTGTACCCTGAGAGTGTTCTGTACCCAGGGAGTGTTCTGTACCCTGGGAGTGTTCTCTACCCTGGGAGTGTTCTGTACCCAGGGAGCGTTCTGTACCCTGGGGGTGTTCTGTACCCTGGGAGTGTTCTGTACCCAGGGAGCGTTCTGTACCCTGGGGGTGTTCTGTACCCTGGGAGTGTTCTGTACCCTGGGGGTGTTCTGTACCCTGGGGAGTGTTCTGTACCCAGGGAGCGTTCTGTACCCTGGGGGTGTTCTGTACCCTGGGAGTGTTCTGTACCCTGGGGGTGTTCTGTACCCTGGGGAGTGTTCTGTGCCCAGGGAGCGTTCTGTACCCTGGGAGTGTTCTGCACCCTGGGGAGTGTTCTGTACCCAGGGAGCGTTCTGTACCCTGGGGGTGTTCTGTACCCTGGGAGTGTTCTGTACCCTGGGGGTGTTCTGTACCCTGGGGAGTGTTATGTGCCCAGGGAGCGTTCTGTACCCTGGGGGTGTTCTATACCCTGGGAGTGTTCTGTACCCTGGGGGTGTTCTGTACCCTGGGGAGTGTTCTGTACCCAGGGAGTGTTCTGTACCCTGGGAGTGTTCTGCACCCTGGGGAGTGTTCTGTACCCAGGGAGTGTTCTGTACCCTGAGAGTGTTCTGTACCCTGGGAAGCGTTCCGTACCCTGGTGGTGTTCTGTACCCTGGGGGTGTTCTGTACCCAGGGGAGTGTTCTGTACCCTGGGAAGCGTTCTGTACCCTGGGGGTGTTCTGTACCCTGGGGAGTGTTCTGTACCCAGGGGAGTGTTCTGTACCCTGGGGGTGTTCTGTACCCTGGGGAGTGTTCTGTACCCAGGGGGTGTTCTGTACCCTGGAGAGTGTTCTGTACCCAGGGAGTGTTCTGTACCCTGAGAGTGTTCTGTACCCTGGGGAGTGTTCTGTACCCAGGAAGCGTTCTGTACCCTGGGGGTGTTCTGTACCCAGGGAGTGTTCTGCACCCAGGGAGTGTTCTGTACCCTGGGGGTGTTCTGTACCCAGGGAGTGTTCTGTACCCAGGGAGTGCTCTGTACCCTGGGAGTGTTCTGTACCCTGAGAGTGTTCTGTACCCTGGGGAGTGTTCTGTACCCAGGGAGCGTTCTGTACCCTGGGGGTGTTCTGTACCCTGGGAAGTGTTCTGTACCCAGGGAGTGCTCTGTACCCTGGAGTGTTCTGTACCCAGGGAGTGTTCTGTACCCAGGGAGTGTTCTGTACCCTGGGGGTGTTCTGTACCCTAGGGAGTGTTCTGTACCCAGGGAGTGTTCTGTACCCAGGGAGTGTTCTGTAACCTGAGTGTTCTGTACCCTGGGGAGTGTTCTGTACCCAAGGAGTGTTCTGTACCCAGGGAGTGTTCTGTACCCAGGGAGTGTTCTGTATCCTGGGAGTGTTCTGTACCCCGGGAGTGTTCTGTACCCAGGGAGTGTTCTGTACCCTGGGGAGTGTTCTGTACCCAAGGAGTGATCTGTACCCAAGGAGTGTTCTGTACCCTGGGGAGTGTTCTGTACCCAGGGAGTGTTCTGTACCCAGGAAGTGTTCTGTACCCAGGGAGTGTTCTGTATCCTGGAAGTGTTCTGTAACCCCGGGAGTGTTCTGTAACCCAGGGGAGTGTTCTGTACCCAGGGGAGTGTTTTGTAACCTGGGGAGTGTTCTGTAACCCCGGGAGTGTTCTGTAACCCAGGGAGTGTTCTGTACCCGGGGGAGTGTTCTGTAACCTGGTGAGTGTTCTGTATCCCAGGGAGTGTTCTGTATCCTGGGGAATGTTCTGTAACCTGGTGAGTGTTCTGTAACCTGGGGAGTTTTCTGTAACCTGGGGAGTGCTCTGTAACCTGGGGCGTGTTCTGTACCCAGGGGAGTGTTCTGTACCCAGGGAGTGTTCTGTAACCTGGTGAGTGTTTTGTAACCTGGGGAGTGCTCTGTAACCCAGGGAGTGTTCTGTAACCCAGGGAGTGTTCTGTACCCAGGGAGTGTTCTGTAACCCGGGGAGTGTTCTGTAACCTGGTAAGTGTTCTGTAACCTGGGGAGTGTTCTGTAACCTGGGGAGTGTTCTGTAACCTGGGGGGTGTTCTGTAACCTGGGGAGTGTTCTGTAACCCAGGGAGTGTTCTGTAACCTGGGAAGTGTTTTGTAACCCAGGGAGTGTTCTGTAACTGGGGAGTGTTCTGTAACCCAGGCAGTGTTCTGTAACCCAGGGAGTGTTCTGTAACCCAGGGAGTGTTCTGTAACCTGGGGAGTGTTCTGTACCCAGAGAATGTTCTGTATCTTGGTGAGTGTTCTGTACCCTGGGGAGTGTTCTGTAACCCCGGGAGTGTTCTGTAACCCAGGGGAGTGTTCTGTAACCTGGTGAGTGTTCTGTACCCAGGGGAGTGTTCTGTAACCCCGGGAGTGTTCTGTAACCCAGGGGAGTGTTCTGTAACCCCGGGAGTGTTCTGTAACCCAGGGGAGTGTTCTGTAACCCCGGGAGTGTTCTGTAACCCAGGGGAGTGTTCTGTAACCCCGGGAGTGTTCTGTAACCCCGGGAGTGTTCTGTAACCCCGGGAGTGTTCTGTAACCCAGGGAGTTTTCTGTAACCCAGGGAGTGTTTTGTACCCAGGGAGTGTTCTGTACCCAGGGAGTGTTCTGTACCCAGGGAGTGTTCTGTAACCCAGGGAGTGTTCTATAACCCAGGGAGTGTTCTGTAACCTGGGGAGTGTTCTGTAACCCGGGAGTGTTCTGTATCCTGGGGAGTGTTCTGTAACCTGGGGAGTGTTCTGCAACCTGGGGAGTGTTCTGTAACCCAGGGAGTGTTCTGTAACCCGGGAGTGTTCTGTAACCCAGGGAGTGTTCTGTAACCCGGGAGTGTTCTGTAACTGGGGAGTGTTCTGTAACCCAGGCAGTGTTCTGTAACCCAGGGAGTGTTCTGTAAATCAGGGAGTGTTCTGCAACCTGGGGAGTGTTCTGTAACCCAGGGAGTGTTCTGTAACCCAGGAGTGTTCTGTAACCTGGGGAGTGTTCTGTAACCCAGGGGGTGTTCTGTAACCTGAGGAGTGTTTTGTAACCACACGAGTGTTCTGTAACTGGGGAGTGTTCTGTAACCCAGGGAGTGTTCTATAACCCAGGGAGTGTTCTGTAACCTGGGGAGTGTTCTGTAACCCGGGAGTGTTCTGTATCCTGGGGAGTGTTCTGTAACCTGGGGAGTGTTCTGCAACCTGGGGAGTGTTCTGTAACCCAGGGAGTGTTCTGTAACCCGGGAGTGTTCTGTAACCCGGGAGTGTTCTGTAACCCAGGCAGTGTTCTGTAACCCAGGGAGTGTTCTGTAATTCAGGGAGTGTTCTGCAACCTGGGGAGTGTTCTGTAACCCGGGAGTGTTCTGTAACCTGGGGAGTGTTCTGTAACCCAGGGAGTGTTCTGTAACCCAGGGAGTGTTCTGTAACCCAGGGAGTGTTCTGTAGCCCAGGGAGTGTTCTGTATAATAAATAATAAAATTAGGGTAGAATTATGTATTTTATGTAAGTGATGTCTGAAACCTCGCAGCATGTTTGTTGTGCAGCAGAGGCCTCTCTCTCTGTGCCACATTCCATTTAGAGTTGTCACATTTAAGTAGTTGAAAATATAAGTAAATTCTACTTTTCTATTCTTGTACCCATTTAGTATCATATAATCACGAGTTTATTATAAGGTGGAAATAACAATATTAAGTGGTGCAAAATAAATGCTGAGTGTGATGTGTCTCCCGGCCCACTCCGAGATCATGGCAACGTTGTCCAGTAAATTCAAAGCCAACGCTAAACCACTTGGAAAGGGAGCCGCTATATAAGGTACAGGAACCTATGAATCAGCCAACCTGAATTTTAGAAATCATTAATGAGCTTTTCCAGCAAAAAGCATAAATGAATGTTTAGGTAACCAGCGGGGGTACATGTGTAGGTTTATTATATGGAAACCAGGTATTGTAGGGGTGTGCTCCCAGCGCCACCTACCAATCCAGGCTGTTACTACACTAGTGTTTACCGCCTGTCTTTGAACATTGTGATCTGTGCTTTGCTATATTGCTCTGTATATTATTGATCGCTGTGCATCGTTCCTATTGCTGTGCATCGCTGTTATTGTTGTGACTTTAACGTGTTATTGAGTACTGTACGGACTGTTCACTACCCTGCACTATTGTGTACTAAAGTGATTGCTCCTCCCTCCTCCTCCACCACTCTGGTTGGCTAACAGGTGGACCAGGTCAGAACTCTTTACTGTATTACCTATATGTTTTTGTCCTTATGATAATAATTTTTTACACATTCTGTATGAACGAATGTGTGTCCATGTAAGAGAGCAAAAGAAAAAAAATACGATTATTTACCCAAAATTATGAGTTCAACAATAACATATCTCACAGATGAGCTTTACACACTCTGGGTGGTAAGTCGGCCAGTTGGTGACTACGCTATACATTTATGTGCGAATCTCCACGGATATTACTCCTAGTTATCCCTTGTTTAAGATATTACTCCTAGTTATCCCTTGTTTAAGATATTACTCCTAGTTATCCCTTGTTTAAGATATTATTCCTAGTTATCCCTTGTTTAAGATATTACTCCTAGTTATCCCTTGTTTAAGATATTACTCCTAGTTATCCCTTGTTTAAGATATTATTCCTAGTTATCCCTTGTTTAAGATATTATTCCTAGTTATCCCTTGTTTAAGATATTACTCCTAGTTATCCCTTGTTTAAGATATTACTCCTAGTTATCCCTTGTTTAAGATATTACTCCTAGTTATCCCTTGTTTAAGATATTACTCCTAGTTATCCCTTGTTTAAGATATTACTCCTGGTTATCCCTTGTTTAAGATATTACTCCTGGTTATCCCTTGTTTAAGATATTATTCCTAGTTATCCCTTGTTTAAGATATTACTCCTAGTTATCCCTTGTTAAGATAATATTTCTCGTTTCTGTTCATTCAGCGATCAGTTCACTTAGTGATCTGTTTTTCAGGAATGCATTCTGTTCGCTAACGACACATCCCTGTACACACCTTCCTCAACCTTCTTGGGTAAATGATATCTTATTGACATATATTTCATATCTAAATACTCATTTTAACCCATAACAACGCAATTTATGCATTTATTTATACAATTTGGAGAGAGAATTTTGACGAGAAATGTCACTGGGACGTAACTCCTATATACTGTATTTATCATTAGCTCTGTGGTAAACTTATGATTACTAAATGTTGCTTCACGATATGTTACAACTTCAACAATATACGTCTGACATACAGCAGATATTGCCGTACACTGTTATACACAAGACCTAACCAAGGTGTCATGACTCACCGGCAGTGAGCCTCTACACAAACACTCTTGATCATTATGAGTTCATTGAAGATAACTTAACAAATGAACTCAGGTAAAGCAGAACAGTTTTTAATTATCATGTACAAGAACACTTTGTTCCTGAGACAGTTTGACCCATCAGCTCAAATGACAGTTGAACTGGTCAATTTGAGCCATCAGCTAGAGTAACTGTTGAACTGGTCAAACTGGCCAACATTGAGATCAAAATATACACCAGATATTTAAATTTTTACTTTTTCGAGACTTTTTTTCACTTAATACAAGATGCCCACAAGGGATCACAGCTGCAAGCCCAGAAAACTGTGAGGGCAAACTTTTTCGGAGTGAGAGTTGTAAACACATGGAACAATCTGCCAGAAAGTGTTGTGACAGCACCGAGTGTGAGCTCTTTCAAGACCTGACTTGACCAACACTGGAGCAAGTTCAGATACATTCAGGAGCCGGTGCAGGCCCAGTACTTGCCAACAGGGCTGAAGTGATGGTGGTAGACCTATGGAACAGTCTACCAGCTGAAGTGATGGTGGTAGACCTATGGACCAGTACTAGGCTTCAAAATAGCCTTTGACAAGACTATCAAGAACAATGGAGGGATCCTACACATACCACTGGCTTCTTCTAAAGGTCATGGCCACCTCTAGTCTGGCTGACCATTAGGTAAATAAGGTATCCAGAGTGAGCCTTGACTAATTCTACAATAAGTATAAAGAGTGATGACCTTTTGAGCTCCGCCTGAGAGTGTTGACAGCTTCTGGGTGATGAGGAGGTCCAGCAGTTTACAGATGTAGCGGAAACGTCTCATGTCGTGAACCGCATTGATGAAGTCCAGTTTTTTTAAAGTTTCACCTAAGCCATTGAAGCCAGCCACCTGTAAATGACCTAAGAATTAAACACAGAAATCTAACACTTCAGTACAATATTTATACAGAGAGTGGGGTAATATCTAACCTAACCTAATTATAAAGCAACTTCACTTGACTAGCAGGAAGTGGGCAGGTATCAAACATGGAGGTACTACTGACTGGGAAGATATTGGAAGCATAATGTGTTGTCTAATGGTAGACCCTGCTGCCATATGTGACCAAGTCCCAGGTTGCTGATCTGACTTTCTGCTTATTTACGCACAATTGCAGCGTCTCAATTGTTTCTCTTACTTTGACAACACAACATACATATTGTAGCTAAATCACTTTCACTCTTTTTTTCCCCTCAGGCCCTGATGTGGGTCGGTGACCTGTGCCCAGGTGGGCTAACACTGTACCTGTAAAAAAAAGGTAAAAAGAAACATCCCCTAATATTTCAATATACTCTACATAATATCAATAGAGTACAGTATCAGCCGATGTGAGTAACAATATTGGGAGTAAACACAGGGAGACATTACATACAGTACTGATCTTGGGATGAGCAGCCGGCGAATTAATATAACGGAAATCTTCATTAATGATTTATACATACACATTGCTGGTAGGACTGCAGATCCCGTGGTAATACGTGAAGCTAAGAAACAAGACCATATTGCTCCACAATCAAAACTGAAGAAAACTACTTATGATCGCTGTTTAGTTAAGTATTATGCCGGGGCATAATTTCGTATTATAATCTTGTAAATCAAGTGTTTTGATTGTTTTCTGTCCCAGGCAGCCGTTATTTTTGCAAATTTAGTGAAATTTTTGTGTATATATTAATGATATTGATGTATTAATTATGTAAGAATCTTCTACAATGTATTGCATCATTTTTATTATGATTGTAAGCCCCAATCAGAGAAGAACGTTCTAGAACCTCCCAGGCGTCTCTGCGTGGTACTAAGATGTTCGAGAAGTGTCTGACGAGGTGTTTATAAACACCTGTGAATGGCCTCAAGTTAGTCTGTTGCTTCTGCTCAGTGCAAAGAATAAGCCTAGTAGAACAACTGAAGATAATTGTTGTGCAAGTATTGTGGAATTGTTGTGATTAATATAAAGTGAAAAGACTAAAGAACTGTACACTGGTATTGTGCTGACTATAGTATATACAAGTGATCGTGGGCCCTTCATGCCCAGTGGCGAGTCCGGTGGTACAGTTTACCAGAGCGTGAAAGTTCGAACGCTAGTGCTTGGCTAGCGCGCAACCACCGTCCCGCTGACACTGTACAGCGACATGGTTTTCCAGCGTAAATAAAATGGTTAATTAATGCCTTCCTAAAGAAACCATCGACATGGGACCAGGTTTGTTCGACTCTACAATTTTTTTGCGATTTTTCCACCAAGTTTGATGAAAAACGATTGTGCCGTTTCGGCTGCCCAGAACAGACACACACACACACAGACACACGGCTATTCCTATAGTATAGGAGATAGATGATCGTGGTTGTTATAATCATGGTAGTGGTTAAAATCATGGTCGTGGCTGTTATAATCATGGTCGTGGCTGTTATAATCATGGTCGTGGTTGTTATAATCATGGTCGTGGTTGTTATAATCATGGTCGTGGTTGTTATAATCATGGTCGTGGTTGTTATAATCATGGTCGTGGTTGTTATAATCATGGTCGTGGTTGTTATAATCATGGTCGTGGTTGTTATAATCATGGTCGTGGTTGTTATAATCATGGTCGTGGTTGTTATAATCATGGTCGTGGTTGTTATAATCATGGTCGTGGTTGTTATAATCATAGTCGTGGTTGTTATAATCATGGTCGTGGTTGTTATAATCATGGTCGTGGTTGTTATAATCATGGTCGTGGTTGTTATAATCATGGTCGTGGTTGTTATAATCATGGTCGTGGTTGTTATAATCATGGTACTGGTTGTTATAATCATGGTCGTGGTTGTTATAATCATGGTCGTGGTTGTTATAATCATGGTCGTGGTTGTTATAATCATGGTCGTGGTTGTTATAATCATGGTCGTGGTTGTTATAATCATGGTCGTGGTTGTTATAATCATGGTCGTGGTTGTTATAATCATAGTCGTGGTTGTTATAATCATGGTCGTGGTTGTTATAATCATGGTACTGGTTGTTATAATCATGGTCGTGGTTGTTATAATCATGGTCGTGGTTGTTATTATCATGGTCGTGGTTATAATCATGGTCGTGGTTGTTATAATCATGGTCGTGGTTGTTATAATCATGGTCGTGGTTGTTATAATCATGGTCGTGGTTGTTATAATCATGGTCGTGGTTGTTATAATCATGGTCGTGGTTGTTATAATCATGGTCGTGGTTATAATCATGGTCGTGGTTGTTATAATCATGGCCGTGGTTGTTATAATCATGGTCGTGGTTGTTATAATCATGGTCGTGGTTATAATCATGGTCCTGGTTGTTATAATCATGGTCGTGGTTGTTATAATCATGGTCGTGGTTGTTATAATCATGGTCGTGGTTGTTATAATCATGGCCGTGGTTGTTATAATCATGGTCGTGGTTGTTATAATCATGGTCGTGGTTATAATCATGGTCGTGATTGTTATGATCATGGTCGTGGTTGTTATAATCATGGTCGTGGTTATAATCATGGTCGTGGTTGTTATAATCATGGTCGTGGTTGTTATAATCATGGTCGTGGTTATTATCATGGTCGTGGTTATAATCATGGTCGTGGTTGTTATAATGATAGTCGTGGTTGTTATAATCATGGTCGTGGTTGTTATAATGATAGTCGTGGTTGTTATAATCATGGTCGTGGTTGTTATAATCATGGTCGTGGTTGTTATAATCATGGTCGTGGTTGTTATAATCATGGTCATGGTTGTTATAATCATGGTCGTGGTTGTTATAATCATGGTCGTGGTTGTTATAATCATAGTCGTGGTTGTTATAATCATGGTACTGGTTGTTATAATCATAGTCGTGGTTGTTATAATCATGGTCGTGGTTGTTATAATCATGGTCGTGGTTGTTATAATCATGGTCGTGGTTGTTATAATCATGGTCGTGGTTGTTATAATCATAGTCGTGGTTGTTATAATCATGGTCGTGGTTGTTATAATCATAGTCGTGGTTGTTATAATCATGGTCGTGGTTGTTATAATCATTGTACTGGTTGTTATAATCATAGTCGTGGTTGTTATAATCATGGTCGTGGTTGTTATAATCATAGTCGTGGTTGTTATAATCATGGTCGTGGTTGTTATAATCATAGTCGTGGTTGTTATAATCATGGTACTGGTTGTTATAATCATAGTCGTGGTTGTTATAATCATGGTCGTGGTTGTTATAATCATGGTCGTGGTTGTTATAATCATGGTCGTGGTTGTTATAATCATGGTCGTGGTTGTTATAATCATGGTCGTGGATGTTATAATCATGGTCGTGGTTGTTATAATCATAGTCGTGTTTGTTATAATCATGGTCGTGGTTGTTATAATCATGGTCGTGGTTGTTATAATCATGGTCGTGGTTGTTATAATCATGGTCGTGGTTGTTATAATCATGGTCGTGGTTGTTATAATCATAGTCGTGGTTGTTATAATCATGGTCGTGGTTGTTATAATCATAGTCGTGGTTGTTATAACCATGGTCGTGGTAGTTATAATCATGGTACAGGTTGTTATAATCATAGTCGTGGTTGTTATAATCATGGTCGTGGTTGTTATAATCATGGTCGTGGTTGTTATAATCATGGTCGTGGTTGTTATAATCATGGTCCTGGTTGTTATAATCATGGTCGTGGTTGTTATAATCATGGTCGTGGTTGTTATAATCATGGTCGTTGTTGTTATAATCATGGTCGTGGTTGATATAATCATAGTCGTGGTTGTTATAATCATGGTCGTGGTTGTTATAATCATAGTCGTGGTTGTTATAATCATGGTCGTGGTTGTTATAATCATGGTACTGTTTGTTATAATCATAGTCGTGGTTGTTATAATCATGGTCGTGGTTGTTATAATCATGGTCGTGGTTGTTATAATCATGGTCGTGGTTGTTATAATCATGGTCGTGGTTGTTATAATCATAGTCGTGGTTGTTATAATCATGGTCGTGGTTGTTATAATCATAGTCGTGGTTGTTATAATCATGGTCGTGGTTGTTATAATCATGGTCGTGGTTGTTATAATCATGGTCGTGGTTGTTATAATCATGGTCGTGGTTGTTATAATCATGGTCGTGGTTGTTATAATCATAGTCGTGGTTGTTATAATCATGGTCGTGGTTGTTATAATCATGGTCGTGGTTGTTATAATCATGGTCGTGGTTGTTATAATCATGGTACAGGTTGTTATAATCATAGTCGTGGTTGTTATAATCATGGTCGTGGTTGTTATAATCATGGTCGTGGTTGTTATAATCATGGTCGTGGTTGTTATAATCATGGTCGTGGTTGTATAATCATGGTCGTGGTTGTTATAATCATGGTCGTGGTTGTTATAATCATGGTCGTGGTTGTTATAATCATGGTCGTGGTGTTATAATCATGGTCGTGGTTGTTATAATCATGGTCGTGGTTGTTATAATCATGGTCGTGGTTGTTATAATCATGGTCGTGGTTGTTATAATCATGGTCGTGGTTGTTATAATCATGGTCGTGGTTGTTATAATCATGGTCGTGGTTGTTATAATCATGGTCGTGGTTGTTATAATCATGGTCGTGGTTGTTATAATCATGGTCGTGGTTGTTATAATCATGGTCGTGGTTGTTATAATCATGGTCGTGGTTGTTATAATCATGGTCGTGGTTGTTATAATCATGGTCGTGGTTGTTATAATCATGGTCGTGGTTGTTATAATCATAGTCGTGGTTGTTATAATCATGGTCGTGGTTGTTATAATCATGGTCGTGGTTATAATCATGGTCGTGGTTGTTATAATCATGGTCGTGGTTGTTATAATCATGGTCGTGGTTGTTATAATCATGGTCGTAGTTGTTATAATCATGGTACTGGTTGTTATAATCATGGTCGTGGTTATAATCATGGTCGTGGTTGTTATAATCATGGCCGTGGTTGTTATAATCATGGTCGTGGTTGTTATAATCATGGTCGTGTTGTTATAATCATGGTCCTGGTTGTTATAATCATGGTCGTGGTTGTTATAATCATGGTCGTGGTTGTTATAATCATGGTCGTGGTTGTTATAATCATGGTCGTGGTTGTTATAATCATGGTCGTGGTTATAATCATGGTCGTGGTTGTTATGATCATGGTCGTGGTTGTTATAATCATGGTCGTGGTTATAATCATGGTCGTGGTTGTTATAATCATGGTCGTGGTTGTTATAATCATGGTCGTGGTTGTTATAATCATGGTCGTGGTTATAATCATGGTCGTGGTTATAATCATGGTCGTGGTTGTTATAATGATAGTCGTGGTTGTTATAATCATGTTCGTGGTTGTTATAATCATGGTCGTGGTTGTTATAATCATAGTCGTGGTTGTTATAATCATGGTCGTGGTTGTTATAATCATGGTCGTGGTTGTTATAATCATGGTCGTGGTTGTTATAATCATGGTCGTGGTTGTTATAATCATGGTCGTGGTTGTTATAATCATGGTCGTGGTTGTTATAATCATGGTCGTGGTTGTTATAATCATGGTCGTGGTTGTTATAATCATGGTCGTGGTTGTTATAATCATGGTCGTGGTTGTTATAATCATGGTCGTGGTTGTTATAATCATGGTCGTGGTTGTTATAATCATGGTCGTGGTTGTTATAATCATAGTCGTGGTTGTTATAACCATGGTCGTGGTAGTTATAATCATGGTACAGGTTGTTATAATCATAGTCGTGGTTGTTATAATCATGGTCGTGGTTGTTATAATCATGGTCGTGGTTGTTATAATCATGGTCGTGGTTGTTATAATCATGGTCCTGGTTGTTATAATCATGGTCGTGGTTGTTATAATCATGGTCGTGGTTGTTATAATCATGGTCGTTGTTGTTATAATCATGGTCGTGGTTGATATAATCATAGTCGTGGTTGTTATAATCATGGTCGTGGTTGTTATAATCATAGTCGTGGTTGTTATAATCATGGTCGTGGTTGTTATAATCATGGTACTGTTTGTTATAATCATAGTCGTGGTTGTTATAATCATGGTCGTGGTTGTTATAATCATGGTCGTGGTTGTTATAATCATGGTCGTGGTTGTTATAATCATGGTCGTGGTTGTTATAATCATAGTCGTGGATGTTATAATCATGGTCCTGGTTGTTATAATCATAGTCGTGGTTGTTATAATCATGGTCGTGGTTGTTATAATCATGGTCGTGGTTGTTATAATCATGGTCGTGGTTGTTATAATCATGGTCGTGGTTGTTATAATCATGGTCGTGGTTGTTATAATCATAGTCGTGGTTGTTATAATCATGGTCGTGGTTGTTATAATCATAGTCGTGGTTGTTATAATCATGGTCGTGGTTGTTATAATCATGGTACAGGTTGTTATAATCATAGTCGTGGTTGTTATAATCATGGTCGTGGTTGTTATAATCATGGTCGTGGTTGTTATAATCATGGTCGTGGTTGTTATAAACATGGTCGTGGTTGTTATAATCATGGTCGTGGTTGTTATAATCATGGTCGTGGTTGTCATAATCATGGTCGTGGTTGTTATAATCATGGTCGTGGTTGTTATAATCATGGTCGTGGTTGTCATATTCATGGTCGTGGTTATAATCATGGTCGTGGTTGTTATAATCATGGTCGTGGTTGTTATAATCATGGTCGTGGTTGTTATAATCATGGTCGTGGTTGTTATAATCATGGTCGTGGTTGTTATAATCATGGTCGTGGTTGTTATAATCATGGTCGTGGTTGTTATAATCATGGTCGTGGTTGTTATAATCATGGTCGTGGTTGTTATAATCATGGTCGTGGTTGTTATAATCATGGTACAGGTTGTTATAATCATAGTCGTGGTTGTTATAATCATGGTCGTGGTTGTTATTATCATGGTCGTGGTTATAATCATGGTCGTGGTTGTTATAATCATGGTCGTGGTTGTTATAATCATGGTCGTGGTTGTTATAATCATGGTCGTAGTTGTTATAATCATGGTACTGGTTGTTATAATCATGGTCGTGGTTATAATCATGGTCGTGGTTGTTATAATCATGGCCGTGGTTGTTATAATCATGGTCGTGGTTGTTATAATCATGGTCGTGGTTATATTCATGGTCCTGGTTATTATAATCATGGTCGTGGTTGTTATAATCATGGTCGTGGTTATAATCATGGTCGTGGTTGTTATAATCATGGTCGTGGTTGTTATAATCATGGTCGTGGTTGTTATAATCATGGTCGTGGTTGTTATGATCATGGTCGTGGTTGTTATAATCATGGTCGTGGCTATAATCATGGTCGTGGTTGTTATAATCATGGTCGTGGTTGTTATAATCATGGTCGTGGTTGTTATAATCATGGTCGTGGTTATAATCATGGTCGTGGTTGTTATAATCATGGTCGTGGTTGTTATAATCATGTTCGTGGTTGTTATAATCATGGTCGTGGTTGTTATAATGATAGTCGTGGTTGTTATAATCATGGTCGTGGTTGTTATAATGATAGTCGTGGTTGTTATAATCATGGTCGTGGTTGTTATAATCATGGTCGTAGTTGTTATAATCATGGTCGTGGTTGTTATAATCATGGTCATGGGTGTTATAATCATGGTCCTGGTTGTTATAATCATGGTCGTGGTTGTTATAATCATAGTCGTGGTTGTTATAATCATGGTACTGGTTGTTATACTCATAGTCGTGGTTGTTATAATCATGGTCGTGGTTGTTATAATCATGGTCGTGGTTGTTATAATCATGGTCGTGGTTGTTATAATCATGGTCGTGGTTGTTATAATCTTGGTCGTGGTTGTTATAATCATAGTCGTGGTTGTTATAATCATGGTCGTGGTTGTTATAATCATGGTCCTGGTTGTTATAATCATAGTCGTGGTTGTTATAATCATGGTCGTGGTTGTTATAATCATGGTCGTGGTTGTTATAATCATGGTCGTGGTTGTTTTAATCATGGTCGTGGTTGTTATAATCATAGTCGTGGTTGTTATAATCATGGTCGTTGTTGTTATAATCATAGTCGTGGTTGTTATAATCATGGTCGTGGTTGTTATAATCATGGTACTGGTTGTTATAATCATAGTCGTGGTTGTTATAATCATGGTCGTGGTTGTTATAATCATGGTCCTGGTTGTTATAATCATGGTCGTGGTTGTTATAATAAGTGTCTCTTTCGTCTTTATGTTTTATCTCATTATTCTTACTCTTTTTACTTACATTTAACCGACTAATTTCTACATGTTATCATCCAAATACTTGTTCTGATTTTTGTTTTACTTATCGCTGTCCTTCCTTTTTCTCCTTCTCTAGTCTCCTTCTCTACTATCCTTCTATACCATTCTTATTCTGTCCTTCCATCCCTCCATTCATGCCTCCACCTCTCACTATCCCTCTCCCATCTCCTTTCCTCGCCTCTGAAGGATAATAATGCTTCAGTCTCTCTTCTTCTCCTTCTCTTCTTCCTTTATATCTTCTCCATGCATTCCTGTTATTATCTTTTTATCTCTTCTCCTTTTCCATGTACAGTCAGCCACATGAATAACTATACTGTACACACTATAGCTGTGAGGTCCGAAAATGGTCTGGTAACTTGAAACTGCACATCCAGACGCATGATGAAACTCAGCTCCCCCCCACCTGTTATCTCTAACTATTTTCTGTTTCCCCCTTATTTATTCTTCTATTTACTCATCTTCCTTCCTTTATTAATCCAAACATTAAAAAAGTAGGCTAAGAGAAAAAGTGGGGGAGGAGGAGGGAGCCGTACGATAACTGCAATCATGGGCTGACAGTGTACAGCCGATGAGGGTGAACCAAGTCCGTAGACTTGCATCGTTTTCCAGCGTAAATAAAATGGTTAATTAATGCTTTCCTAAAGAAACCATCGACATGGGACCAGGTTTGCTTCACTCTACGAATTTTTTGCGATTTTCCACCAAGTTTCATGAAAAACGATTGTGCCGTTTCGGCTGCCCAGAACAGACAGACAGACAGACACACGGCTAGTCCTATAGTATATTAGATTCGAAGTGAGAAGTCCAGCTGTGAAGACGGTGTTAACAGTGTTGTGAAGAAATAGTGTTTATTAAAGAAGACTTCAGTGCACAAGTGTGTTTCTGTGGCCTGGTGGAAATCTACCTGCCTGTTGTTTGTCTGCACACTGATACCGATCGTTGGGAAGTTACCGGAGACTGGCGTGACAGCCAGTGGTAATATGACAACTATGTGAGATATCTACTGCTTCTGTACACACGACCCTGGCCGCTGGTAACCAGTGGTGGAAGCTGAGTAAGCGGTGAATGGTGGGTCGTAACATAGCAGTAGTATATGCATTAATTCAATGGCATATCCTGGTATAAGTGAATAACAAGGAGATTATAAGAGTTAAACTGTGTTACTAACCGTTAATGATGATGTCATAAGTTGTCTCGCTACATGTTATAAGTCGAGTCGACTAACACCTTCATGTAGGGTGGCCACACATCCAGCTTTAGACGGGACAGTCTGGTTGTTTAGCTCCCTGTCCTCCGTCCGGCTTAACCTCTAGCTGGATGCTGATTTGTCCACCTTTTCGGTGTCTTGACAAAAAATATTATTTCTACCAAATTTTTACGCATTTACCGACCTTAACATTGAATTTACCAGTATTTACAAACAATAGTTAGCAACCCTCACTGTGATAGGTTGCCAATGCCGACCCTTATGCTTATTTTGTACATAACATGCAACCGCTCCGATTTCTGAAGCCAATCTGCACAATGCAGCCAAGCTGAGTGGACGGAGTTGGAAAGTTGGCTTGTGGCAATTTGTGTCAGTTAATTTCCAAAGAACACGTGGATTTATTGCTAAAGGAGAAAAGATGAATTCCATGCCTTTTGCCTGTTATGTGGGGGTGAGCAGTAAAGGCAAGGGCATCCTACCACAGACAACCATAAACTCAACTGTGGTAATGCAGTACCTCATCTCTGTCAGCATCTTCCAAGTATCTCCGTCGCCCAAACACAACAAAATCACCGCTGCAGAACTTTGTAAAGTACTGTATATATCATGCCATGAAGCATCATGATTCATACACAAGTATGGACTATGGCAGTGGTGGCTGTAGGACTGTGCAGCCCTGTGTAAAATGAAGACAATGGACACCGAAAATCAAATTTTTATGTATAAATATTGTTTATTTAGCACTGAATAAATTCTTTGAAACATTTACAGAAAAATACTGTACAGAATTACATTTTTTTTTTTTTTTTTTTTTTTTACGGGAATTAGCCCACCCGGGCACAGGTCAAGCGACCCACAACGGGGCCTGCCGGGGGCGAAAAAAATAAGACCAGGAAGAAATTGAAAAGAGAGAAGAAAAAGGTTATACTGTGTTAATCTACACCACGAAGATGCCGGAAAACCAGCTTTTTAAAGTGAGACGGATTGTATACGCATGGAAACGCAGAAGAAGGCAGAGCATTCCACAGTTTGACTGTGTGAAGAAGAAGGAGGTACTATGACGGGTTATTCTCGTGTGACCGACATCCACAGAGAAACGGTGGGCACCGCAAGCAAGACGTGTGTTACGAGCCCACGGCCTTGCCGGCGGTACACATTGCCCGTTTAAGTACCTGTAACAGAGAGAAAGTGAAGCAACATTGCTGCGAAGAGAAAGGGAAGAGAGATTGTCGACTGAAGGAGGAGAGTAATAAGACGAAATACCTTGATTCCACCCTACCTAACAGTTGGACAGGAGAGAGCCACCCCAGATATGAGAGCAGTACTCCAAGTTAGGACGAATGAATCTCTTAAATACTTGGAGCAACTGCTCAGGGGTGAAGTAGCTACAGCAACTGCTCAGGGGTGAAGTAGCTACAGCAACTGTACAGCATTCCCAACTTTCGGGAGGCAGCTTTAGCTATATTAAGGATGTGTGATTTCCAGGACATATTGGATGAAATGGTGAGGCCTAACATATTTATTTCAGAAGTTGGCAGAATGATAGCGTCCTGAAATGAAATTGGTGGGAGATCATCTAATTTAGAAAGTGTAATTGGTAAATACTGAGTTTTATTACGATTGAATTTAACCAAGTTTGTACCTCCCCATTTAGAAATGCTGCACAAATCTGCATTGATAGAAGTAATGATATCAGCCCTAGAAACAGATTTAGCTTGAGATTTAGGAGGAAGGGTAAAATGTGAGGAAGAGTGAAGAGTAGAATCATCAGCGCAAGATTCGATAAAATTAGTTTTAGTGTGAAGTAAATCATTGATAAAAAGTAGGAAGAGAGTTCGTGAAAGAACAGAACCCTGTGGACACCACTACTGGTAGAGAAAGAGAGAGAGATCCCTCGACAACAACTGTCATGGATCGGTTCTCAAGGAAGCTAGAGATTAGAAAACAAAGTGGGGGAGAGAAACCAAAAGAGGGAAGTTTAGAAAGCAAACACTTGTGCCATACCCTGTCAAATGCTTTGGAGATGTCGAGGACCACGACGAAAGTTTCCCCATAATCCCTAAGAGAGGATGACCAAAGATGGGTGCAATAGGAGAGCAGATCACCAGTAGATCTCGCCTGACGGAAGCCATACTGGTGATCCGACAAAAGAGAATGAATGGCGTTCAAAGTGACGGAGGAAAATGGGAGTTCAACATAGTTCCGAAAATCTTAGAGAGGGATGAAGTTAGGGCAATGGGGCGATAGTTAAAGGGATTAGAATGGTCAACCTTCTTCGGGATGGGCTGAACCAAGGCATGTTTCCAAGAAGAAGGAAAAGTTTGGGTTTTGAGGCAGAAGCGAGAAAGCACAGGGGCCAGGGCATCAGCACACTCCCTCAGCAACCCTGCGAGTGGAGATTATAGGAAAGTGCCTAGGTTCAGTAGGAACAGCAGAGGTAGGAAGGATAGAGTGGGAATCGTCTAAGGTGGAATTAGAGGAGAATAAGGTGCCAAAGAGATTGGCTTTGTCAGGGGGAGAGTTGGCTATAGCGTTATCAGGTCGGAAGAGAGGAGGAAAAGAAGGCGTGCAGAAGTTGTTACAGATGTGTTTGGTTAAGGACCAGTAGGATTTACTAGAAGGAGAGTTAGTCAGGACAGCGGTCTTTCAATTCAGAAAATTCAGCTTGGCCCTACGAAGAATAGCCTTACAAGATTCCTAGAAGTAATGAAAGAGGAGTGGGAAATTGGAGACGGAGATAGTTTCATTGCTCGATATGCCCTATCTCTCACCCTGCATGCAAGAGAGCAGGAGCGATCAAACCATGATTGTAATGTGAAAGTTTTAGTAGAAGATGGGATAAATGCACTCATACCACTTTCTATAACCCCAGCAAAGCTGTCAGCACATACCAAGGCGTCCCGAGTGGAAAAGCAACATTCATCTCAAGGGAGGTCTGTGAAGATTTCTCGCAAGGAATGCCAGCTTGCCTTCCGATAGTGCCATAGTTGACGTTTAGAGGGGGGTGGGGGAGGTGGTCGTGCACAGTTTGATTTAATAGAAATATGATTGTGATCAGAAGACCCTAAGGGGGCAGAAATTGAGTATGAATAGTGTGAGGGGTTAGAGGTAAAAAAAGGTCAAGAATGTTAACAAGTTGATCGTGTAGATCAGGAACGCGTGTAGGGTGTTTGATTATTTGTTCCAAATCATTAAGTAGGGAAAAAGAGAGTGCCTCAGCTCCACCTGGGTCGTCCCTTGCAGAGCCAAGCCACTCTCTGTGATGTACATTGAAATCCCGTAGGTGGAGGATCTCGGTGTTGGGATGTGTGGATAGCAACGACTCATGGCAAGAAGTGAGATAATCAAAGAGTTCCAAATAGTTGGTAGAGTTGGGAGAACAGTATAGGAAACAAAAGAAATAGTCACAGTTGGTAGAGATATTTTGAGCCAGATGACAATATAAAGGGAAGATTCAAGATCCGTGAGTCGAGCTATGGGTGTACGTGTGTTGCAGTAAGCGCATACACCTCCCTCAGAACGGAAGGAGGTATAACGGTTGTAGTTGGAGACTTGAAAAGGTTTGGGTGAAGCTGCTTTGGACAGTTGAAGTTTGGAAAGTAGTATGAGGTCAGGGGAAGATGGTGCTCCACAGAAGGGAAATTGGATCTCAGGCCGAGAATGTTGGAAAAATGAAGTGTGAAAAAAGCCGATCCTCCAGCAACCGCGGTGGCGTCAGTTGAGGCCCCAGTAGCTTGATGATGATCAGGTCGGCCCTGGGGTCCACAACCTTCCCGATCAGTGGGACCCATCCGAGAAGGCCCCGCTTCAATATTAATATCAACTGACATAGGAGAATAAAATAGAATGAATAAAACAGATCAGGAATGAGTACGGTTATATTTGTGGTGTTGTCACTAGTAAGAGAGACAATTAAAACCCTGCAATTGTGTGTAAATGAGGCAGAAAGATAGATCAGCAACCTGGGACTTGGTCACAATTTTCGTAATGCCATATGGCAGCAGGGTCTACCATTAGACAATACATTATGCATCCAATATCTTCCCAGGCGGTAGTACCTCCCTGTTTGGTAGCTGCCTACTACCTACTTTTTTTTCTCTTTTTTTATGGCCTCTATCCCCCCCCCCCCCCAAATAGCCACACCTTCGCCGCCATATTATTACCTTAAAATTAAATATCCTGATACATAAGTAGCTATCCTAGCTGTGTTGGGTTAGTTGAGCCGCAGATCTATGCGGCATTCAGTGACTCTTGCCTCATAGTCAATATCTGCAACTGTTGTCTGCTTTGGGGCCGATGCTCTCGTTCCCCTGACGCAGAGCAAAGCAGACCTAAGGAGAGAGAAGGACCGTCGAAATCTCATCCAGGCTGTAACATAACTTCTGGGCTGCTGCTTCTGTTCGGATAGCTCCTCCGCGAGTCTGGCGTAGAAGCATCTTGCACTTGGTCCCATCCCACCAGAGGTTGTGAACACCAGAGGAGTGAAGCTGCTTTGATCAACGTTCTGAATTCTCTCCCCGTATGCCCTTATCTTGTCGTTCTCGTTCCTCCTGTGTGCAGCATTGAGAGCTAAGTTATGGTGACATGCGGCCATGGGATTAAAAATCCTGATGTCGAAGAAGGCTTGCTGTCCCCTCCTCCAGAATCCTCGAGCACTGGCGTCAACATGGGCTTCGTTGGATGTGTTTGAAGTCCTATGTTAAAAATTCTCACCGTCCAATGGAAGGAGGGTCGGTTCTACCCTGACATCACGACAGATTTCCTTTAACATATTTGCTGTGAGATCCCTTACTTCGTCATGCCTCATGCATATGAAGCCCCCTTTCTTGCACACCATGGCGTGACCGACGTCATAGGAAGAGCTACACTCGCATTGGGGGGGCAAACCTTCTACTGGCCTACCATACCTTAGAGCAATGGTATCTGTAAATTCTTGTTTATTGAGACTGAAACTATTTGCCCTTGTCGGTAACATAGTTAACCAGTTCGAGGCGCCCCCCCTCCTGCGCTTTAGCTACTATTTTTTTACAAATTCTCTGGTACTTGCAGCATCAGTTGCTGCAACTTATCACTTTGGCCGTGCTGTCGTTCTGTTATAATGGACCTTCGAATCTTGTTTACTTCACTAGAACCCACCTCAACTGTTGCGTTCTGAGCTATTATGTAGTCAGTGAGGGTTTCCGTGAGTTTAACTGAGTTTTGATGTTCGGTGGCAGCAATCTCCTCTGGATTGGTCAATCCCATTCCCCCAAGTCTCGGTGGTAGTGCAAGGAGTGATCTTTCTGCTGTGGTTAGGTGAAGGTGTTTCACTAATTTGGGAATGAAATTGACGCTGATAGATTCTTCCAGGGGGTGAAGGAGGAGTCCGATATCAGGGATAGTGCGCATCAGGCTAGTTCCAGCGATGCTTGACTCCATGGGTGAATGCCGCAAAAGCCGCATGCGGCTCTGTGTTAGCAATATCAGACAAAACTTGGATTTCCCTAACCCACTCATTCACCTTTCCCGTTACGTACTCGGTTTTGAAGTCCGTCGTGCCGATTACTGTGCCTA
The DNA here is from genome assembly GCA_958450375.1 of Homarus gammarus. Taxonomy (NCBI): domain Eukaryota; kingdom Metazoa; phylum Arthropoda; class Malacostraca; order Decapoda; family Nephropidae; genus Homarus; species Homarus gammarus. The sequence goes on from CAUDMG010002591.1 coordinate 1,075,320, forward strand.
GGTGTCTATGGCCATCCTTTGTTATTTTGACCTCACTTCCACCGATCACTTCCATTGCCCGTTCATAATGTTCTGGCTTCACAATGAGGAAGGACTTGCTGGCGTTTGGGTGGTACCCTATTTGTGGACCTTGCGATGTTACCAAGTCCCACCATTTTTTGATGTCCGCACTTTTCCTGCTCCTGCTTGACCTCGGTTGTTTTAAATTTTATTGTGTGTTGGAGCACGGATAGGCCTATTGCGTACATTGCCACTGCAATAGCGTCCCCCTGCGTTGTTCCCTCAGTTGACTGTATGATGGTATCACCTCTTAGAGCCTTGTTGTTTACCATATAGAGGTCTGACGGATTCCTATAGGTGTTTTCAACATACATCGCAAAGCTTGGACACTTGATCTTGATGTTGTGCAGTGCGGCCTTGCGGGTAAGTATGTTGAATGTGTTTGAAGCATCCACCAGAAGAACGGCCTCACAATCACGCTGCTCAAATATCGTTCTCATGGAGTGAATGGCAGCTTCCCCTCCAGCCTGGTGGCCAGCACAAGCTTGCAGGTTCCCTGCTGCTGCCCTGACATCATCCTTTATCACCTCCATTATGCATTTTCCGATGATCCGTCTCAGCACTTACCCCACCCCTATAGGCCTACATCCTGGATTCTTATCCAAGAGAATGAGGTGGCAGGCCGTCAGAGCATGGAGGTGTTGGCAGCACGAGGTCGCTAGCGTTCTTGCAAGGGCGGCAATGGCAGTTCAGAGATCACTTGCTACAATGCTACAGGGCCAAACTTGTTAGTGCTGAGGAGGACTCTCCAACCGTTTGCATCCAGACCTGAAGGGCCAGCACCTCCCTGAGTCTTCAGTGCCTTTTTCCACACTATCCCTCCTGTTATTTTCTCGAACAGGACAGCATTTGGTGGGATATAGACACCCTCGAACCTGATGCCTTCCTCTTTACTTGCAGGGGAATGTTTTTCCTTCAGTTGTTTTAATGTCTCTTTGTTTATTGGCAGAACTCCACCGGAGGATTCCTCTGTGAAAGATCTCACCGCCAAAGACACTTTTCCCACACACATTTTGTTTCCAAACTTTCTTGCAACGTCATCTCCTGCAGTGTTCTTGCTTCACATAGGAGATCATCAAGGGCCCCATTCTGCCACATTGCCAATCTTCTCTTCATTGCTGCCACATTTTCTTTGTGCTTAGCCTTTGTGTGTGTCCTCTGACAGAATAGATGTGGTATTATTGCCAGTATTTGAAGAGCTGAAGGGGCAAGGAAGCAGTCCTGAGTGTACTCGGTTATGAGGCGAATCATTTCTCAAGTCATTTCTTTGGTGTCCGCACACTTGGGCGGTTCAAACAGGTTAGCTGGCGACCACCTGACAATTTTTCTGAGTAAGTCTCTTTAACCCATATGTCCGCATTTTCCATCGACATGCCATTCCACTGTGGTGGCTGTCTCTCATTCACCTCATGGACATCAGCTACTATTGGAGCAGCGTTTATTGGTACTACATTTTCTGGTTGAGTAGACACACTGCTATCATTTAGGATATTATCCGGCGGTTGGGTCCCGGCGATATCCACTGTGGCCTCCTATGTCGGCTCCCTGCCTACTACCTACTACTAATAAATCAAATTTAATTTTTAAATAGTATTAAATGTTTGATCACATTTAACATATGTAATTAATGCAAATTTTGTGTTGAGAATTATTATTTAGTAACATGGCTCAATGATGCAATTTTATAAATTTAGTTTTGTACAGTATAATATACTACTGTATAAATTATCCTCTGAAGAACTGTAAGGCATTGCTTTTTCCTCATTTGTTAATTTAAAATGCACAAGCAAGCATAGACCAGCATTTTCTATTATAATCTGCTTTAATTAAACATACTTCACTCGACAAGCTTTCTGAGTTGTAAATTCTCAGATCAGATAACTGTACAGTAAACAAGTATTCTTCTTACAGTGTGTTCTATTGCCGCTCATGGATGGGCACAGATAGTGTTTGATTACCTTCAGCTTTGAGTATGAAATTTCTTCTGAGGCTGCTGTAACTGGCACTGCGAGAAAAATCCTCAAAACCACACAAAAATTGGGATAGATGTCCTGTAAATAGTTTTGATGCACTGTATTTTACTGCAGGGAGTATTTAGGAAAAAAACTTTTTTGCATATTTTCCTCCTATAGCCATAGTTTTCGTAAAATAATATACATATACAGTACCAGTAAATGTGAGGAATAAATAAAAGTAATTCCAATAAATAAGTTACAACCAAAAATTCTGTGTTGCCAAGCCAGTAAATAAAAGCCAAATGGAAGTTTAACACTGTCACCATTTGCATATAGTCCCTGCTTCACCATAGTAACGCAGACCAGCAGGGACGCTACCTCCACCAACTCCATAGCAATGCACGCCCCCCCCCCCCCCCCCACACACACTGTGCGCACTCCCCCACTGAGCCAGCTAACTTGTAATTAGGAAAGAACTTATTGATGAGTTTGACGCAAGTAGACTAGTGCAAACAGGCACTAGTCGATCCATAGGTTACCATGATGAGATGTATCAAGTGAAACATGTATACAGTATTAGGGTGTGTCAATTTAGGGGGTGAACTGGCTAAATTGAAAATCCAGTAATTTGGTAGCAATTTATTGTAGTCTTTAAGCATGCAAAACAATATTCTGGCATTTTTAAATGTACATATTTGTGAATTTATAACATAACCAGCGTTTGCACACATGTTACTGTTTCAAGTTTCAAATTATTATATTTTATTATCCGTAGTCTATTTGAAAGTAACCAATGCCTTCATACTCTCTTTGCTTTGGTTTCTTGTCATCAGTAGTCTGCTTGCTATTTGTGCTTTGATGTAACCTTCTCGCCTCTCGTGGCTGTAAACATGGCCCGCTGCTTCTGTGACCATTTTCACACATCTCTCCACACTTTGAGTGTGGGAAGGCCACTTCGGCACCTGCATTGGAGTCTCTTTAAGGTTTCTCAATTCTTGGCTAGTTAGACTTGTTGTCAATGGTGGCTCTAAGACTTCCAAACTCAAGTCAACCAATTCTGACAATTTGGTGGCATTGACGTTTATTGGGGGAACTTTTCTTGAATGAAACGAACAGTCTCCCAACTGGTCATCATCTATTAGCGTTCCTCTAATCTTTAGAATGACTTCTACAGCCTCGGTTCGGAGATTGGTACATTGACTGCAAAGCATTGCTTGCAAAACTGCTTCTGATCGAGCATACCAAGCGGACCTTCTTGCCACAGGTAACACGATGTCCCTCACTACCTTCCTCTGTGTTCTTACTAGCTGCAATTGAAACAAAAGGTGATTGGGCCCATCCACCCACATAGGATTAAGTTTCACACTAAACCACTGGGGAAGATAAACTCCAATAATAAATTCAACAATTAACCTCAAATTCTTCAGCACTTTGCCCTTCAATTCGTGTTTGGAAATCCAAATCCTGCAGAAACGGAGAGCTGTAGTTAACCAACGGCTGTGACTGACAGGTCCAATCTCCAAGAGAGCCAATGACTGAGGCACTTCTCCTGATCTTATTGCTTGGGCAATACGATAAGCATAGGATTGATCTGTGCTGAGATCTTTGATGACTCCTTCAGACAACGCCGGAAGGGGAGGGCCAACTTCGACCTTTGGAAAGGTTGTATTTATTTCTAGTTGTGTTGCTTCATCCAGCATGATGCCAAGGGGACCTGACCACTTGTTGTTGCTCTTTGTAGGACCATCAAGTTCCTGGATGAGATGACGAAGAGGTAGCTCGCCTGTATGTAAATCACATACAATCCAAACAAGTCTTCTTCCTAGTTTTTTCTCTAAATGCGTCATTACACCCCCCTGCCATCCGGTGTTCACTGCAGTTGAATCTCCACCAACAGCCTGCAGTGAACTGCCAAGTCCTCTCTCCTGAACCCAACATGAAATATGATCAGCAATGACCTCTGCATGTTTCTTCCCTTCTACTTCAGTTTCGGGAGCAAAGTGAAACAAAAACCGACCACCAGGCTCAGAACAGACAGAGTAGTGTTCTTCTTTGATGAGACCTGGAAACTTTCTGTTCACTCCCTCTACTTCTAGCAAATCTTTTGTGTCATCTATTCTTCCATCAAACAAAAGACAGGAGAGCCCTCCCTCGCTTAAATCTTTTTCATGCTGATCAGATATTTCCTTCATTATTTTTTCTTGTGCTCTTCTAATTTTATTATGATCTATCACCAAAGATACATCCTCTCGGCTGATGAGGCCTGCATCTATCCAAGCGGCAGTTGCAATTTCTGCAGCCTCACGAAGTCCAGCATGGTGGCGAATACTAGCTAAAGCACTGTTTGAAATATTTCTTGTGTTGTATTTCATTTTCTTTGGTAAAGGTTCAGATGGCTCTTTGGAACTATCATCTGATGTTGCTTCCTGTTCATCAGAAGAACTATCAAAGAAGTGATAAACATCTTGACACAGCTCTTCCTCTCTTTGGATGGCTTCTTCACTCTTCATTTTCTTCTTTTGTTCCCTCTCTCGGATTTGTTCTCTCTTCTTGGCATTAGCAATCTGCTTCTTTGTTTCTGAATAATCTATTGAACCCATTTGCATACTTCCTTGGCCTTCTGCCTTTGTCCTCTGTGCCTATATAAATTCAAGCTCTAAAACAGGGATCTTCTTTTCACGAGGACAACCACAATCAATGTGGGAATTATTTTCTCTCTTACCTGAGTGAGAACAGTTGGATTCAGAACATAATTGTATGGAGCACTTGCAGGTCAAAATGTCAAACAGAGTATCAAGTGTGTGCAGAAATTCATTTTTCCTGGCCAAGTTTCCTTTACCAAGTGATGTTTCAACTGCTTTGTGCCATAATTTCGTTAGTTTTAGCTCAATAGTTCGACACTGATTAATCACAGGTGGTTTGAATAGTGCATTAGCTTTTGTCCATTGATGCAGAAGAGGGACTATCATGTCATTTATGAGTTCTTTATCTGTATAGTTCCTTCTGTCCTTTGCATTTTTTTCTCGAAGGAGTAACCCTAATCTTAGCATGTCTCTCACTGTTGGAAGTTCTGATACAGGAAGCTCCTTCCCTTTACCAACTAGCAGGCTCAAGTGGGTTGACAACTGACTTCTTGTCTTCAATTTTGACATCTTCACACTATCTGACAAATAGAAAAATATTTCAATGTTTCATAATTCAATTGTTGTTTCAAAAAATATCAATTTGTTTATCAAAAATGCTGTAACAGAAATAACATAATAATTTCTTAGAACATAATGTTTTATACAATGATATGAGTAACTGCGACAATCAATATGCCCTACTTACAATAATTAAAATGTAGAATTCGTCTGGTAGAGTAGGTGCAAGTGCAATGAGAGCAAACCACCGTCTATGATATCTAGAAGGAGAGTGAGCCGGGCGCCTTATCCTCACGCTTGGTACAAGTCAAAACAAGAATTAAACTGTCCCACACGGAGAGCCTGTTCATGTTCATGTTCTGACATGCATATTGTACACAAGCTATAGAACCATAAAATACTCCATAATCCATATGCTTACATGAGATTAGTTAATATCAAGTGAATAATTCTAATCAAGTCTCATTAATTTGTTGAAATACTGATATTTGAAACTTTAAGGTATAATTGATGTAGGTGAGGGTTATTTCAATTCATTTTTGTTTGCTAATCTCAAGTTTAGACATAAAGAGGCACAATATTTTGACTACCAAATTTGATTTTTAACATGATGACAAAATTGACACACCCTACTAAACAGTGCAGTCCACGCACACATAAAGATGGCGGTAAGAAGGGACAACGTCAAGATGAGAGACATGACTCCCCACCACCTTCCCCTCCACCGGGCGCAGACTCTCATCCTCCACCTCCAGTGACAGACATTGCCACAATTCTGAGGTGGATGGACGACCGGGACGAGAGACGCAGAGAGATGGAATTTCAGAGGGAGGAGATACGAAGAGAGGAGAAAAAGTCGCGTTTTGATGCACTATTGGCGACCCTGGCGCTAACCCACCCTCCCTCACTCGCAGGTTTCGCGCACCAAGGCGCCAATATCCTCCCTCCTCCACCACACCAGCGTCCTCCAGGTACTCTTGCCTCCAAACAAACAGCTCCCAAGGCATCTGTTCAACCCCCACCCGCCCTCTCACCAGACGTCACGTTTCAGCTTTTTCGTGAGTGGAGGCGGCATTGGACAGAGTACTCCACGATGGTGACCTTGACAGCATGCCTCCAAACAAACAGCTCATCCACCTGCGGATGTGTTTGTCACTGGAGACCCAGAGAGTTTTGGAGCACACGTTGCAAGTGCCTCCCGATTCTTCATCTTCAGTGACGGATGTGCTCGACCTTTTACGGGAGCACGTTAAAGGTCGGAATAACGAGGCTTTGCGTCGCCGCGCCTTCACCAGCTGCAAGCAGGCGGAGAACGAATCCTTTGACGACTTTTTTGTACGCTTGAAGAGTTTGTCAGAGGAGATCGACGTCTGCGAGGCGCACAGCCGGGAATGTGAGGAAGCCCGGATCAAGCACGGGATCTTGACAGGTGTCAGGCACGAAGAGTTGGTGCAGCAACTCATCCCCCTGGACGCTTCCTCCACACTCCAGGTGGTAGTGACTGAATGTCGGTCGTACGAGGCCACCAAGTCCGCCACCTCTGCCTTACGGGCCCCACCTGCTGTGAGAGCTATCTCACAATACAAGAAGGATAAGAAGGCGGGCAACAACGTGAAGGCTGCCGCACGTTCTTCCACGCCTCCGCCTAGTGCTTCCTGTGGCAGTTGTGGAAAGCAGCATGGCCCCAAGACATGCCCAGCCGCCGACGCACTGTGTCGTGGATGTGACCGTAAGGGCCACTGGTCTAACACAGACAGGTGCCCTGCACGAGGCCGCAAGTGTCAGGCCTGCGGTCGCTATGGACACTACGACAAGTGCTGCCGCCAACCCAAGCCCAAAAGCCCGAGACGAGGAGGAAAGCAGCGCACTTCCCTCGGGGTGGTTCGCACGCAGCCCCCTCCAGATGGCCCACGCAGCCCCAAGCAGCAGCGGAGTCACATCAGGAGGGTGGAATCGACCACACGCCCCAGGGCTACCCCTTCCCCTACCATCCGCGTCGCCGTCACACACGGTGTTGTGTCGGGTCACATCGAGGTGATACCGGACACCGGCGCTGATACTTCGGTGATTGGGTTGAAGCACCTCCAGAAACTGGGCCTCACCAAACGCGACCTGGGATCACCGCCGCAGCTGCAGTACTACAATGCTGACGGTTCCCAGATGCCAGATGCTGTGGGCTCCTTTCAAGCGGAGATCACTTATGGCGACAGGTCGTGTCACGGCTGGATCGACGTGCAGCCTACTCTCGCTACACCCTTGTTGTCGTGGGAGCATTGCAAGGAGTTAGGCGTGGTGCCAAGAGACTTTCCTGAGCATATCCCAGCTGCTCGGTACACCGCCAGAAGGGTGCGTGAATCACCGAGAGACGCTCCTGGCCCTGCCGCACAGAGCGGCCCAGAACCCGCGTCCACTCCCGCCCTGCCTCCACCCAAGTCACGGCTGCTTCCTCTTCACAGCGAGACGTCTCCTTCAGCCGCAAGGGCCTACTTCCTGAAGGAGTACTCGGATGTGCTGGTGACGAAGGAGGCCCTACGGACCGCGCCACTGAAGGCTATGGCGGGTCCACCTATGAGGATACACCTGCGGGAAGATGCACAGCCGTTTGCCATACACACTCCCTGGTTGATCCCTCTCGCCTTCAGGGATTCAGTCAAGAAGGAACTGGATTCCATGGTGGCCCAGGGTGTCATCGTACCCGTTGGTGACGACCCGTCCCCTTGGTGCCACCCTCTAGTCGCTGTGGCTAAGACTAACGGTGGTGTGCGAATTACTACCGACTTATCCAAGCTTAACAGCCAGGTGTCCCGTCCCGCCCAGCCTTCACCCACACCTTTTGCAGCAATACGGAGTGTGGATCCGAAGGTACGGCACTTCTCAACGATGGACGCCCTCTGTGGTTACTGGCAGATCCCACTGAAGAAGGAGGATCAGCCACTGACCACTTTCATCACGCCTTACGGACACTTCCGCTACTGCCGTGGCCCTATGGGATTCGCTGCTACGGGGGACGCCTTCTGTCTCCATGGTGACATGGCACTTCAAGGCATGACCAACTGCGTGAAGGTAGTGGATGACGTCCTCCTCTACGATGAGGACTACCTGACGCACCTTCGCCGCATCGACGAGGTACTGACCAGGTGTAGGACGCACGGCATCACTCTGAATGCCGAGAAGTTCGTCTTGGCCACACCTGCAGTGTCTTTCTGCGGCTACCGACTCTCAAGGGATGGCATTGCTGCGGACCCGAAGAAAGTTCGCGCCATAGCGGACTTTGCAAAGCCTGCCAACCTTATGGATCTCAGGTCTTTCATGGGCCTGGTGAACCAGCTGGCAGAATTTTCTCCTGACGTCTCCGCCGCTGCCAGGCCTCTCCGCCCCCTGATGAGCCCCAAGAGGACTTTCACGTGGACCCCTGACCACGAACTCGCCTTTCATAAGGTGAAGGAGGCCCTGTCAAGTCCACCTATCCTCGCTACTTTCGACCCAGCGCTCCCCACCATCCTCCAGACAGACGCCTCGCGCCTGTACGGGGTTGGTTACGCCCTTCTCCAGGATCACGGTGGAGGAAAGCACCGGCTCGTAAAGTGTGGCTCTCGCTTCCTCACCGATGCTGAGTATCACTCGCTACCATCGAGCTGGAGCTGCTGGCAGTGGTGTGGGCCTTATCGAAGTGCAAATTTTATTTTATTGGCCTACAGCACTTCGACCTCATCACAGACCACTGGCCCTTGGTCCCCATTCTTAATCACTATTCGCTGGACGCCATCGAGAATCCCCGCCTCCAGCGCCTGAAGGAGAAGATTTAGGCCTTCGTCTTCACCGCGGCTTGGCGCGCAGGTAAGGAGTTGTGCATCCCGGATGCCCTCTCCCGCTCCCCTGTCAGCCGCCCTACACCTGAAGACGAGATGCTCAGCACCGAGGCCGGTTTCTCCGTCAGCAACATCGTCACTTTGCAGGCCGTACAGTCCCTCGCCAGCACCCAGGCCTCAGTGTCGCCACCCGACAGCGATCTGGCCCTTGAGGAACTACGGACCGCGGCACGCGACGACCCCTCCTACACTCAGCTCTTGGAGAGTGTGAGGAATGGGTTCCTTCTCGACCGTTTTGACCTACACAACGCCCTACGCCCGTATTGGAAGATACGTGAGGACCTCTACTCAGATGGGGACCGTGCCCGCCCTCTTCAGCCACTGGAGATTGGTGCCCTTGTCCGCGTCCAGGACCCGACGACGACACGTTGGGACAAGGTGGGCATAGTGATGGGCGTCGGCCGGTCGCGGGATTACAAGGTCAGGATTCCGAGCGGCTGTGTCTGGTGGAGGAACCGCCGCTTCCTCCGGCCAGTCCCACCCCCTGCTGCTGGCCCCCTGACTGAGGACGAGTCCCCTACACCTCACGAGGATCCGCCCCACAGTGCACCTCGACGCTCAGAGCGACTTAGGACTAAGAAGTCCACTCAAGACAAAGACTATGAGAGTGACGGGGGAGGGAGATGTAGGTTATGTATCTAAGCTACTGTGCCGAGTAGCATCTATGTATATAATTACGTGGCAACACTGCACGTGTTATGTGGCAACATTGCCCCGAGGCTGCCATATGGCAAGGCAGTCTCAGTCTGACTGTGTGAGCCGTGCATGGCACACGCTAGTCACCACTTGTATTTCTCCTATCCGAATAAACGGACTTCAGTGTTACCCGGTGTTTCCCTACCCATCACTGCATTCTTCAGGGAACACTTGTAACCTTCACCAGTGACAGTCTACTCTAAGATATAACAAATGTGTTCTTTAGATGGTAGAGACGGGAGATCATTTGGACCACGTGTACTTCTTGGAGACAATTACGTCATGATTTTTTTCCAAGTCTTCAGAAGCACAATTAATGTACACTGAAGTGATGTACTGTACTTTTTAGTTGATAAAGTTACTAGAACATCTAGTGGTTGTCGCTTGTAGGTTGGTGTGTCCGTCTTTCTTGGAGATTTGTCTGCCTGGCCCCGACGTTTGTGATGTAACTCAGCGTCCTCAAGCCAACTTTATGAGGGATTTTTTTTTTATAATTTGAGTTATCTTCTAAACTATAAATTATAATTGTTTGTAATCAGTAAATTTATTATTTCATTACAAAGCGAGTTTTTATTAAATTTGCTAATTAAGCAAATCGTAGTTCAAAAGACAAATTTTCATTTCCCGTAAATTACGCCTTCTTTCATCCTAGTCATTTTGTAGTATATTTAAACACTTACTTTGTTAGCTCATCCAAATGACTAGAATTATAAGGTTACATACAACTTAATATTCTAGTACTGTATTGTACTTATTACTGTATAAATATATATTTACAATTATATTTACAAATATTGAGATACATTTAGCGACAATCGACTTCATCCAAACAGTTAAAGTAAAGTATGTGACACCATCCTCAATTCATCATCGCCATCTTCACTTTATGGCCATTTATTACACATGCTTTGGTTAACTGTGAGATAGTCCAAGCGGCTAACGAGCCGATCAGTGGTGAAGAGGATAAAATAAAAGTAAAATTACCTGTTGGCAGCTGTTGGGTAAACCAGAACAGGACATCAACACACACACACACCTACCTCCTTGGTGTTGCGAGTATATATACGACAGTAAGGTTGAGGCACCATCAACTCCCCACGACTGCCTCGCCGGGATAACAGACCCAAGTCTTCAGGGTCTATGGTCTCCTGGCTCTCCTCCATGTTATATCTGTAGAAGACCATGATGAAGCTTTATTACTATACCAAGCTTTATTACCAAAGGAAGCTTTATTAATACAGGAAGCTTTATTACTAAAGGAAGCTTTATTACTACAGGAAGCTATATTACTACAGGAAGGTTTATAACATCACTCTACGGGAAGCTTTATAACACCACTCTACAGGAAGCTTTATAACACCACTCTACAGGAAGCTTTATAACACCACTCTACAGGAAGCTTTATTACTACAGGAAGGTTTATAACATCACTCTACGGGAAGCATTATAACACCACTCTACGGGAAGCTTTATAACACCACTCTACAGGAAGCTTTATAACACCACTCTACAAGAAACTTTATAGCATTACTCTACAGGAAACTTTATAACATTACTCTACAGGAAACTTTATAACATTACAGGAAGCTTTATAACATCACTCTACAGGAAACTTTATAACATTACTGGAAGCTTTATAACACCACTCTACAGGAAGCTATATAACACCACTCTACAGGAAGCTTTATAACACCACTCTACAGGAAGCTTTATAACACAACTCTACAGGAAACTTTATAACACCACTCTACAGGAAGCTTGATAACACCTCTCTACAGGAAGCTTTATAACACCACTCTACAGGAAACTTTATAACACCACTCTACAGGAAGCTTTATAACACCACTCTACAGGAAGCTTTATAACACCACTCTACAGGAAACTTTGTAACATTACTGGAAGCTTTATAACACCACTCTACAGGAAGCTTTATAACACCACTCTACAGGAAGCTTTATAACACCACTCTACAGGAAACTTTATAACACCACTCTACAGGAAACTTTATAACATTACTCTACAAGAAATTTTATCACATTACTCTACACACACACACACGTTAATACTCCTATCATAAATGCACACGTTAATACTGCTATCTCACACACACACACACACACACACACACACACACACACACACACACACACACACACACACACGTTAATACTCCTCTCATACATACACACGTTAATACTCCTATCATACACACACACGTTAATACTGTTATCATACACACACACACACACACACACACACACACACACACACACATGAAAACTTCCTCCACCACTCACTGTCTTGTCAGCTTTCTCGATTACATATACCGCCATCTCGAGAAACGAAAAACGTCTGTAGCTGTCGCCTTCATTGATTTCACTAAAGCGTTCGACCTAGTCGACCACAATATAATCATCAACAAAGCTATTGACCTCGGGCTTCGAAGAAGCCTCATACCATGGCTTACAGACTTCCTCAGTGACCGACGCCAAGCTGTACGCTTCCGAGGGGCTGTCTCCACCTTTCAGTCACTCACCTGTGGCGTCCCCCAAGGCACCAAGATGGGACCACTCTGCTTCCTTATGCTCATCAATGATGCCCTAAGAGAAACCCCTGCTCGCTGGAAATATGTCGACGACTCCACCATTGGGATCAGCGTCAACAATTCTGCTCCCAACTATACCGCCCTTCAGGATTTATTGAACAGTCTCCAAAACTGGGCTACCAACAACCATGTCACCATCAACCATACCAAGACCATGGTTATGCACATCAACCTCTCCTCCGACATTGTCCCACCTCCTTCCATTACTCTAGGTCCGAACACACTCCAGGTCGTAGATTCCACGAAGCTCCTCGGCGTCACCATAGACAACAAACTAAATTGGAAACCACACGTCAATGAAGTTGTCAAATCCTCCAGTTTCCGTCTCCACCTCCTCCGCCGACTCAAGTCCCTCGGAGTTCCTGCACACGAGCTCCTCAGTGTTTACACAACATTCATACTTCCCAAGCTCACCTATGCCTCCCCCACCTGGTCTTCCTCCCTAAATGCCACACAACGTAAACACCTAGAAAAAGTGCAAAAGAGGGCATGCAAGATTATTCTCTCCTCCTCCTACTCCACATATCAAGAAGCGCTCAACACACTGACCCTTTCGACTCTCACTGACCATCACCACGACCTCATCTGCAAATTTGGTAAGAAGCTTCTACACCATCCCCGACACCGGCTCCTACTACCACCCGAGGTCCCTTGTCCGAGAATTGCTGTTCGACACCACAACCGCATCCAGCCCATACGTGCACGAACTGATCGCTATAAGAACAGCCCAGTCCCAACCATTGTAAAAATTATCAATAACTTGTAATACTGTAACACTGTCACTATGTTGAATTGAACTGTAGTTTGAGCTTTTCCCCATCTAAGTTATTATATGTCTTATTTGTGTCACTTATGTTACTTGTATATTATTTGTAATTCGTAACCCATTCCCCAAATATGTAACTGTATATTTTCAGCCTTCTGGCTGCCAAGCTCTTTCAATAAACCGTTAATTATTATTATTATTATTATTATTATTATTACACACGTTAATACTGCTATCATACACACACACACACACACACACACACACACACACACACACACACACACACACACGTTAATACTGCTACCATACACACACACACACACACACACGTTAATACTGCTATCATACACACACACACACGTTAATACTGTTATCATACACACACACACACACACACGTTAATACTGCTACCATACACACACACACACACAAACACACACACACGTTAATACTGCTATCATACACACACACACACACACGTTAATACTTTTATCCTACACGCACACACACACGCACACACACACGCACACGTTAATACTGCTATCATACACACACACGCACACGTTAATACTGCTATCATACACACACACACACATTAATACAGCTATCATACACACGCACACACACACACACAAACACGTTAATACTGCTATCATACACACACACACGCACACGTTAATACTGCTACCATACACACACACACACACACACACACACGTTAATACTGCGACAGAGAGAGGACTCAGAACACGACTAACTTAAATGTCTACTCAGCAAAGAGTAGAAGTATGAGAAACAAAATAGATGAAATCAGAGCGTTGGTATGTACCGAAAAAATCGATGTAATAATATTCACGGAAACGTGGATAAATCTAGACTCACATGAGTTACCTATCGATACCAAATTGCAGGTTGCAAATTAGTCCATACCTATAGGCAGAATAGGAAAGGAGGCGGAGTGTGAAATAAATAAGGAAATAAAAAATGAGCGGAATACAGAAACAGTTTGGATAGAATTTATCGATGATAGAGAAAAATTAATCACAGGAGTAATATTTAGACCTCCTAATCTTGATAGAGTTAATGAGAGACTTATTTGGGATGAAATGCTCAGGGCTTCCATACATAGCAAAGTCTGTATAGTAGGCGACTTTAACTTTAGCCAAATAGATTGGATTGACATTACGGGTAACTCAGAATCAGAGGATTTTCTTGAAACGATCCAAGGCTGTTTCCTAAGCCAACATATAACCGAACCTACCTGGGGTAATAATATACTCGATTTAGTTCTATCAATCAGAATTTAGTTTAACAAATTTATTGACAAAGCTTGTAGTACAGTTTGCCTATTCTGAGTAATTCAGTCAGGCCTTGACACTGAGGGTGGTATCACTTTTCAAACAGAGGAAACCTCATTAGTAATGTCGAGGTAGGGAACTAACTTGCTAACAGCGATCACAAAGAAATTAGATTCCAGTTAGAATTTCTGGGCAGCCGCAAGGAAAATTTTACTTAAGTCCCAGATTTCAGAAGGGCAAACTTTGATAGTTTGAAAAGGCAGCTGAGAGAAGGGGTGTCACACTTGGGGGTGAATTACATGACCTCATATGAGGTGTCCTCACACAATGTACCCACAGAGGGCGACCTCACCTTACCTGGAGACCTGGGGGTAGACGATCGTCTGATAACGAGATCTGAGGTTGACGAGTTCCACAACAATTTAAATAATGAGTTACTTAATGCACAAAGGCAGAACATACCATACAGAAAACTCAGATCAAACAACAATGACCCTAAATGGATAAATAATGAGTTAAAGAACATTATTGGACAAAGGAAGGCTATAGGTAGGAGAATAAATCGTGGTGAAGTTTTCCTCCGAGATTATTATAAGGTATTGGCCGGTAGGGTTAAGACCGAGTTAAGAAAAGTAAACAGGAATAATGAACTGAAGGTAGCAAGGGAGGCCAAGTCAAACCCCAAGGGATTCTATCAAATGTATCAAACTAAAAAACGAGAAAAGATTGGACCAATACAGTCGGATACTGGCGAGCTAACTGATAACAACGGAGAAATGAGCAATAATCAGAATAAATATTTTTCAACAATTTTCACCATTAAAATTTAAACATGATACCCGAGGCACCAACCCTATACAGAGATAGTGAAGGAAATAAATTAAGCGAAATAGTAGTGACTAGTAACGATGTTAGTAAGCAAATAGACAAACTAAAGCCTAATAAGTCACCAGGCAAATTACTGGAAGCAATCATTTCAAACTCTATTCGAAATCACCTGGAGAAGCACAAAGTTGATCAATGATTCCCAACATGGCTTCACAAGTGGGCGTTCATGTCTAATTAATCTTAGACATTAATCTATTAACATTCTCTTCATCTGTTTTCGAATCAGTGGACGAGGGGCACAATTATGATGTGGTATATCTCGACTTTAGGAAAGCCTTCGACAGAGTCCCCCACGAAAGACTACTAACAAAAGTGGAGGCTCATGGCAATAAAGGAGATATTCTAACATGGAGTAGTGCGTGGTTACAGGACAGGAAACAGCGAGTGAGCATTAACGGCATTAAATCCTATTGGAGTAACGTCAGTTCCCCAAGGCTCAGTACTTGGACCATTATTATTTATTATATACATAAACGACATAGATATCGGCGTAGACAGTAACTTAAGTAAATTTGCTGATGACACTAAAATAGGGGGCGTAATTAAATCTGAGGAGGACTCGGTAAAACTACAGGAAGATCTAAACAAATTTTTCGGATGGTCTGAAAAATGGCAGCTGAAATTCAATGTGGACAAATGTAAAGTACTCAGTATAGGAGATGTAAACAGGGAAACCAGATGCCAGATGAACAACAATGTTATTGAGAAATCCGACTGCGAGAAGGATTTAGGAGTAATGATAAATAGGAATCTTAAGCCAAGTAAACAATGTGAATTTGCTCGAAACAAGGCTAATAAAGTACTTGGGTTCATACAAAGGAGTGTTAGTTACAAGACTAGCAAGGTCATCCTAAAACTATAACTTCAGCTTGTGAGACCTCACTTGAATTACCCAGTTCAATTCTCGTCACCGTATTACAGAATGAATATAGAATCCTTGGAAAGAATTCAAAGGAGAATGACAAGACTAATCCCGGGCATTTGTACCTTGAGTACTAAGACAGGTTCAAGCATCTTAATTTGCGCTCCCTCGAGAGACGTAGAGTGAGGGGCGATATGATAGAGGTGTATAAATGGAAGTCAGGGCTGAACACAGGGGATATTGCAAAGGTGCTCAAACTATCCAACCAGGAGCAAACTCGTAACAATGGTTTTAAATTAGACAAATTTATATTTAGGCGCGAAATAGATAAATATTGGTTTGGAAATAGAGTAGTGGACGAGTGGAACAAATTACCAAATATCACCATCAACTCGAATGCGCTGGATAGCTTCAAACATAGGTTGGATGGATATATGAGCAATAGGGGTTGGGTGTAATATGGGACTGCCTAGTATGGGGCAAAAGGCCCGCTGCAGTTTCCTTCGTTCTTATGTTCTTATGTACTGTTGTCGTACACACAGAGACACACGTTAATACTGTTATCATACACACACAAACACACACACGTTAATAATATTTTCACACACACACACACACACACACGTTAATACTGTTATCATACGCACACACACGCGTTAATACTGTTATCACAGACATAAAACACACACACACACACACACACACACACACACACACACACACACACACGTTAATACTGTTATCATTCACACAAACACGTTAATACTGTCACCATACACACACACATGTTAATACTGTCACCATACACACACACACACACACGTTAATGCTGTCATCATACACGAACACACGTTAATACTATCCCCATATACACACACACACACACACACGTTAATAATGTCACCATACACACACCCACGTTAATATTGTCACCATACACACACGCACACGTTAATGCTGTCATCATACACACACATATCTTAATACTGTCACCATACACACACAAACACGTTAATACTGTCATCATACACACACACACGTTAATATTGTCACCATACACACACACTTTCCTTGGGATGAATGTTCTTTTTTCCACTTGGGACTCCTCGGTTTGTGCTGACAGCATAGCTGGGGTTATACAGGGTGGTATGAGTGCATTTATCCCATCTTCTACCAAAACTTTCACATTACAGTCATGGTTTGATCGCTCCTGCTCTCTTACTTGCAGGGTGCGACATAGGACATATCGAGCTATGAAACTATCTCCTTCTCCTATTGCCCACACCTCTTTCATTGCTTCTAGGAATCGTTGTAAGGCTATTCTTCGTAGGGCTAAGCGGAATTTTATTAAAACAAAGACCTCTGTCCTGACTAATTCTTCCTCTAGTAAATCCTTTTGGTCCTTAACTAAAAACATCTGAAACAACTTCTGCACTCCTTCTTTTCCACCTCTTCTGAAACGATAACTTTATAGCCAACTCTCCCCCTGACAAAGCCAACCTCTTTGGCACCGTATTCTCCTCTAATTCCAACTTAGACGATTTACCACTCTATCCCTCCTACCCCTGCTCCTCCTACAGAACCTATACACTTTCCTATAATCTCCACTCGCAGGGTTGCCGGTGTGTTATCCAGGTTGGATGTGAGGAAGGCGCATGGATCGGATGGAATACCCCCTCGTGTTCTGAGGAAGTGTGCTGAAGCTCTGGCCCCTGTGCTTTCTCGCCTCTTTCGCCTCTGCCTCAAAACCCAAACTTTTCCTTCTTCTTGGAAGCATGCCTTGGTTCAGCCCATCCCGAAGAAGGTTGACCATTCTAATCCTCTAACTATCGCCCCATTGTCCTAACTTCATCCCTTCATCCCTCTCGAAACTATCTTGAACGCCCATTTTCTCCATCACCTTGAACGCCATTCTCTTTTGTCGGATCACCAGTATGGCTTTCGCCAAACGAGATCTACTGGTGATCTGCTCTCGTATTGCACCCATCTTTGGTCATCCTCTCTTAGGGATTATGGGGAAACTTTCGTCGTGGTCCTCGACATCTCCAAACTTCCCTCTTTTGGTTTCTCTCCCCCACAATGTTTTCTCATCTCTAGCTTCCTTGAGAACCGATCCATGGTAGTTGTTGTCGAGGGATCTATCTCTCGCTCTTTTCCTACCAGTAGTGGTGTCCCACGGGGTTCTGTTCTTTCACCTACTCTCTTACTTCTTTTTATCAGTGATTTACTTCACACTACAACTAATTCTAGCCATTCTTACGCTGATGATTCTACTCTTCAATCTTCTTCACATACACACACACACACACACACATGTTAACACTGTCATCATACAAACACACACGTTAATACTGTCACCATACACACACACACGTTAATACTGTTATCATTCACACACACACGTTAATACTGTCACCATACACACACACACACGTTAATACTGTCACCATACACAAAACACATGTTAACACTGTCATCATACAAACACACACGTTAATACTATCACCATACACACACACACACGTTAATACTGTCACCATACACACACACACGTAAATACTGTCACCATACACACACACACGTTAATACTGTTATCATTCACACACACACGTTAATATTGTCACCATACACACACACACACACACACGGAAATACTGTTACCATACACACACACGATAATATTATCACCACACACACACACACACGTTAATATTGTCACCATAAACACACACACACACACACACACACACACACACACATACACACACACACACACACACACACACACACACACACACACACGGTAATACTGTTATCATTCACACAAACACGTTAATACTGTCACCATACACACACACACATGTTAATGATTATTCTCTCCCCCTCCTACTCCACATATCAAGAAGCGCTCAACACACTGACCCTTTCGACTCTCACTGACCATCACCACGACCTCATCTGCAAATTTGGTAAGAAGCTTCTACACCATCCCCGACACCGGCTCCTACTACCACCTGAGATCCCCTGTCCGAGAATTGCTGTGCGACACCACAACCGCATCCAGCCTATACGTGCACGAACTGATCGCTATAAGAACAGCCCAGTCCCAACCATTGTAAAAATTATCAATAACTTGTAATACTGTAACACTGTCACTATGTTGAAATGAACTGTAGTTTGAGCTTTTCCCCATCTAAGTTATTATATGTCTTATTTGTGTCACTTATGTTACTTGTATATTATTTGTAATTCGTAACCCATTCCCCAAATATGTAACTGTATATTTTCAGCCTTCTGGCTGCCAAGCTCTTTCAATAAACCGTTAATTATTATTATTATTATTATTATTATACTGTCACCATACACACACACGTTAATGCTGTCATCATACACACACAAACACGTTAATATTGTCACCATACACACACACACACACACACACACACACACACACACACACACACACACACACACACGTTAATACTCTCATTGTACACACACACTCATTAATATTGTCACCATACACACACACACACATGTTAATGCTGTCATCATACACGCACACACGTTAATACTGTCACCATACACACACACACACACACACACACGTTAATACCGTCACCATACACACACACACGTTAATATTGTCACCATACACACACGCACACGTTAATGCTGTCATCATACACACACATTTAATACTGTCACCATACACACACAAACACGTTAATACTGTCACCATACACACACACACAAACGTTTTTATTGTCACCATACACACACACACTTTCCTTGGGATGAATGTTTTTTTTTCCACTCGGGACGCCTCAGTATGTGCTGACAGCATAGCTGGGGTTATACAGGGTGGTATGAGTGCATTTATCCCATCTTCTACCAAAACTTTCACATAACAGTCATGGTTTGATCGCTCCTGCTCTCTTGCTTACAGGGTGCGAGATAGGGCATATCGAGCTATGAAACTATCTCCTTCTCCTATTGCCTACACCTCTTTCATTGCTTCTAGGAATCGTTGTAAGGCTATTCTTCGTAGGGCCAATCGGAATTTTATTAAAACAAAGACCTCTGTCCTGACGAATTCTTCCTCTAGTAAATCCTTTTGGTCCTTAACTAAAAACATCTGTAACAACTTCTGCACTCCTTCTTTTCCACCTCTTCTGAAACGATAAGTTATAGCCAACTCTCCCCCTGACAAAGCCAACCTCTTTGGCACCGTATTCTCCTCTAATTCCACCTTAGACGATTACCACTCTATCCCTCCTACTCCAGCTCCTCCTACAGAACCTATGCACTTTCCTATAATCTCCACTCGCAGGGTTGCCGGTGTGTTATCCAGGTTGGATGTGAGGAAGGCGCATGGATCGGATGGAATACCCCCTCGTGTTCTGAGGAAGTGTGCTGAAGCTCTGGCCCCTGTGCTTTCTCGCCTCTTTCGCCTCTGCCTCAAAACCCAAACTTTTCCTTCTTCTTGGAAACATGCCTTGGTTCAGCCCATCCCGAAGAAGGTTGACCATTCTAATCCTCTAACTATCGCCCCATTGTCCTAACTTCATCCCTTCATCCCTCTCGAAACTATCTTGAACGCCCATTTTCTCCATCACCTTGAACGCCATTCTCTTTTGTCGGATCACCAGTATGGCTTTCGCCAAACGAGATCTACTGGTGATCTGCTCTCGTATTGCACCCATCTTTGGCCATCCTCTCTTAGGGATTACGGGGAAACTTTCGTCGTGGCCCTCGACATCTCCAACTTCCCTCTTTTGGTTTCTCTCCCCCACTTTGTTTTCTCATCTCTACCTTCCTTGAGAACCGATCCATAGTAGTTGTTGTCGAGGGATCTATCTCTCGCTCTTTTCCTACCAGTAGTGGTGTCCCACGGGGTTCTGTTCTTTCACCTACTCTCTTCCTTCTTTTTATCAGTGATTTACTTCACACTACAACTAATTCTAGCCATTCTTACGCTGATGATTCTACTCTTCAATCTTCTTCACATACACACACACACACACACACATGTTAATACTGTCATCATACAAACACACACGTTGATACTGTCACCATACACACACACACACACACACACGTTAATACTGTCACCATACACACACACACACGTTAATACTGTCACCATACACACACACACGTTAATACTGTTATCATTCACACACCCACGTTAACATTGTCACCATACACACACACACACACACACACACACACTTTAATACTGTTACCATACACACGCACGTTAATATTATCACCACACACACACACACACACACACGTTAATACTGTCATCATACACACACACACACGTTAATATTGTCACCACACACACACACACACACACACACACACACACACACACGTTAAAACTGTCACCACACACACACAGACAGACAGACAGACACACACACACACACACACACGTTAACATCCTTGACCACCGAAGGGTCAAGACGTACCTGGCGCTCCTCTCTGAGCAGCCAGGTCAACTGTTAAGTTGGCCCATACCAACCCCCTCCCCTGAACCCTCCTCCCCACCGGAATATCAACAAGTTCTCGCCAGAAGTTACAATTTCATTTAGGAAAGGAACGGAACCAGTGTTAAACAGAGGTGAACAGTGGTGAACAGTGCTTAAATCAGTGAGAACAACTCAACAGTAACAGTCGTACCCAATTTAACCTTCACACAGTGAGGTCCCAGGTACCCAGTGATAACGGCCAGTGAGACCCAACAACAACCAGTGATGTGTTAATCCGTCTACGATAGGAAGGACTGGGACCAAACCTCACTCATATAACACCATCTGTGAGGGAATCACTATACCACGACAGGTCCCTCATAACACCGTCTGTGAGGGAGTTACTACACCACGTGAGGCCCCTCATCACACCATCTGTGAGGGAATTACTACACCACGTGAGGCCCCTCATAACACCATCTGTGAGGGAATTACTACACCACATGAGGCCCCTCATAACACCATCTGTGAGGGAATTACTACACCACGGGGTGCCTCATAACACCGTCTGTGAGGGAATTACTACACCACGTCAGCTCCTTCATAACACCATCTGTGAGGGAACTACTACACCACGTGAGGTCCCTCCTAACACCATCTGGGAGGGAGTTACTACACTACATGTTTGCTGTTCAACACCTACATTAATCTGTATGCTCACTGTATGTTCCTTTACCTTTCTCTAATGAAGGCTTTTGTTAAACCACCAATGTATGTAATAAGTCATTTATGTCCAATGTATATTTTCAGCCTTCGGGCTGCAGAACTTTTTTTAATAAACCGTTAATTATTATTATTATCGTTTTTATTATTATCAAACGTTAATACTGTCACCATACACACACACACACGTTAATACTGTCATCATACACACACACACACGCGTTAATATTGTCATCATACACACACACACGTTAATACTGTCATCATACACACACACACATTAATACCGTTACCATACACATACACACACACGTTAATATTGTCACCATACACACAAACACATTAATGCTGTCATCATATATACACACACACACACACACGTTAATACTGTTATTATTCACACACACACACACACACACACACACACACACACACACACACACACACACACACCATATGAAATCGCCAACAAACTCCTGAAATTTAAATCCAAACGCTCCACGACCCCAATTGACCTCCCAATCAAAATATACAAGGAGTTTGCAGTCGAACTTGCCACCCCCCTCTGTTCTAATATTAATGCATCCCTCAGACAAAGTAAATGCCCCAATGAATGGAAAACCGCATTTGTCAACCCCATCCCCAAGGTCACCACCCCACAGTCCCCTAACGACCTCAGGCCAGTTGCCATTACCCCCATAGCCAATATGAGGACCTCCTCTACATCACACTGCATAGTGAGCTTTCTAGATTTTCTCCAAAAAACCTGCAGAAACGTAAGACATCACTGGCCGTTGCCCTTGTTGACTTCAGGAAGGCCTTTGACCTTGTTGATCACTGCACTGTTATCAACAAGGCCATTGCACTAGGGCTGCCCACCAACCTGGTCTCATGGCTCACTGATTTCTTGAGTGGACGTCGTCAGGCAGTGAGGTATTAGGGCTCAGTCTCCACATTCCAACACCTCACCTGCCGTGTTCCCCAGGGGACCAAGATGGACCACTGTGCTTCCTCATCCTGATCAACGACGCTCTATTGGACACTCCTCACAGGTGGAAGTACGTGGATGACTGCACTGTGGGGGTTTCAGTGGACAACACGACATCAGACTACTCATCACTACAAGGAACCCTGGACAGGCTACAGGCATGGACTACGGAGAACAAGGTCACCATCATCCACACCAAAACAGTAGTCATGCACATCAATACCGCCACCACTCAAGTGCAAGCCCCAGCAGTCACAGTGGGTGCCCATCCTCTCCAGTTGGTGCAGTCTGCCAAACTCGTGGGTGCAACTATAGACAACAAACCTGACTGGAAGGCCCATTTAAATAACACAGTCAAGGCAGCTTCGTACCGTCTCTACATGCTATGACGACTTAGGTCACTTGGGACACCCACGCCAGAGCTGAGGACCATCTACAACGCCTTTATTCTCCCCAAACTTACTTATGCGTCACCAGCCTGGTCGTCTTCTCTCAACTCCACCCAACAACGTGGGCTAGAGAAGGTACAGAAAAGGGCCTGCAGAATCATGCTCGGCGCAAAATACTCCGGCTACATCAACGCTCTCTCCACCCTGGAAATGCCATCCCTCAGTGACCTCCACCACCAAGCACTGCAAAGGTTTGGCAGTGGACTACTGCACCACCCTCGTCATCGTCACCTCCTGCCACCTGCAGCCCCCCACCCAACTCGCTCAGTCCGCTACTACAACAAAATTCAGCCCATAAGAGCCCACACCGATAGATATAAGAACAGCACCATCCCATCTATTGTTAAAATAATAAACAACTCCTGATTTATGTACTATACAGCCCTGTAATCAAATGTAAGTCTGTATATTTTCAGCCACCGACTGCAACTCTATTAATAAACCGTTTATTATTATTATTATTATTATTATTATTATTATTATTATTATTGTCACCATACACACACACACACGTTAATACTGTCATCATACACACACACACACGTTAATACTGTCACCATACACACACACATTAATATTGTCACCATACACACACACACGTTAATACTGTCAAAATACACACACACACGTTAATACTGTCACCACACACACACACACACACGTTAATGCTGTCATCATACACACACACGTTAATATGGTCACCATACACACACAATTTAATCTTTTCACCATACACACATATACACACACGTCAATACTGTTACCATACACACACGTTAATATTGTCGTCATACACACACACACGTTAAAGCTGTCACCACACACACACTCACACACACGTTAATACTGTTATCAAACACACACACACACACACACACACGCTAATATTGTCACCACACACACACACACACACACACACACACTTTAATATTGTCACCACACACACACACACACACACACACACACACACACACACGTAAATACTGTCATCATACACATACACAACACAAGTTAATACTGTCACCATACACACACACACACACACACACACACACACACGTTAATACTGTTATCACACACACACTTGTTAATACTGCGATCATACACACATACACGTTAATGCTGTCACCATACACACACACACACGTTAATACTGTCACCATACACACACACACACGTTAATGCTGTCACCATACACACATATACGTTAATGCTGTCACCATACACACACACGCGTTAATACTGACACCATACACACACACACACACGTTAATGCTGTCACCATACACACACACGTTAATATTGTCACCACACACACACACACGTTAATATTGTCACCATACACTCACACACGTTAATACTGTTACCGTACACACACACACACACACGTTAATACTGTCACCTTACACACACACACACACACGTTAATATTGTCACCATACACTCACACACGTTAATACTGTTACCATACACACACACACGTTAATACTGTCACCATATACACACACACGTAAATACTGTCACCACACACACACACACACACACGTTAATATTGTCACCATACACTCACACACGTTAATACTGTTACCACACACACACACGTTAATACTGTCACCATATACACACACACACGTTAATACTGTCACCATATACACACACACGTTAATACTGTCACCACACACACACACACACACACGTCAATATTGTCACCATACACACACACGTTAATATTGTCACCATACACTCACACACGTTAATACTGTTACCATACACACACACGTTAATACTGTCACCACACACACACACACGTTAATACTGTCACCATACATACACACACGTTAATATTGTCACCATACACACACACGTTAATATTGTCACCATACACACACACGCGTTAATAATGTCACCATACACACACAATTTAATATTTTCACCATACACACACACAATATAATATTTTCACCATCCACACATACTCACACGTTAATACTGTCACCATACACACACACACACGTTAATACTGTCGTCACACACCACACTCGTTAAAACTGTCACCACACACACACACACACGTTAATACTGTTATCACACACACACACACACACACACACACACACACACACACACACACACACACACTTTAATATTGTCACCATAAACACACACGTTAATAATGTCACCATACACACACACACACGTTCATATTGTCACCATACACACACACACACACACACACACACACACACACACACACACACGTGAATACTGTCATCATACACATACTCACCACACGTTAATACTGTCACCACACACACACACACACAAACACACACACACACACACGTTAATACTGTCACCGTACACACACACTTGTTAATACTGCGATCATACACACATACACGTTAATGCTGTCACCATACACACACACGTTAAGACTGTCACTATACACACACACACACACGTTAATGCTGTCACCATACACACACACACGTTAATGCTGTCACCATACACACACACTTGTTGATACTGCGATCATACACACACACACGTTAATACTGTCACCATACACACACACACACACGTTAAAACTGTTATCACACACACACACACACGTTAATATTGTCACCATAGACACACACGTTAATATTGTCACCATACACTCACACACATTAATACTGTTACCATACACACACACACACGTTAATACTGTCACCATATACACACACACGTTAATACTGTCACCACACACACACACACACACACACACACACACACTTTAATATTGTCACCATAAACACACACGTTAATATTGTCACCATACACACACACACACGTTCATATTGTCACCATACACACACACACACACACACACACACACACACACACACGTTAATACTGTCATCATACACATACTCACCACACGTTAATACTGTCACCACACACACACACACACACAAACACACACACACACACGTTAATACTGTCACCGGACACACACACTTGTTAATACTGCGATCATACACACATACACGTTAATGCTGTCACCATACACACACACGTTAATACTGTCACTATACACACACACACACACGTTAATGCTGTCACCATACACACACACACGTTAATGCTGTCACCATACACACACACTTGTTGATACTGCGATCATACACACACACACGTTAATACTGTCACCATACACACACACACACGTTAAAACTGTTATCACACACACACACACACGTTAATATTGTCACCATAGACACACACGTTAATATTGTCACCATAAGAACATAAGAACATAAGAATGGAGGAAACTGCAGCGGGCCTATTGGCCCATACTGGGCAGTCCCGTTTACACCCAACCCCTATTGCTCATATGAGCATCCAACCTATGTTTGAAGCAATTCAGCGTATTCGAGTTAATGATGATATTTGGTAACTTGTTCCATTCATCCACTACTCTGTTTCCAAACCAGTGTTTACCTATTTTACGCCTAAATCTAAATTTGTCCAATTTAAAACCATTGTTACGAGTTCGCTCCTGGTTGGATAATTTGAGTACCTTTGTAATGTCCCCTTTGTTTAGCCCTGCCTTCCATTTATACACCTCTATCAGGTCGCCCCTCGCTCTACGTCTCTCAAGGGAGTGCAAATTAAGATGCTTTAACCTGTCTCTATACTCAAGGTTCCTGATACCCGGGATTAGTCTTGTCATTCTCCTCTGAATTCTTTCCAAGGATTCTATATCCATTCTGTAATACGGTGACCAGAACTGGACTGCGTAGTCCAGGTGTGGTCTCACAAGAGCAAGATACAGTTTTAGGATGACCTCGCTAGTCTTGTAACTAACACTCCTTTGTATGAACCCAAGTACTTTATTAGCCTTGTTACGAGCAAAAACACATTGTTTACTTGGCTTAAGGTTCCTACTTATCATTACTCCTAAATCTCTCTCGCAGTCGGATTTCTCTATGGCATCGTTGTTCATCTGGTATCTGGTTTCCCTGTTTACATTTCCTATACTGAGTACTTTACATTTGTCAATGTTGAATTTCATCTGCCATTTTTCAGACCATTCGAAAAATTTGTTTAGATCCTCCTGTAGTTTTGCCGAGTCCTCGTCAGATTTGATAACACGTCCTATTTTAGTATCATCAGCAAATTTACTTATGTTGCTGTCTATGCCGATATCTATGTCGTTTATGTATATAATAAACAATAATGGTCCAAGTACTGAGCCTTGGGGAACTCCACTTGTGACGTTGCTCCAATGGGACTTAGTGCCGTTAATGCTCACTCGCTGTTTCCTGTCCTGTAACCACGCCCTAATCCATTTAAGGATGTCACCTTTGATGCCATGAGCTTCTACCTTTCTAATTAGTCTTTCGTGGGGTACTCTGTCGAAGGCTTTGCTAAAGTCGAGATATACCACATCATAATTGTGCCCCTCGTCCACTGATTCGAAAACTGATGAAAAGAATGTTAATAGATTAGTTAGGCAAGAACGTCCGCTTGTGAAGCCATGCTGGGAATCATTGATCAATCTGTGCTTCTCCAGGTGATTTCGAATAGAGTTTGAAATGATTGCTTCCAGTAATTTGCCTACTATTGATGTTAGACTGATTGGGCGGTAGTTAGAGGATAGTGATCTATCCCCCTTCTTGAAGATCGGTATTACATTCGCTATCCTCCAGGATTCTGGTACTACACCTGTTTTTAAGGACATGTTAAACAACTTTGCTAAGGGCATACTAAGCTCTTCCTTACATTCCTTTAATACTCTGGCAAATATCTCATCGGGACCAGGTGACTTATTAGGCTTTAGTTTGTCTATTTGCTTACTAACATCGTTACTAGTCACTACTATCTCACTTAATTTGTTTTCTTCACTATCTCTGAATAGAGTCGGTGCCTCGGGTATCATGTTTAAATTTTCGCTGGTGAAAACTGTTGAAAAATATTTATTCAAATTATTGCTCATTTCTCCGTCGTTATCAGTGAGCTCGCCGGAGTCTGACCGTATTGGTCCAATCTTTTCTCGTGTTTTAGTTTGGTACATTTGGTAGAATCCTTTGGGGTTTGTCTTTGCCTCCCTTGCTATCCTTACCTCATTATTCCTCTTTGCTTTCCTTATCTCGGTTTTAACCCTACTCGCCAATACCCTATAATAGTCCCGGAGGTGAATTTCGCCACGATTTATCCTTCTACCTATAGCCTTCCTTTGGCCAATGATGTTCTTTAAATAATTATTTATCCATTTAGGGTCATTGTTGTTTGATCTGAGTTTTTTGTATGGTATGTTCTGCCTTTGTGCATTAAGTAACTCACTATTTAAATTGTCGTGGAACTCGGCAATCTCAGATCTCGTTATCAGGTCGGTGTCATCTGTCAGGTTCACGGCCAAGCGCGACACCCCCTCTCTCAGCTGCCTCTTTAAACTGTCAAAGTTTGCCCTTCTGAAATCTGGTACTTTAGTGGAATTTTCCTTACGTCTGCCCTGAAAATCTAACTGGAATCGAATTTCTTTGTGATCGCTGTTTGCAAGTTCGTTCCCTACCTCGACATTGCTAATGAGGTTTTCTCTGTTTGACAAAACTAAATCCAATATATTATTACCCCGTGTGGGTTCGGTTATATGTTGACTTAGGAAACAGTCCTGGATCGTCTCGAGAAAATCCTCTGATTCTGAGTTTCCCGTAAGGTCGGTCCAATCTATTTGGCCAAGGTTAAAGTCGCCTACTATACAGACTTTGTTGTGTATGGAAGCCCTGTGCATTTCATCCCAGATAAGTCGCTCATTGACTCTGTCAAGATTGGGGGGTCTATATATTACTCCTGTGATTAATTTTTCCCGACCGTCGCTTAATTCTATCCAAATTGTTTCTGTATTCCTCTCAGTTTTTATTTCCTTATTTATTTCACACTTCAGATTATCCCTAACATAGATTGCTACTCCGCCTCCTTTCCTGGTCTGCCTATCGGTATGGAACAGTTTGTAACCCGCAATTTGGTATTCGACTGGTAATTCACGTGTGTCTAGGTTGATCCATGTTTCAGTGAATGCAATTATATCGATTTCTTCGGTACATACCAAGGCCCTAATATCATCCATTTTGTTTCTCATACTTCTACTGTTCGCGTAATATACATTTAAGTTAGTCGTGTTCTGAGTCCTTCCCTTACCGCGTTTAGTTTTAAACTCCCTGTCTCACTCACACACATTAATACTGTTACCATACACACACACACACGTTAATACTGTCACCATATACACACACACGTTAATACTGTCACACACACACACACACACACACACACACACACACACACACACACACACACACACACACGTTAATATTGTCACCATACACACACGTTAATATTGTCACCATACACACACACACGTTAATATTGTCACCATTCACTCACACACGTTAATACTGTTACCATACACACACACACACACACGTTAATACTGTCACCATACACACACACACACACACACGTTAATACTGTTATCACACACACACACACACACACACACATTAATATTGTCACCATACACACACACGTTAATATTGTCAACATATACAAACACACGTTAATACTGTCACCATATACACACACACGTTAATACTGTCACCACACACACACACACACACACGTTAATATTGTCACCCTACACACACACACACACGCACGTTAATACTGTCACCATATACACACACACGTTAATACTGTCACCACACACACACACACCTTAATGCTGTCATCATTCACACACACACGTTAATATTGTCACCACACACACACACACACGTTAATACTGTCACCATACACACACACACACACACACACACGTTAATATTGTCACCATACACACACACACGTTAATATTGTCACCATACACACACACGGGTTAATACTGTCACCATACACACACAATTTAATATTTTCATCATCCACACATACACACACGTTAATACTGTCACCATACACACACACACACGTTAATACTGTCGTCACACAAACACACACGTTAATACTGTCACCATACACACACACACGTTAATACTGTCGCCACACACCACACACGTTAAAACTGTCACCACACACACACTCACACACACGTTAATACTGTTATCACACACACACACAGGTTAATACTGTCACCATACACACACACACACTCACACACACGTTAATACTGTTATCACACACACACACACACACACACACACACACACACACACACACACACACACACACACACAAACTAAAATTAAAACGCTCTACCACCCCCATTGACTTACCAATGAAACTCTACAAGGAGTTCTCCCCGGAGCTTGCTAAACCCCTATGCTCCATCATCAATGCTTCTCTCAGTCAAGCCAGATGCCCAGCTGACTGGAAGGCCTCTTATGTATCACCAGTGCCCAAGTCAACCAGCCCACAATCCTTAAATCAGCTACGACCTATTGCAATCACCCCAATACCCAGCCTAATCTGTGAAAGTTTTGTGTTCGACTGGGCTTATGCTGATATTGCAGGAGTCGTAGACCCTCAGCAATTTGGCAATATGAAAACTTCCTCCACCACTCACTGTCTTGTCAGCTTTCTCGATTACATATACCGCCATCTCGAGAAACGAAAAACGTCTGTAGCTGTCGCCTTCATTGATTTCACTAAAGCATTCGACCTAGTCGACCACAATATAATCATCAACAAAGCTATTGACCTCGGGCTTCGGAGAAGTCTTATACCATGGCTTACAGACTTCCTCAGTGACCGACGCCAAGCTGTACGCTTCCGAGGGGATGTCTCCACCTTTCAGTCACTCACCTGTGGCGTTCCCCAAGGCACCCAGATGGGACCACTCTGCTTCCTTATGCTCATTAATGATGCCCTAAGAGAAACCCCTGCTCGCTGGAAATATGTCGACGACTCCTCCATTGGGATCAGCGTCAACAATTCTGCTCCCGACTATACCGCCCTTCAGGATTTATTGAACAGTCTCCAAAACTGGGCCACCAACAACCATGTCACCATCAACCATACCAAGACCATGGTTATGCACATCAACCTCTCCTCCGACATTGTCCCACCTCCTTCCATTACTTTAGGTCCGAACACACTCCAGGTTGTAGATTCCACGAAGCTCCTCGGCGTCACCATAGACAACAAACTAAATTGGAAACCACACGTCAGTGAAGTTGTCAAATCCTCCAGTTTCCGTCTCCACCTCCTCCGCCGACTCAAGTCCCTCGGAGTTCCTGCACCCGAGCTCCTCAGTGTTTACACAACATTCATACTTCCCAAGCTCACCTATGCCTCCCCTACCTGGTCTTCCTCCCTAAATGCCACACAACGTAAACACCTAGAAAAAGTGCAAAAGAGGGCATGCAAGATTATTCTCTCCCCTTCCTACTCCACATATCAAGAGGCGCTCAACACACTGACCCTTTCGACTCTCACTGACCATCACCACGACCTCATCTGCAAATTTGGTAAGAAGCTTCTACACCATCCTCGACACCGCCTCCTGCTACCACCTGAGATCCCTAGCCCGAGAATTGCTGTTCGACACCACAACCGCATCCAGCCCATACGTGCACGAACTGATCGCTATAAGAACAGCCCAGTCCCAACCATTATAAAAATTATCAATAACTTGTAATAAACCAGTGTATTCACTCCCAGTAAATACTACTCCTTGCACTGTCACTATGTTGAAATGCACTGTAGTTTGAGCTTTTCCCCATCTAGTTATTATATATCTTATTTGTATCACTTATGTTACTTGTATATTATTTGCAATTCGAAACCCATTCCCCATATATGTAACTGTATATTTTCAGCCTTCTGGCTGCCAAGCTCTTTCAATAAACCGTTAAGTATTATTATTATTATTATTATTACAAACACACTTGAATATTGTCACCAAACACACACACGTTAATATTGTCATCACACACACACACGTTAATACTGTCATCATACACATACACAACACGTTAATACTGTCACCATACACACACACACACACACGTTAATACTGTTGTCACACACACACACACACGTTAATACTGTCACCATACACACACACTTGTTAATACTGCGATCATACACACATACACGTTAATGCTGTCACCATACACACACACACATGTTAATACTGTCACCATACACACAAACACGTTAATGCTATCACCATACACACACAATTGTTAAAACTGCGATCATACACACACACACACGTTAATACTGTCACCATACACACACACACACACACACGTTAATGCTGTCACCATACACACACAATTGTCAAAACTGCGATCATACACACACACACGTTAATACTGTCACCATACACACACACACACACGTTAATATTGTCACCATACACACACACACGTTAATATTGTCACCATACACACACACGCGTTAATAATGTCACCATACACACACAATTTAATATTTTCACCATCCACACATACACACACGTTAATACTGTCACCATACACACACACACACGTTAATACTGTTGTCACACACACACACACGTTAATACTGTCACCATACACACACACACGTTAATACTGTCGTCACACACACACACACACACACATACACACACACACACACACGTTAATACTGTCACCAACCACACACACACACACACACACACACACACACACACACGTTAATATTGTCACCACACACACACACACACACACACACACACACACACACACACACACATACACACACACACACACACACACGTTAATACTGTCATCATACACATACTCACCACACGTTAATACTGTCACCACACACACACACACACACACACACGTTAATACTGTCACCGTACACACACACACTTGTTAATACTGCGATCATACACACACACACACACGTTAATGCTGTCACCATACACACACACACACACCTTAATGCTGTCACCATACACACACACTTGTTGATACTGCGATAATACACATACACACGTTAATACTGTCACCTGTTACGAACCCCTCCACCGATTGTCTTGATCTACCTACCCAGCACCACGAGCAGCGCCATCTAGGGACGAGACACGAGTATGGCTCGTCTTAGTTACCACTCCGGGGTTTCCCTTCTCCATATCCTGGTTGTTGCGTCACTTCCTCCAAGTCTTCTTTGTCGGCTCCAATTCGAGGAGAGAGCACTTGGCTCTGGGAAGTGACCACAGGATCACCTATCCTGGAAACCTACGGCTCAGTGACTACCTATCGTCTTCTACAATACTCAGCCTTACTCGTCAGCCATCTCAGCTCCTCACTTAAGTATTTGTAATCTTGTATTGCCTCTCCCACCTCCACCTTGCTTCACTATTGATTTATGTTTTATTAATATGTATATACTGTTAATGTTTACCTTAAGTTTGGTTAAGGGTAATTTATAAGCTGATTATTTTGTTAAGGAATTCATGGTACTTTATTATACACAACGAAAACTCGCATCCTTTGTCTACCCTCTTATAGTCCGATTGTCTTTGTTTTTTTTTTGTTGTTACCTGTTGGGATCTGGGTAGACGTATAACTATATTCTAAATCCCCAACTCGTAACAAATGGCGACCGTGACAGGACACGACCTTAAGTACCATATTCCTTCCTCCCTTGTTACTCGGTGTTAATTATTCCTCCCAGTCACTTCTGTTCACAATTGCTTTACGGTGGTTTAAAGTTTCCTTCATATGTGTGTGCATATACTGGTATTACCGCACAGTAAGAGTGACAGACGTAGGATATTAGGTTCCAAGTGTCATAAGGCTTACCTGTTATTACACGTGGCAGTCGTGTGGTAAGTCTTATCGAGTGTAGGGAAGAATCCGGATCTGTTTAATGCCATACCCTCACTCCAGAGTAGGCTGTTCCATAGTCACTAGTTTAGGGTGAAGTGATATCTTGAGACGCCCCGCTCTACCAGGACCCCATAATTATAAAGCCTCAATTATTGTTCTTCTCATTATCTCATTCAGGGTCAATCATACCAAACTCCAGGGTTGTTAATCCGGATCTTTATATAAATGCCGTAATACGCCCTTCCTCTTTCAAGTATATCAGGGTTGTTAATCCGGATCTTTATATTAATGCCGTAATACGCCCTACCTCTTTCAAGTCTCTTGTCCTTATCTAAGGATCTTCTCAGAAGAACAATAATCATAAGTGTAATTTCCCTAGGTATAACTTGGTTAGTTTCCGGGACTTTCTGGTTATCCACTGCCGTGATATTTTCTAGGGTTATCCACTTATCTTATCTTTTGACCATTAGTTAATTTATCCTATTTTTCTTAACAATGGCCACCTCAGGTTTTGATCTCCAGGATTTTATTGAAAATCCTTCCGTAGCTAAATTACGTGTTAATATCCTGAAGAAAGAATGGAAAGAAATAGCCAACTATTACAATATCCCATTTTCACAGCAACTGACTAAGGAAATGTTAAAAAATCATGTGATTGAAGTGTTGGTTCAACAAGAAGTTTTAAAAGAATCCGCTGTTGACAGATTAACGCCCATGTCCAAGAAACTTCAACCACTATCCACCACCCCTCCTCACTCAGAAGTTGCCTCAGGTCTGGCTAGCCCTCAAGAAGAAACACAACGAATAGGCCCCTTAGAACTAGAACGAGCTAGGTTCGAGTTCCAAATCAAAATGAAAGAACTCGAATTGGAACAGGCCAAGTTGGAGCAGGAGGAAAAGTTGGAACAGGCCAAGTTGGAACAGGCCAAGTTGGAGCATGAGGAAAAGTTGGAACAGGCCAAGTTGGAGCATGAGGAAAAGTTGGAACAGGCCAAGTTGGAGCATGAGGAAAAGTTGGAACAGGCCAAGTTGGAGCATGAGGAAAAGTTGGAACAGGCCAAGTTGGAGCATGAGGGAATGTTGGAACAGGCCAAGTTGGAGCAAAAGTTGGAGCATGAGGGAAGGTCGGAACAGGCCAAGTTGGAGCATGAGGAAAGGATGGAACAGGCCAAGTTGGAGCAGGAGGTTAGACTGAAAGAACTACAGGTAAGAGAGATAGAAGTCACCTTAACATCGAAGTTTAAATCAAAAGAAGTGGCATGAAGAGAGAAACTAGCTGCTTTTAACCCTGCTACTGCTTCTTCCCTTGTTCCCGGGTTTGATGAATCCGATATGGACGGGTCATTTAGGACTTTTGAGAAAATAGCCGGGAAGCATGAGTGGCCAAAGGACCAGTGGGTGTCGGTGTTAGTTCCTAAATTATGTGGTAAGGCTCGTAGAGTTTATAACTGTTTAGACCAGACTGATGACTATGATAACGTAAAAAAGAATATCCTCACCTCTTATGCTATCACGCCAGATGGATACCGGCAGAAGTTTCGTAAACTAACCAAACCATTATCACACACATTTGTTGAGTTTGCTCAAGAAAAGCTTAGGTTTTTCAAGAAGTGGTTAGAGGCTACAGAGACCTCCACATTTCAGGATTTGTTAAATTTGGTAGTCCTGGAGGAGTGGAAGAGCAAGATACCATTTCACATCTTGAAGCATGTGGAGGAGCGTGGAGAGGTTAATTTAGGGCGTGCTGCTGAGCTGGCTGATGCGTACGCCTTGCGGGTGGAGTCACTGGGCAGTAGAGAACGTGGTACTTCCCGACATGTTAGGTCCTCCTCTGATGATAACCTTGGGAGCGTGAGTGGTAGGTCGAAAGGTCCCACACCTACCCCCCCCCCCCCCTGACGCAACCAAGTTTACTTGTTCTTACTGTAAAACCCCCGGCCATACAATCCAGACTTGTAAACACCCAAAGTGTCGAATTGCTAAAAGTAGTTCGCTGGATCCCAAATCCAAACCAATAGCAACCACCAATGTGGAAAGGCCCCATCAGGATCTCTTCTCTTCATTCACCTATGAGGGAAAAATTTCAATCATAGAGGGGTCTCGTTCTTTCCATATTCGTATACTACGTGATACGGGCGCAGCACAATCTATCCTCCTGTTTAACGTCATTCCTGATATATCTACCGCATTTACTAATGAGAGTGTTCTAATTTCAGATCTCTCATCCCATTCTTCCTATCCTTTAGCTAAAGTGCACCTCCAATGTCCCTTGATTACTGGGGAAGTGCAAATAGCCATTAGGAAAGACCCAATGCCTGTGTGCGGCATTCATTTATTATTGGGTAATGACTTGGTAGGAGATCTAGTGGTTCCCAACATAAAGACAGTCGACTCTCCCTTACCTGTCAACTCCACCACTGACCTTGAAGAAACTATTCCTCACCTTTTCCCATCTTGTGCTGTCACCCGGTCACATTGTGTGCGAAATGGGCCCTCTTCATCTAAAACCAACTCTAATATCTTCCTACCCACAGAAGATCTGTACAATAAGACCATTAGTAAAGATGAGCTCATTACAGTTCAACAATCTGATCCATCTTTGTTCAAACAGGTGATGAAAGACCTCAGTGTGGACCATTGTACATCTTCGGCTTACCACCCACCGTCCCCAGGTTGCTTGGAACGGTTCCATCAAAACTTTCAAATCAATGCTAATAAACTATCTCCTCTCAACTATATAGTCCATACTCCTGATCGCAGAAAAGATTCACAACTTGTTCACATTAATCTCATGAAACTTTACCATTCCAGGCAGTCAGAGGAAGACATCCCAGAGGCTATAAGCCAACCTGTATTGCATACGGTTTTGTCAGGGCCGGAGCCGGAGACAGATGACATGGATCTATTGGAGAATTTAGACTTCCCTCTACCTAAAGAGAACCCTGCTAACAGTCACATACTCAACAACTTGGATGAGTATTTTTCTGTTCTGAATCCATCTCAAGCAAAAGATCTCACTAAGTTATTATCAACATTTCCTAAAGTCACGTCAGACCTCCCAGGGTTTTGCAATATACTTAAACATGATATTAAGCTAATCTCAGATGATGTACAACCCATTAGGCAATCAGCCTATCGACTAAATCCACAAAAAAAAGATTATGAAAAAGGAGGTAGATTTTTTGTTAAAACATAACTTAGCTGAGCCTAGTACCTCCCCCTGGGCTTCACCTTGCCTTCTCATTCCAAAACCCGATGGCACTTTTCGTTTCTGTACCGATTATCGTAAAGTGAACCAGGTCACTGTCTCAGACTCCTACCCTTTACCTTTGATTGAAGATATAATAGGCAGCATAGGCTGTGCAAAATGTATCAGTACCGTGGACCTGTTGAAAGGATATTATCAAGTGGGACTCACGGATAGGGCAAAAATAATCTCGGCATTTATAACTCCATTTGGTCTTTTTCAATATTTGGTTATGGCGTTTGGCTTTTCTAATGCTCCGACCACATTCCAGAGGGCCATCAACTACCTTATTCAGGACCTAGGTGGGACGTTCGCCTACCTGGATGACCTGGTGGTGGTGTCGGGCAGCTGGGACGAACATCTGGTGCGTTTGGAGATACTGTTTGCACGACTGCAAGAGACTGGATTCACCATAAACCTGGCTAAATCTGCTTTTGGCCGGGCCTCAGTGACTTACCTAGGACATATCGTTGGGCATGGTATGGTGAGACCCAAGGACGCAAACGTTAAAGCCATCTTGTCCTTCCCCACTCCAAGGACGAGAAAGGAACTCGTGCGCTTCCTGGGGATGTGCGGCTACTACCGTCGGTTCTGCAGTAATTTCTCCAGCGTGGCCGGACCCCTCACAGACCTTACCAGTTCTGCGGTCCCTTACATCTGGAACCAGAGGTGCGACCAGTCTTTCCACCGCCTCAAAGCCTTCCTTGCCTCCAAGCCTGTAGTCCACCCCCCTGACTACACCTTGCCCTTCCATCTGCAAATCGACGCTAGTGGTTTCGGAGTTGGGGCTGTGCTCCTACAACCCGACCCAACCACTGATGTCCTTCACCCAGGTGGCATATTACTCCGCCAAGTTGAAAAAACATCAGACCAACTACTCGACCATAGAGAAGGAGGCCCTGGCTCTGGTGTTGGCAATAAAGAAGTTTGAATGTTACCTCCAGTCTTGCCCACAAACAACCCTAGTCTTCACCGACCATAACCCACTCACGTTCATCCAAACCAACAAGACCTCCAACCAGCGAATCCTCCGCTGGGCTCTCCTCACCCAGCCCTATAATCTACAAGTCCGGCACATAAAGGGGGTGGACAACCTGATTGCAGACTCCTTATCCCGAGCTCCAGTGGAAATGCAGCAGCTACTCTCCGGACGCACCAGGTGATCACCTCCTTCGCGCCCGCGCTATGAAGTTCTTTGGAGGGGGGGTGTGTTACGAACCCCTCCACCGATTGTCTTGATCTACCTACCCAGCACCACGAGCAACGCCATCTAGGGACGAGACACGAGTATGACTCGTCTTGGTTACCACTCCGGGGTTTCCCTTCTCCATATCCTGGTTGTTACGTCACTTCCTCCAAGTCTTCTTTGTCGGCTCCAATTCGAGGAGAGAACACTTGGCTCTGGGAAGTGACCACAGGATCACCTATCCTGGAAACCTACGGCACAGTGACTACCTATCGTCTTCTACA
Organism: Homarus gammarus; assembly: GCA_958450375.1. Lineage (NCBI taxonomy): Eukaryota > Metazoa > Arthropoda > Malacostraca > Decapoda > Nephropidae > Homarus > Homarus gammarus. The sequence goes on from CAUDMG010002591.1 coordinate 1,114,672, forward strand.
ATACTCAGCCTTACTCGTCAGCCATCTCAGCTCCTCACTTAAGTATTTGTAATCTTGTGTTGCCTCTCCCACCACCACCTTGCTTCACTATTGTTTTATGTTTTATGTTTTATTAATATGTATATATTGTTAATGTTTACCTTAAGTTTGGTTAAGGGTAATTTATAAGCTGATTATTTTGTAAAGGAATTTATGGTACTTTATTATACACAACGAAAACTCGCATCCTTTGTCTACCCTTTTATAGTCCGATTGTCTTTGTTTTTTTTTTGTTGTTACCTGTTGGGATCTGGGTAGACGTATAACTATATTCTAAATCCCCAACTCGTAACACACCATACACACACACACACACGCACGTTTATACTGTTATCACACACACACACGTACGTTAATATTGTCACCATAGACACACACGTTAATATTGTCACCATACACTCACACACGTTAATACTGTCACCATACACACACACACACACACACGTTAATACTGTCACCATATACACACACACGTAAATACTGTCACCACACACACACACGTCAATATTGTCCCATACACACGTTAATATTGTCACCATACACACACACGTTAATATTGTCACCATACACTCACACACGTTAATACTGTTACCATACACACACACACACACACACACACGTTAATACTGTCACCATACACACACACACACACACGCACACACACGTTAATACTGTTATCACACACGCATACACACGTTAATATTGTCACCATACACACACACACGTTAATGCTGTCACCATACACACACAATTGTCAAAACTGCGATCATACACACACACACACACACACGTTAATATTGTCACCATACACTCACACGTTAATACTGTTACCATATACACACACACACACGTTAATACTGTCACCACACACACACACACACACACACGTTAATATTGTCACCATATACAAACACGTTAATACTGTCACCATATACACACACACACGTTAATACTGTCACCACACACTCACACACACACGTTAATATTGTCACCCTACACACACACAGACACACGTTAATATTGTCACCATACACACACACGTTAATATTGTCACCATACACTCACACGTTAATACTGTTACCATACACACACACACTCGTTAATAGTGTCACCATACACACACACACACACACACACACACACGTTAATATTGTCACCATACACACACACAAGTTAATACTGTCACCATACACACACACACACGTTAATACTGTCACCATACACACACACACACCTTAATGCTGTCACCATACACACACACTTGTTGATACTGCAATAATACACATACACACGTTAATACTGTCACCATACACACACGTTAATACTGTTATCACACACACACACACACACACGTTAATACTGTCACCATACACACACGTTAATACTGTTATCACACACACACACACACACACGTTAATATTGTCACCATACACTCACACACGTAAATACTGTTACCATACACATACACACACACACGTTAATACTGTCACCATATACACACACACACGTTAATACTGTCACCACACACACACACGCACACGTCAATATTGTCACCATACACACACGTTAATATTGTCACCATACACACACACGTTAATATTGTCACCGTACACTCACACACGTTAATACTGTTACCATAAACACACACACACACGTTAATACTGTCACCATACACACACACACACACACACACACACACACGTTAATACTGTTATCACACACACATACACACGTTAATATTGTCACCATACACACACACACGTTAATGCTGTCACCATACACACACAATTGTCAAAACTGCGATCATACACACACACACACGTTAATATTGTCACCATACACTCACACACGTTAATACTGTTACCATATACACACACACGTTAATACTGTCACCACACACACACACACACACACACACACGTTAATATTGTCACCATATACAAAAACACGTTAATACTGTCACCATATACACACACACGTTAATACTGTCACCACACACACACACACAGACGTGAATATTGTCACCATACACACACACACACACACACACACACACACGTTAATATTGTCACCATATACAAAGACACGTTAATACTGTCACCATATACACACACACGTTAATACTGTCACCACACACTCACACACACACGTTAATATTGTCACCATACACACACAGGTTAATATTGTCACCATACACACACACGTTAATATTGTCACCATACACTCACACACGTTAATACTGTTACCATACACACACACACACTCGTTAATAGTGTCACCATACACACACACACACATACACACGTACACATACACACGTTAATACTGTCACCATACACACACGTTAATACTGTTATCACACACACACACACACACACGTTAATACTGTCACCATACACACACGTTAATACTGTTATCACACACACACACACACACACACGTTAATATTGTCACCATACACTCACACACGTAAATACTGTTACCATACACATACACACACACACGTTAATACTGTCACCATATACACACACACGTTAATACTGTCACCACACACACACACGCACACGTCAATATTGTCACCATACACACACGTTAATATTGTCACCATACACACACACGTTAATATTGTCACCGTACACTCACACACGTTAATACTGTTACCATAAACACACACACACACGTTAATACTGTCACCATACACACACACACACACACACACACACACGTTAATACTGTTATCACACACACATACACACGTTAATATTGTCACCATACACACACACACGTTAATGCTGTCACCATACACACACAATTGTCAAAACTGCGATCATACACACACACACACGTTAATATTGTCACCATACACTCACACACGTTAATACTGTTACCATATACACACACACGTTAATACTGTCACCACACACACACACACACACACACACACGTTAATATTGTCACCATATACAAAAACACGTTAATACTGTCACCATATACACACACACGTTAATACTGTCACCACACACACACACACAGACGTGAATATTGTCACCATACACACACACACACACACACACACACACGTTAATATTGTCACCATATACAAAGACACGTTAATACTGTCACCATATACACACACACGTTAATACTGTCACCACACACTCACACACACACGTTAATATTGTCACCATACACACACAGGTTAATATTGTCACCATACACACACACGTTAATATTGTCACCATACACTCACACACGTTAATACTGTTACCATACACACACACACACTCGTTAATAGTGTCACCATACACACACACACACGCACACACACGTTAATACTGTTATCAAACACACACACACACACACACACGTTAATATTGTCACCATACACTCACACGTTAATACTGTTACCATACACACACACACACACACGTTAATACTGTCACCATATACACACACTTTAATACTGTCACCATACACACACATACACACGTTAATATTGTCACCATAAACACACACGTTAATATTGTCACCATACACTCACACACGTTAAAACTGTTACCATACACACACAAACGTTAATACTGTCACCATATACACACGTTAATACTGTCACCACACACACACACGCGAACACACACACCTTAATGCTGTCATCATTCACACACACACGCGTTAATACTGTCACCATACACACACAATAAAATATTTTCACCATCCACACATACACACACGTTAATACTGTCACCATACACACACACACACACACACACACACGTTAATACTGTCACCATACACACACACACACACACACACATACACACGTTAATATTGTCACCATACACACACACACATTAATAGTGTCATCACACACACACACACACACACACGTTAATATTGTCACCATACACACACGTTAATATTGTCACCATACACTCACACAAACACGTTAATATTGACAACATACACACATACACACACACACACGTTAAATCACCATACACACACACACGTCAATATTATCACCATACGCACAGACACGTTAATATTGTCACCATATGTACACACTCACGTTAATATTGTCATCATACACACACACGTTAATACTGTTATCACACACACACACACACACATAAATGTTAATATTGTCATCATACACACATACACGTTAATGCTGTCACCATACACACACACACACGTTAATACTGTCGCCACACACACAAACACACACACACACACACACACACACACACACACACGTTAATATTGTCATCACACACACACACACACGTTAATATTGTCACCATACGCACACACATATTAATATTGTCATCATACACACACATATATGTATGTATGTATATATATATATATATATATATATATATATATATATATATATATATATATATATATATATATATATATATATACATATATATATATATATATATATATATATATATATATATATATATATAGATAGATAGATAGATATATATGCTGATAACCACAAGGAAAGAAGAAAACACGAAGTTCCCAAGCGCTTTCGTGTAATTCACATCTTCAGGGGTGAGTACAGACTAAAGATAAGTCTGTACTCACCCCTGAAGATGTGAATTACACACACACACACACGTTAATACTGTTATCACACACACACACACACACGCACGCTCACGTTAACATTGTCACAATAAACACACACGTTAATATTGTCACCATGCACTCACACACGTTAATACTGTCACCACACACACACACATACACACACACGTTAATATTGTCACCATATACACACACTCACGTTAATATTGTCATCATACACACACACGTTAATACTGTTATCACACACACACACACACACACATACATGTTAATATTGTCATCATACACACATACACGTTAATGCTGTCACCATACACACACACACACAACGTTAATATTGTCGCCACACACACACACACACACACACACACACGTTAATATTGTCATCACACACACACACGTTAATATTGTCACCATACACACACACACACGTTAATACTGTGATCACACACACACACCGGCTCCTACTACCACCCGAGGTCCCTTGTCCGAGAATTGCTGTTCGACACCACAACCGCATCCAGCCCATACGTGCACGAACTGATCGCTATAAGAACAGCCCAGTCCCAACCATTGTAAAAATTATCAATAACTTGTAATACTGTAACACTGTCACTATGTTGAATTGAACTGTAGTTTGAGCTTTTCCCCATCTAAGTTATTATATGTCTTATATGTGTCACTTATGTTACTTGTATATTATTTGTAATTCGTAACCCACTCCCCAAATATGTAACTGTATATTTTCAGCCTTCTGGCTGCCAAGCTCTTTCAATAAACCGTTAATTATTATTATTATTATTATTATTACCATTGTCACAATAAACACACACGCTAATATTGTCACCATGCACTCACACACGTTAATACTGTCACCACACATACACATACACGTTAATATTGTCACCCTACACACACACACACACACACACGTTAAGCTGTCGCCTTCATTGATTTCACTAAAGCGTTCGACCTAGTCGACCACAATATAATCATCAACAAAGCTATTGACCTCGGGCTTCGAAGAAGCCTCATACCATGGCTTACAGACTTCCTCAGTGACCGACGCCAAGCTGTACGCTTCCGAGGGGCTGTCTCCACCTTTCAGTCACTCACCTGTGGCGTCCCCCAAGGCACCAAGATGGGACCACTCTGCTTCCTTATGCTCATCAATGATGCCCTAAGAGAAACCCCTGCTCGCTGGAAATATGTCGACGACTCCACCATTGGGATCAGCGTCAACAATTCTGCTCCCAACTATACCGCCCTTCAGGATTTATTGAACAGTCTCCAAAACTGGGCTACCAACAACCATGTCACCATCAACCATACCAAGACCATGGTTATGCACATCAACCTCTCCTCCGACATTGTCCCACCTCCTTCCATTACTCTAGGTCCGAACACACTCCAGGTCGTAGATTCCACGAAGCTCCTCGGCGTCACCATAGACAACAAACTAAATTGGAAACCACACGTCAATGAAGTTGTCAAATCCTCCAGTTTCCGTCTCCACCTCCTCCGCCGACTCAAGTCCCTCGGAGTTCCTGCACACGAGCTCCTCAGTGTTTACACAACATTCATACTTCCCAAGCTCACCTATGCCTCCCCCACCTGGTCTTCCTCCCTAAATGCCACACAACGTAAACACCTAGAAAAAGTGCAAAAGAGGGCATGCAAGATTATTCTCTCCTCCTCCTACTCCACATATCAAGAAGCGCTCAACACACTGACCCTTTCGACTCTCACTGACCATCACCACGACCTCATCTGCAAATTTGGTAAGAAGCTTCTACACCATCCCCGACACCGGCTCCTACTACCACCCGAGGTCCCTTGTCCGAGAATTGCTGTTCGACACCACAACCGCATCCAGCCCATACGTGCACGAACTGATCGCTATAAGAACAGCCCAGTCCCAACCATTGTAAAAATTATCAATAACTTGTAATACTGTAACACTGTCACTATGTTGAATTGAACTGTAGTTTGAGCTTTTCCCCATCTAAGTTATTATATGTCTTATTTGTGTCACTTATGTTACTTGTATATTATTTGTAATTCGTAACCCACTCCCCAAATATGTAACTGTATATTTTCAGCCTTCTGGCTGCCAAGCTCTTTCAATAAACCGTTAATTATTATTATTATTATTATTATATTGTCACCATACACACACACACACACACACACACACACACACACACACACACACGTTAATACTGTCGTCATACACACACATACGTTAATACTCTCACCATACACACACACACACGTTAAAACTTTCCACCACACACACACTCGCACACATGTTAATACTATTATCACACACACTGTCTCGACCGTGTCTTATTTTTCTATTTTTTTTATATAACATGCTTCCATGTTGTTCAATATTATTGCTGTAATGATGTGTTATATTTACTATTATATAATATAGTCACCTTACCCTGTGCTGTTAAGGCATTAACTGTTATTATTTGTTCAAGCCCATCTTATTTCTTCATTTAGTATTGTAACAAGCATTCTTTGTTTCTCTAACGACCATCTGCATCGCTAAACGACCCATGTTTCACCTGTTGGTTGCATTGGCAGTAAACGCCCCTATATATAGTACTCCACCTGTAGACAGAGTTCAGTCCAGTCCTCTCGTCATTCAGTTCACGTTCTTTTGAGTGACACCCGTCACCTGTTACTTCATTTTATTTCTGTGTTGTTCCTGTCTCCGCCAATGTGGTATATCTATGTGAGTACCTATTCATGTCTCTTATGTGTCCATCAGTGTTTGCTTAGTTACATTCAAATAATTCAGTGTTGTTTCTCGATAGTTAATTTCAGTGTTAGTTATTTTATATGTATATGTAGTGTTAACGTAATCCAGTGCTTTATTTTTATTCTATAGGCTATATTTAAGCAGTTCTTTTGATGTTTCGATGTTTAGTATCATTTGTGTCATAAAGGTTTCGATAGTGAATCAATTTGTTGTGACAGCCTACAAGGCTCTTTATTGTGTTAATATTTAATTTAAATAAATTGTTAAGGTTTACTTTATTTATTTTTATTCCCTTTTAATATACTTCACATTTTTTGTTTGGTTACGCCTAAAATCTGGATATTAAAGTAAATTCAGAGACGGCATGACAACACACACACACACGTTAATATTGTCATCACACACACACACACACACACACACACACACGTTATTACTGTCACCATACACACACACACACATGTTATTATTGTCACCATACACACACATGTTAATATTGTCATCATACACACATACACGTTAATGCTGTCACCAAACACACACACACGTTAATACTGTCACCATACATACACACTCACGTTAATATTGTCATCATACACACATACACGTTAATGCTGTCACCCTACACACACACACAAACACACTTTAATATTGTCATCATATACACACACGTTAATAGTCACCATACACACACACATACACACGTTAATATTATCACACACACATACGTTAATACTGTCACCACACACACACACGTTAATACTGTCACCATACAAACACACTTGTTAATACTGCGATCATACACACATACACGTTAATGCTGTCACCATACACACACACACACGTTAATATTGTCACCATACACACACACACAAACACACACACACGTTACTACTGTCATCATACACATACACAACACACGTTAATACTGTCACCGTACACACACACACACACTTGTTAATAAAGCGATCATACACACATACACGTTAACGCTGTCACCAAACACACACACACGTTAATACTGTCACCATACACACACACAAACGTTAATACTGTTATCACACACACACACACGTGAATATTGTCACCATACACACACACGTTAATATTGTCACCATACACTCACACACGTTAATACTGTTACCATACACACACACGCACGTTAATACTGTCACCATATACACACATACACACACACGTTAATAATGTCACCCTACACACACACACACACACGTTAATATTGTCACCATACACACACACACACACACGCTAATACTGTCGTCATACACACACATACGTTAATACGGTTACCACACACCACACACACGTCAATATTGTCACCATACACACACACACACACACACACGTTAATATTTTCACCATACACACACAAACACACGTTAATACTGTCATCATACACACCCACACGTTAATAATGTCATCATACATACACACACACACACACACACATTAATATTGTCACCATACGCACACACACAAGTTAATACTGTCACAATACACACACACACGCGCACACACACACGTTAATACTGTCATCACACACACACACACACACACACGTTAATGCTCTCATCATACACACACACACACACGTTAATACTGTCACTATACACACACACACTCACACATTTATATTTTCACCATACACACACAAACGTTAATACTGTCACCATACACACACAATTTAATATTTTCACCATTCACACATACGCATACGTTAAAACTGTCACCATACACACACACACGCACGTTAATACTGTCACCATATACACACACACACGTTACTGTCACCATACACACACACACACGTTAATATTGTCACCATACACACACACGTTAATACTGTCACCATACACACAATTTTATATTTTCACCATACACACACGTTAATACTGTCACCATACATACACACACACACGTTAATACTGTAGTCATACACACACACATTAATACTGTCACCATACACACACACACGATAAAACTGTCACCCCACACACACACACGTTAATACTGTTATCACACACACACACACACACACACACACACACACACACACACACGTTAATATTGTCATCTCACACACACACAGACACACGTTAATGCTGTAACCCTACACACACACACACTTTAATATTGTCAACATACACACACACACACGTTAATACTGTCACCATACACACACACACAAACACGTTAATACGGTTATCACACACACACTTGTTAATACTGCGATCATACACACAAACACGTTAATGCTGTCACCATACACGCACACACGTTAATATTGTCACCATACACACACACGTTAATACTGTCACCATACACACACACACACACACACACGTTAATACTGTCACCACACACATACATTGTTACGCCGTCTCTTAATTTGCTTTAATATCCAGGTTCTAGGCGTAACCAAACAAAGAAAAAGTGAAGTAAATTAAAACGGGATGAAAATAAATAAAGTAAACCTTTAAGAATTTAATTAAATTAAATACTAACACAATAAAGAGCTTCGTAGGCTGTCACAATAAATTGATTCACTATGGAAACTTTTAAGACACAAATGATACTAAAACATCGAAACATCAAAAGAACTACTTACTGTAAACATGTAGAATAAAAATAAAGGACTGGATAATGTTAACACTGCATAAACATATAAAATAACCAACACTGAAATTAACTATCGTGAAACAACACTGAATTACTTAAATGTAACTATAGCAAGCACTGATGGACACATAAGAGACATGAATAGGTACTCACATAGATATACCACATTGGCGGCGACAGGAACAACACAGAAATAAAATAAAGTATAAGTAAGGGGTGACGGGTGTCACTCAAAAGAACGTGGACTGAATGACAGGAGGATTGGACTGAACTCCGTCTGCTGGTGGGTACTATATATAAGGTCGGCTCCCGCCAGTGCGACACACGGGTGAAACATGGGTCGTTTAACGATGCAGATGGTCGTTAAAGAAACAAAGAATGCTTGTTACAATACTTAATGAAGAAATAAGATGGGCTTGAACAAATAATGACAGTTAAAACCTTAACAGCACAGAGTAAGGGGACTAGAATATATAATAGTAAATATAACACATCATTACAGGAATAATATAGAACAACATTGTAGCATGTTATAAATGAATAGAAAAAATAGGACACTGTCGTAACACTTCCCCCAATAAAATAAAATTTTTGCTTCCACAAATTTTGATATGACATAAGTGTTCATTCTGTGGGTCTAGATAACAGATCAGCCAGCACATTGTGTGAACCCTTAACATGTGTAACATGTAAATTATAGTTCTGAAGGAACAAACTCCAGCGAATTAATCTCTGGTTTTTTAACTTGAATGTTTTGAAAAACTGCAATGGTTTGTGATCTGTATAAATTACAATAGGCCTACTTGGTAATGAATAATAACTGAAATGTTGCAAAGCTAGGATATTTGACAGCAATTCTTTTTCCACTGTTGCATAGCAGGTTTGAGCTGGATTGAATTTCTTACTATAAAATGCCGCTGGGTGGTCTACACTGTCATCATCCTCTTGCAACAGGGCAGAACCTGCAGCAAGATCACAAACATCACAGGCTAGCTTGAAAGGCTTAGAAAAATTAGGGGCTCTCAAAATAGGGTATGAGCATAATACATTTTTCAAGCTTAGAAAAGAATCCTGACTCGGCAAAATTACGAAATATCTCCGGTAATAACCCACACAACCCAAAAATCTGCAGACCTGTCGTTTGGTACATGGAACAGGCATCTGAGAAATAGTGTCACACCTTGCTGTGGGAGGTGCAAATTTTCCCAACTCAATTACATGTCCCAAATACAAAAGTTGAGCACAAACAAATTCTGACTCAGCAAAGTTTATAACTAGTCCTACATTTTCTAACTCCGTGAAGAGAGTGTCTAGCTGACATAAATGGTCTGACCAAGTGTCAGAAAAAATTACAATATCATCTAAATATACTCCACAACCAGGCAAATTGGCCGTGACTTGTGACATCAGCCTTTGAAAGGTGGCAGGGGCATTGCAAAGCCCAAAAGGTATAACATTAAATTTATAGGTCTTACATAATGTCACAGAACTGTAGATGTCTTCAGCAAGACGGGTCAATGGTACTTGCCAAAACCCTCGAAGGCAATCAATCTTAGAGACGAACTTGGCGTTCCCGATTGCTTCGATGCAGTCGTCGACTCTTGGTAGAGGGAAGCTGTCCTTGATGGTGACGGCGTTGACCTTGCGGAAGTCGATGCAGAATCGAAGAGTGCCGTCCTTCTTCGGTACGAGAGTGACTGGCGAGCACCACTCGCTGGTCGCTGGTTCAATGATGCCCATGGACTCCATGTTGGCCAACTCCTGCTTCACTGTCTCCACCTGGCTCGGATGGATACGGTAGGGAGCCTGCTTGATAGGCTTAGCAGAACCAACATCAATATCATGCACCACAGCAGTAGTACAGCCAGGCCTGTCTTGGAAGACAAGAGGATGTTGTTGGATGGCGGCCAGGACGTCAGCTCTCTGGTGTCCCGGTAGATGCTGTAGCTTCTCCTCCAACTCCACGAAGTTGGACTGCCAAACCCTGACGGATGACAGGGCGAGTGGACTTGCCCCTTCTTTCTCACCGTCTACCGAGAAAGTGTCAACGGCACACTCGGGAACTGGATCGTCAGCAACAGATGGGGAAGCTGGGCGTGTGTGGTACAGCTTGATGGTGTTGACGTGACATAAGCGCTGTAGTCGGCGCCTGTCAGGGGTAGAGATAATATAATTTGTGGGGCTTACCTTCTTCACCACTCTGTATGGCCCACTGAACTTCGCATGGAGCGTCTGTCCATGTCTCGGCAAGAAAATGAGAACTTGATCTCCTATCTGGAACTCTCTGTGTCTGGCACGCCTGTGGTACCATATCTTGGTCGAGAACTGCGACTGCTGTAAGTGGTCTGCGGCAAGGCTCCAACATCTTAGAAGCTTCTCTCTAACATCTCCTACTAAACTTAATACACTAACGCTCTCTTCATTACTACCTACCAATCTATCTCCAACTATGTGCAAAGGACCTCTTACATGATGAGCGAAAACTAGCTTGTAAGGGGTGAAACCTGTGGTTTCATTCGGGGCATCCCGAAGAACAAACAAAATATAAGGTAAATCTATATCCCAAGAAGACTCATACTGCAAAGCATACTTGCCCAAAATAATTTTTAAGGTTTCGTGTGAACGTTCTACTGCACCCGGAGTCTGGGGGTGGTAAGGAGAAGATACACAATGAACTATTTCCAACTCTGTTAGGGCTTCTTTGAAAACTTTTCCTACAAAATATGAAGCACCATCCGTTTGAACACGGTATGGCAATCCAAAGTGGATAAACAGGTCGAGCAAACATTTAACAAGGGCCTTAGCAGTAACTTTCCTAAGAGGTACAGCATGCAAGTACCTAGTGGAGGTATCAATGACTAAATAAATATTGAAACCCACTAGAAGTTTTAGGCCGAGGGCCTACAATGTCACACTGGACTGTTGTAAAGGGCTCAGGTACGTGAGGTACTCTTACAAGTGGAAAAGGTGGAATAGCCTGATTGGCTTTGCCTACCTTTTGACAAAAATGACAGTACTTACAATATTTAGTGACATCTCTCCTCATACCTAGCCAATAGAACTTTCTCGCCAGCCTGTTGAACGTCTATCGGACACTTTGATGTCCAGAAAAGCGACCGTCATGGGGCAGAGCTAGAACATATTGTCTGTAAGTGTGTGGGAGAACTATTTGAGTGACAGACGCCCAGTCCGCGTCTTCCTCTGACATAGTCGGTGGGAGCCAGCGGCGGCACAAAACACTGTCTTGACTGAAATATCTCGTGGTAGGGCCTGAATCATTGGCAGAATCGGACACCTGGTCAAACAAGAGCCGTAATGAATCGTCTTGCTCTTGCGCAGCTATTAAAGCAACTCTCCCGGTCACAGAATTAACTGCGGAAGAAATGTCTTGGGAAGCAATTGGGTTAGCAAAAAGTCCTTCTAAGGAAAGTGAATCATCTACATCAGGAGTTACATTATGATCATTAGTCACTGAGATAGAACGAGTCACAGCACACAAGGGAAAACACCGGGCATATCATCTTCAAGTTGTTGCAGCTCTGCAGTAGACTCTGGTCTTCCAGCAGCACAGGAGGTGGGGTTACGTTCCCCATTTGACCTCCCGCCAAATCGTTACCGAGTATGAGGTCCACTTCAGCAACAGGCAGCTCGTGCACGCAGGCTACGTTAGCTATCCCTGAAAAACAAGAAGACTTGACACGTACTAAAACCAAAGGAGCTACACCTTGACCCCAAAGGGAGCCCAAAACGACGTATTTGTCAGTCTTCCTCGCCGCAACAACACCCTCTTTGATGAGAGTTTGGAGACAACCCGAGTCTCTCAAACTAGTGACTGGTGTTTCGACACCATCAACTTCTACCGTGCCTTGTGACAAAAGGGGACGAAAGGTACCAACGTCTGGGTCCTTCGCAAAACTCTCCTGGAAAAGATCAAAGTCTCGTGAGGCGAGAACCGAAACTGCACTCTCTCGTGCTTCACCTTTTGTGGAAACCAACGCTATTGGCATGCTGTCAGCCTTACTCAAACCAGCCATCACTCCGACTGGTGACGTATTAGCCTCCGCAGTAACAATCATAGCTGGTTTGCCCGTATTTGGCTACAGCCTTGTCCAACAAAACTCTGCCTTATGACCTGGCTTTCCACAGAAACTACAAGGGTATGTAGAAAATTTGGACGCCCCATTAGGTAGCGAACGCGTCGAGCTCCTGTCACGCACAAAATTACTATTGTTAGTATTCCCTTGTCTCGCTCTGTGCAGAGAGGGATTAAAAGTCCTTTGAACCTGTGGGGGCATAACATCATTGTTAGTCCTACCATGTCTCAAAACAAATCCATCAGCATGCCTAGCAGCCTCTCCAATAGTACTAAATTCCCTATCTAACAAGTATGTACTAACCTCTTCGTTGATGGTTCTCAAAAATTCGTGTGTGAGCATTAACTCAAGCAGGGAATCAAACTCACTCACTTCCTTGGAGTGTAACCACTTTGAGAATACCTCTCTTTTACTCCTAGCAAATTCAAGGTGGGTCTGCTCTGCCTTCTTACAGAGGCCACGAAAGCGTTGTCTGTATGCTTCAGGAACAAGGGCATAAGCCTTCAAAACTTCCTCCTTAACTCATAAATAATCATTAGCGTCACTGTCTGTAAGAGACGAAAACACACAGAGCCTTACCTGCAAACGCTTGTTGAAGCAAAATGGGCCAAAACTCTATAAGCCACTTTAAAGTGGTAGCAAGTCTCTCGAAAGCAATGAAAAACTCATCAACTGTTTCCTCTGAAAACGTGGGCATTAGCCTAGCAGCACTTGCTGGATCAAAATGAGAAAAACTAGATCTGGGGGTGAGGCCATCGGTGCTAGAAGGGTCACTCTGACCGAGCTGTATACGCAAGTTTTCTGAATCAGCTTCGTTCGCTATAGCTTCAGCTTCCGCCTGACGTATTCCAACTTCTTTCGCTTTTATTTGCGACTCGAGAAGGCGTAATTCATCATTCACTGAACGTGACTCAGTTAGGTTAACTTGACTAGCTTCACCGTGGTCTTCTCTTAAGCCAACATCAACACTATCTCCAAACACCGTACTTCTTACCGCGTTAAACAACTTCACTTTACTGGCGCTGCTAAAAATTACCACACCATAATACTCGCAAATCAATCTTAACTCGTATGCATTTAACTCTGAAATTTCCTCAATGGAGGTATTACTTGATGCAAATGCAGCCACATCATCTTAGCTAATGATAACCATGATGGCTAGTTAAGAAATAAAAAAAAAAAAAACACAAAAAGAATATCACAAGTGTCAAAAGGTCGTTAGTGAATCCTGGCAAGGTCGCCAAAACTGTTACGCCGTCTCTTAATTTACTTTAATATCCAGGTTCTAAGCGCAACCAAACAAAAAAAAAAGTGAAGTAAATCAAAAGCCGATAAAAATAAATAAAGAAAACCTTTAAGAATTTAATTAAATTAAATACTAACACAATAAAGAGCTTCGTAGGCTGTCACAATAAATTGATTCACTCTCGAAACTTTTAAGACACAAATGATACTAAAACATCGAAACATCAAAAGAACTCCTTAAATATATAGAACAAAAATAAAGCACTGGATAACGTTAACACTGCATAAACATATAAAATAACTAACACTGAAATTAACTATCGTGAAACAACACTGAATTACTTAAATGTAACTATAGCAATCACTGATGGACACATAAGAGACATGAATAGGTACTGACATAGATATATACCACATTGGCGGAGACAGGAACAACACAGAAATAAAATAAAGTATAAGTAACAGGTGAAGGGTGTCACTCAAAAGAACGTGGACTGAATTACAGGAGGGCTGGACTGAACTCTGTCTACTGGTGGGTACTATACTGTATATAAGGTCGGCTCCCGCCAGTGAGACACGCCGGTGAAACATGGGTCGTTTAACGATTCAGATGGTCGTTAGAGAAACAAAGAATGTTTGTTACAATACTAAATGAAGAAATAAGATGGGTTTGAACAAATAATAACAGTTAAAACCTTAACAGCACAGGGTAAGGTGACTAGAATATATAATAGTAAATATAACACATCATTACAGGAATAATATGGAACAACATGGAAGCATGTTATAAAAAATAATAGAAAAATACGACACGGTCGTAACAACACACACACACACAGAAGTTAATATTGTCACCTTACACACACACACACGTTAATATTGTCACCTTACACACACACACAGAAGTTAATATTGTCACCTTACACACACACACACGTTAATATTGTCACCTTACACACACACACACGTTAATATTGTCACCATACACACACACACACAGAAGTTAATATTGTCACCTTACACACACACACACACGTTAATATTGTCACCTTACACACACACACACGTTAATATTGTCACCATACACACACACACACACGTTAATATTGTCACCTTACACACACACACACGTTAATATTGTCACCATACACACACACACACACGTTAATATTGTCACCTTACACACACACACACACACGTTAATATTGTCACCATATATACACACACACACACGTTAATATTGTCACTATACACACACACACGTTAATATTGTCACCATACACACACACACACACGTTAATACTGTCATCATACACACACACACACACGTTAATATTGTCACCATACACACACACACACACACACACGTTAATACTGTCATCATACACAAACACGTTAATACTTTCACCATACACACACACACACGTTAATATTGTCACCATACACACACACACACACACACGCACACACACACGTTAATACTGTCATCATACACACACACACACACGTTAATATTGTCACCATACACACACACACACACGTTAATATTGTCACCTTACACACACACACACGTTAATATTGTCACCATACACACACACACACACACGTTAATATTGTCACCATACACACACACACACGTTAATATTGTCACCATACACACACACACACGTCAATACTGTCATCATACACACACACACACGTTAATATTGTCACCATACACACACACACGTTAATACTGTCATCATACACACACACACGTTAATACTTTCACCATGCACACACACACACACACACACACACGTTAATAGTGTCATCATACACGCACACACGTTAATACTTTCACCACACACACACACACACACACACACACACACACACACACACACACACGTTAATACTTTCACCATAAACAAACACACGTTAATATTGTCACCATACACACACACACACACACACACATACACACACACACGTTAATACTGTCATCATACACACACACACACACGTTAATACTTTCACCATACACACACACACACATACACACACACACACGCACGCACGTTAATAGTGTCACCATACACACACACACACACACACACGTTAATACTGTCACCATACACACACACGTTAATATTGTCACCATACACACACACGTTAATACTGTCACCATACACACACACACACACGTTAATACTGTCACCATACACACACACGTTAATATTGTCACCATACACACACACGTTAATATTGTCACCATACACACACACACACACACACGTTAATACTGTCACCATACACACACACGTTAATATTGTCACCATGCACACACACGTTAATACTGTCACCATGCACACGCACGTTAATATTGTCACCATACACACACACGTTAATACTATCACCATACACGCACACCCGTTAATACTGTCACCACACACACGCACACGTTAATACAGTAATCATACACACACACTCACACACACACGTTAATACTGTCACCACACACACACACACACACACACGTTAATACAGTCATCATACACACACACACACACACGTTAATACTGTGACCCCCCCCCCACACACACACACACACACACACACACACACACACGTTAATACTGTCACCATACACACACACATGCTAATACTGTCACCATACACACACACACGTTAATACTGTCACCATACACACACATACACACGTTAATACTGTCACCATACACACACACACACGTTAATACTGTCATCATACACACACACACACACACACACACACACACACACACACACACGTTAATACTGTGACCACACACACACACACACACACACACACACACACACACGTTAATACTGTCACCATACACACATACATGCTAATACTGTCACCATACACACACACACGTTAATACTGTCACCATACACACATACACACGTTAATACTGTCACCATACACACACACACACGTTAATACTGTCATCATACACACACACACACACACACACACGTTAATACTGTCATCATACACACACACATACACACACACACACACGTTAATACTGTCACCATACACAAGTCAAGAGTTATCATACACAAGCTATACATGATGAATTACACAGGACAACAAATTTTTTATAATTCCCAGTTGCATGAGATTTCTTTACTGTTTCTTACCATTTTTGATCTGCTGATTTCATATTTGAAACCAGTTTTGTTCTGCATGCTCCAGTTTTCATGTAATTTGAGGTTTTACATTCTAGCCGTTTGCGGTCAAATTAATTAATTACACGATTATGGTATCAATAGGGAGATATAATTTTGTCTGTTTTTTCTTTCAGATTTGGTCATGGCTACAAAGAGAAATCAATGTGTGAACAAACCTGATGCCTTCTGTTATATTTGTGGATACTTCACGCTTATTCGTCAGAGGCGCAATATAACATCGTTTGTGAGGCGCGGCTATAAAGCGTACTCCGGACTTACTCTTGGCGACCAAGACAAAAAATGGGCTCCACATGCTGTGTGTCATAACTGCGAAGAAATGCTGCGTGACTGGACAAAAGGAAAACGTAAGGGCTTACCGTTCGGAATTCCCATGACCTGGCGAGAACCGAAGGACCACACAACTGACTGCTATTTTTGTCTGATCAATACGAAGGGTGTTGGCAAGAAAAACAGACATAAAATATCGTATCCTAGTATCCCTTCAGCAATTCGACCTACTTTGCACTCTGATGAGCTACCAGTTCCAGTTTTTAATGGGTTGTCTCCAGCTGAAGAGGAGGGAAGCGACAAAGACCAAGAGAGTGAACATGAAACTCAAGAAATACTTGCAGATTCCGACGATTCTTCTGATGGTACACCAGAGTCATCAACCCCTCAGAAGTTTAGTCAGCCAGAGCTGAATGACCTTGTGCGTGATTTGGGTCTCTCCAAAAATGCAGCAGAAGTTCTAGCTTCTAGGTTGCAAGAAAAGGCTCTACTGAACCAGACCACAAAAGTTTCAGACTTCAGAAAGCGGGAACAGGATTTTGTGCCATTCTTTACAGAGGAGAATAAATTTGTTTACTGTCATAATATCCCGGGTCTTCTCCAGGAATTAGGGATTCCATTGTATAGTCCAAATGACTGGCGATTATTTCTAGATAGTTGTAAGCGTAGCCTGAAGTGTGTGCTACTACATAATGGTAATGTCTATGCAGCTGTTCCAGTGGGTCATTCTGTGTGCTTACGAGAGGAGTATAATGACATTAAAACTGTGATTCACCTGCTAAAATACCATGAGCACAACTGGACAATTTGTGTTGACCTCAAAATGGTGAACTTCCTTCTTGGCCAACAAAGAGGATTTACAAAGTATCCCTGCTTTCTTTGCATGTGGGACAGCCGAGCTAGAGACAGGCATTGGAACCTGAAGGAGTGGCCCTTACGTGAGACTCTGGAAGCTGGTATGCCAAACATTGTCAATGATCCAATCGTCAGTCGAGAAAAGATCATATTTCCTCCTCTCCATATCAAGCTGGGCCTGATGAAACAGTTTGTCAGAGCATTAAATACTGATGGTGAATGCTTCCAACACATAGTCTCTGCTCACCCTGCTTTGTCATTTGAGAAGATAAAGGCAGGTGTGTTTGATGGACCACAAATTCGTGCACTTGTACGTGATCAAGACTTTGTCAGAAAGATGGACGACAAGGAAAGGGGTGCATGGCTTTCATTTGTGGCGGTAATGGAAAACTTTCTTGGTAATAAAAAGGCTGACAACTATGAAACCCTTGTAGCAACCATGTTGTCAGCCTTTCATGACCTTGGATGCAATATGAGTGTCAAACTCCATTTCCTATATAGTCATCTTGATAGATTCCCTGAGAACCTAGGGGCAGTAAGTGACGAGCAAGGCGAGCGGTTTCATCAGGGTCTCAAGACCATGGAAGACCGCTACCAAGGGAGATGGGACAAACATATGATGGCAGACTACTGCTGGAGCATTAAACGAGAGTGCCCTGAGACATTTCACAAACGCAAGAGCTTCAAGCGCAAATTCCTACCTGGCTAAAATGTGATTGGGCTTTGTCTCCTCATAGTAACAAATTTCTTACCTAACAATGAGTTTTATACAAATTTCAACCTTTGTTTTAGATGGAACATGTTTCAAATTGTGTTGTTGAATAAATTTAGAATATGTAATATTTTATTGTTTATTACCCAGCTAATTTAATGACAGTTTAATGACATATTTTTCAAGATAGACGACGAGGTCAATAAGACGAAGACGAAATTTTGAAATTTAAAAATACCTTGATTGCAAAAAAACTAGAGCTTACAGAAAGAAACTAACTTCAGATATGAGATCAGCACACCCAAATTAGGTAGAATCAAGTGTTTATAGCAATGCAACAAAAACTTTGTTGACCAGTGTTATTCATAAGTAAAGTTGTATGAGACAACTAACTGTTGTAACAACCTGCCAGAGAATGTTGTGAGTTGTCAGCTGTTGTAACAACCTGCCAGAGATTGTTGTGAGTTGTGAAGTGTTGTAACAACCTGCCAGAGAATGTTGTGAGTTGTCAACTGTTGTAACAGGCTGCCAGAGAATGTTGTGAGTTGTGAAGTGTTGTAACAAGCTGCCAGAGATTGTTGTGAGTTGTGAAGTGTTGTAACAAGCTGCCAGAGATTGTTGTGAGTTGTGAACTGTTGTAATACATGTCTATTATAGTGCTGTTATCTAACCTAAACTACATTGTGTATACCTCTGCCATCTATAATAAGGCCCAGCATCATCCACGAGTATTAACCAATTATTTACCTTAAGTTGTGAGAATAAACACAGTTATCCCTATTTAGCAAAGATGTGTTATAACATGCATACATACTGGTTGCCCTTCGTGTAACGAGGATGTCCGGCCCAAGGGCCACCTAGACGTGAGTTTGTTTAAGGTGTAGAAGCTGTCACTAACACAACAACCACACCCTGAGTTAACAGCTGTTTGACCCAGTGTCAAGGAAAAGTCCGAGAAGACCGAACAACTCGGCAACTGCACTGGCTAACCATTACCCCGGAACACGATCCCCAAATTGATTGACATCCAGGTCCCTAATTACTGCTCGTTAGACAGAGGCAAATGGTGTAAACAATCTTGCCCATAATTTCACCCTGCCCAGGGATTTCACCCGGGTCCGCTCGCTTGCGAGGCGAGCGTGCTGACCATTACACCACACACACACACACACACACATACATATATCAGCATATATATATATATATATATATATATATATATATATATATATATATATATATATATATATATACTATATATATAATCTAATGGTAGATCCTGCTGCCATATGGCACCGCAAAAATTGTGACCAAGTCCCAGGTTGCTGATCTTACTTTCTGCAGGGTCTCAATTGTTTCTCTTACTTTGACAACACAACATACATATATTATTTCTCACTATAGATCTTTTTTCTTTTTCTTTTTATTTATTTATGGTCCATTATTATTATTATTATTATTATTATTATTATTATATTTTCGCCCCCAGGTCCTGATGTGGGTCATTAACCTGCGCCCTGGTAGGCTAATCCCGTAAAAAAAATACATACATACATACATACATACATACATACATACGAATGGAGGAAACTGCAGCGGGCTTATTGGCCCATACTGGGCAGTCCCATATACACCCAACCCCTATCGCTTATATATCCATCCAACCTATATTTGAATCCATCCAACGTATTCCAGTTAATGATGATGTTTGGTAACTTGTTTCACTCATCCATTACTCTATTTCCAAACCAATGTTTACACCGTCTCGCACCTAAATCTAAATCTGTCTTATATAAAACTATTCCTACGAGTTCGCTCCTGGTTGGATAGTTTGAGTACCTTTGTTATATCACTTTGTTTAATCCTGACTTCGATCATATCGCCCCTCACTCTAAGTCGCTCGAGGGAGTGCAAATTAAGATGCTTTAACCTGTCTCTGTACTCAAGGTTCCTAATGCCCGGGATTAGTTTTGCCATTCTCCTCTGAATTTTTTCTAGGGATTCTCTATCCATCCTGTAGTACGGTGACCAGAACTGAACCGCGTAATCCAAATGAGTTTTCACAAGAGCATGATAAGATTTAGGATAACCTCGCTTGTCTTGTAACTAACACTCCTTTGTAAGAATCCAAGTACTTTGTTAGCCTTGTTTCGAGCAATTACACATTTTGTCTTGGTTTAAGATTCCTACTTATTGCTATGACCCTCCTCTTTCCTCCGCTTTCCCAGCTTTCACCACTGGTTACCAGCGGCCAAGGTCGTATGTACAGATGCACTGCTTGTGTACATACGACCCTGCTTCTGAAGCAGTAAATATCTCAAAAAAGTTGTGAAATTATCACTGGCTGTCCCGCAAGTCTCCGGTAACTTCCCGACGATCGGTATCAGTGTACAGACAAACAACAGGCAGGTAGATTTCCACCAGGTCACAGAAACACACTTGTGAACTGTAGTCTTCTTTAATAAACACTATTTCTTCACAACACTTAACAGGGTAATGTCTTCACAGCTTGTCTCCACACTTCGAATATACATGTAGTCGGCACACTACCAGTGTACAATTCCTTAGTCTTCTCACTTTATATTAATCACAACAATTCCACAATACTTGCACAACAATTGTCTTCAGTTGTTCCTCTAGACTTAGTCTTTACTCTCGGAACAGAGGCGAACAACTAACTCCTGATGATGATGATAATAATGGAGATAAAATGACAAAGGTTTGCCATGGGAAGGCTAGAGAAGAGGAAAGATAGAAGGAAAATTATGAAACGGGAAGTAAATTAGTAGAAAATAAGAGCAGGTGGGCTATCCACCTAGCAGAGACGATTTTATTGGCTGTGGTGATGGCCGCACCAAGAGGTCGCCCGAGTTCAAAGGGGACAGGGGGACAGGGGGGGGGGGGGGGGCAAAGCTAGCTAGCATGGAGATGTTTGTTATTTTGTTAGTTGGAGAGGTCTACTAGGTTCTTATGTAACTAGTAGAACACTCTTATCTTTTATTTTAATTTTATGGTCGAAAATAAGGTGTGACTGGCGTCAGGAAGTTATTTATGGTGTGGTGTATAATGGGTCTGGCTCTAGGGTGGTTGTTAGTGTTGGTCAAAAGGAGGTGTAGATAAGGATGTGTTATTTGTTTAGTTTACAGTAGTTGTTGCTCTTGAGGGTTATAGAGAAGGCTTTTAGGCCGCCAGTTGTGTGATCTTGTGGTGTCCTCTGTTTTTAGTTGAGTATATATTTCGTCTTCCATGACTTCTAGTCTGTACCATACTCCCTGTGCTTGCCTGTATGTTCTTATGTTTAATGGCAAAATGTTGTATTTTTCGTGAAGCTCGTTTATTTTGGTTGTGTATGGGGGACGTAGTTTGGAGGCTCTGAGGATGGCTTTGTTTTGTGTTGCCTGGAGTTTTAATTGGTTGGTACGGCTGATCGAGTTTAATGGTATTGGCGGGTATTCAAGATGGGGGCGGACTCGTACTTTAAATAGATGTTGTTGTATTTTCTCTTCATTTTACCGAATCTTCTTAGTTTTTGTAAGCTATTGCATTCTGTTATGTGTTTATTTATTCCTGTTCTTGTTATTGTTAGCCCCAGTATTTTTCTTTCACTTGAGTATTGTATTTCTTCGTTGTTTACTGTGATTGGTGCTGGGTTTATCCTTGAAATGTGTATGACTTTCAGTTTCTGTGTATTAGTTTTTATTTTCCATTTCTTCTCGTAATTATTGATTTGTATTATGGCGCGAGCTGTTTTTAATGCCATCATCTGACAAGGAAGGTATAAAAACTTTAATTGTTGGTGACTCACAGGTAAGGTACTTGGACACTGGACAGAGCCTTTTGTGGTAAAAATAAAAATAGGATGAGGGTGTGTTTGCCAGGGGCTGGGGTGGGGGATATAGTTGACAGGATGGATAATATCTTGTCTGGTAATGGGAACAAACCCATTATCTGCCTCAGTGCAAGAGGCAAAGATATTGGCCGGTGTAGGAGTGAAGAGCTTCTTGATAAGTTCAAGACAGCTATAGATCGTATTAGGACTAAGGGAGGGATCCCTATCATATGTGGTGTCCTGCCTAGAAGGAGAATTAGCAATGAATGGTTGTCAAGGGCAGTTGGTGTCAACGGCCGCCTTGACGGATATTGCAAGTCAATATCAGTCCCATTCATTGACAACTGGGACAACTTCTACAGCAGAAAGGACCTTTATGCTAGGGATGGGTTACTCCTGTCTCGGGATGGGGTGGCAACCCTGGCTGGGTCTCTAGAGGGGGGGCAGTTCAATAGATATCGAAGTCTTTAAACTGCTAGGGGAACATATGGGCACGGGGGTGGAGGAGACTGCAGTGGGAGCGGGTAAACAAAGTGAAAAATTACAGAGAAATAGTGTTAGGAATGATGACAAAACTAAATTAGACAGGGAGTTTAAACCTAAACGCGGCAAAGGGAGGACTCAGAACACGACTAACTTAAATGTCTACTACGCGAACAGTAGAAGTATGAGAAACAAAATGGATGATATTAGGGCCTTGGTATGTACCGAAAAAATCGATATAATAGCATTCACTGAAACATGGATCAACCTAGACTCACGTGAGTTACCTGTAGAATACCAAATTGCGGATTACATATTGTTCCATACAGATAGGCCGTCCAGGAAAGGAGGCGGAGTAGCAATCTATGTCAGGTATAATCTGAAGTGTGATATAAATAAGGAAATAAAAACTAAGCGGAATACAGAAACAATTTGGATAGAATTAATCGACGGTAGGGAAAAATTAATCATAGGAGTAATATATAGACCTCCCAATCTTGATAGAGTTAATGCCTGACTTAACTGGGATGAAATGAGAAGGGCTTCCATGCACAACAAAGTCTGTATAGTAGGCGATTTTAACCTTGGTCAAATACATTGGACTGACCTTACGGGTAACTCAGTATCAGAGGATTTCCTCGAAACGATCCAGGACTGTTTCCTAAGTCAACATCTAACCGAACCCACACGGGGTAATAATATACTCGATTTAGTTCTGTCGAACAGAGAAAACCTCATTAGCAACGTCGAGGTAGGGAACGAACTTGCAAACAGAGATCACGAAGAAATCAGATTCCAGTTAGATTTTCAGGTCAGACGTAAGGAGAATCCCATTAAAGTCCCAGATTTCAGAAGGGCAAACTTTGATAGTTTAAAAAGGCAGCTGAGAGAGGGGGTGTCGCGCTTGGGTGTGAACCTAACAGATGACACGAACGTGATAACGAGATCTGAGATTGCCGAGTTCCACGACAATTTAAATAATGAGTTACTTAATGCACAAAGGCAGAACATACCATACAAAAAAATCAGGTCAGACAACAATGACCCTAAATGGATAAATAATTATTTAAAGAACATTATTGGCCAAAGGAAAGCAATAGGTAGAAGGATAAATCGTGGCGAAATTTACCTCTGGGGGTATTATAAGGTATTGGCGAGTAGGGTTAAAACTGAGATAAGAAAAGCAAAGAGAAATTATGAACTGAAGATAGCAGGGGAGGCGAAGACAAACGCCAAAGGATTCTACCAAATGTATCAAACTAAAACACGAGATAAGATTGGACCAATACATTCAGATACCGGCGAGCTAACTGATAACGACAGAGAAATGAGCAATAATCTGAATAAATATTTTTCAACAGTTTTCACCACCGAAAATTTAAACATGATATCCGAGGCACGGACTCTATTCAGAGATAGTGAAGAAAACAAATTAAGCGAGATAGTAGTGACTAGTAACGAAGTTAATAAGCAAATAGACAAACTGAAGCCTAAAAAGTCACCTGGTCCCGATGAGATATTTGCCAGAGTATTAAAAGAATGTAAGGAAGAGCTTAGTATGCCCTTAGCAAAGTTGTTTAACATGTCACTGAAAACAGGTGTAGTACCAGAATCCTGGAGGATAGCGAATGTAATACCGATTTTCAAGAAGGGGGATAGATCACTGTCCTCTAACTACGGCCCAATCAGTCTAACATCAATAGTAGGCAAATCGCTAGAATCAATCATTTCAAACTCTATTCGAAACCACCTGGAGAAGCACAAGTTGATCAATGATTCCCAACATGGCTTCACAAGCGGGCGTTCATGTCTAACTAATCTATTAACATTCTTTTCATCAGTTTTCGAATCGGTGGACGAGGGTAACAATTATGATGTGGTATATCTCGACTTTAGCAAAGCCTTCGACAGAGTCCCCCACGAAAGACTAATTCGAAAGGTAGAAGCGCATGGCATCAAAGGTAATATCCTTAAATGGATTAGGGCATGGTTACAGGACAGGAAAGAGCGAGTGAGCATAAACGGCACTAAATCGCATTGGAGCAACGTCACTAGTGGAGTTCCCCAAGGCTCAGTACTTGGACCATTATTATTTATTATATACATAAACGACAAAGATATCGGCATAGACAGCAACATAAGTAAATTTGCTGATGACACTAAAATAGGATGTGTAATTAAATCTGACGAGGACTCTGCAAAACTACAGGAAGATCTAAACAAATTTCTCGAATGGTCGGAAAAATGGCAGATGAAATTCAATGTGGACAAATGTAAAGTACTCAGTATAGGAGATGTAAACAGGGAAACCAGTTACCAGATGAACAACGATGCCATTGTGGAATCCGACTGCGAGAGAGATTTAGGATTAATGATAAGTAGGAATCTTAAGCCAAGTAAACAATGTGTTTTTGCTCGTAACAAGGCTAATAAAGTACTTGGGTTCATACAAAGGAGTGTTAGTTACAAGACTAGCGAGGTCATCTTAAAATTATATCTAGGGCTTGTGAAACCTCACCTGGATTACGCAGTTCAGTTCTGGTCACCGTATTACAGAATGGATATAGAATCCTTGGAAAGAATCCAGAGGAGAATGACAAGACTAATCCCGGGCATTAGGAACCTTGAGTACAGAGACAGGTTAAAGCATCTTAATTTGCACTCCTTCGAGAGACGTAGAGTGAGGGGGGCGACATAATAGAGGTGTGTAAATGTACGTCAGGGTTAAACAAAGGGGACATTACAAAGGTACTCAAACTATCCAACCAGGAGCGAACTTGTAACAATGGTTTTAAATTAGACAAATTTAGATTTCGGCGTGAAATAAGTAAACACTGGTTTGGAAACAGAGTAGTGGATGAATGGAACAAGTTCCCAAATATCATCATTAACTCGAATACGCTGGATAGCTTCAAACATAGGTTGGATGTTTATATGAGCAATAGGGGTTGAGTATAAACGGGACTGCCCAGTATGGATCAATAGGCCCGCTGCAGTTTCCTCCATTCTTATGTTCGTATGTTCTTATCTGTTTGGCCTTGCCTGGATGGCGGATGATCTGGGTGACATCATCAGCATATGCAATGTATTCACCGTGAATTGGTGGCGGCATGTCTGAAATGTACATTGTGTAAAGAGCTGGGGATAAGTTACTTCCTTGTGGTACTCCACTATAAAGTCTGAAGCTTGGGCCTGTGTGATTGCCTATTAAAATGTGTGCTTCTCTATGGTCTAAGACAGGGGTTCTCAACCAGGGGGGAATTCCCCCCAGGGGGGGAATTCAGGTTTTCAGGGTGGGGAAACTGATTCGGGAACAAGAGATATGTTCGATGAGAAATCAATCACAGAATTTTGGCCTTGATGTGCGATTCCTACCCAAAAGTGGCAGAAAGAGCTATCCGTGCATTGCTTCCGTTTGTGTAGACATATCTTTGTGAGTCAGGCTTTTCAACTCTGTTGCAAATTAAAACGAAGCAACGTAGTAGATTAGAGGTAGAAAATGACCTGCGTTGTGCCCTTTCAAGCACTCCTCCACATATCCCAGAATTGGCGAAGAAAAAACAATCACAGGTTTCTCATTGACTGTAATCTTCATCTGAATAAAATTAATTATAAATTTACAATATCCTGGTATTCTATTGAACTTTTTGTTTATTGCATTATGCTTCAGTTTGGTCTGTTAAGTAATTCATTATAAATATAAAAAAAACTATTTTACTTTTATTCAAGTTTTATAAATCCATCAACATTTTCAATTGGCATTTAATTTGTAAAACTCCACTATAAAAATGATCCATGTAAAATTGTAAATGTATATGTACTAATATGGAAAAAATAAAGGATTTTCAGTATTATATGCATATTATTTGGAATGCACTTTTTGAGGCAGACAATCTTGGAAAGGAGGGGGGAATGACATTCTGACATATGGTGAAAGGGGTGCATGGGGCAAACAAGGTTGAGAACCACTGGTCTAAGAAATTACAAAGAAGAGAGATGAAATTGTTAGGGAGTTCTTGATTGATTATTTTATATTTAAGTCGTAGGCAGCCAGCGGCCACTTATATACGCCTAGTCAAACGCTTCTCGAACATCCTAGAATAACTCAGAGACGCCTGGGAGATTCTAGAACGTTCTATTCAGATCGAGGCTTACAATCATAACAAAAATGATGCAATACATTCTAGAATATTCTTACATAATTAATACAACAATATCATCAATAAATTCACGAAAATTTAACTAAATTTGCAAAAATAACAGCTGCCTGGAACAGAAAACAATCAAAACACCTAATTTACAAAATTATAATACGAAATTATGCCTCGGCATAACATTATCATTACTCCTAACTCTTTCTCACAGTCAGATTTCTCAATAACAACGTTGTTCATCTGATGTCTGGTTTCTCTGTTTACATCTCGTAGACTTAGACTCAGTCTGGGCCCTAGATTAAGTACTTTGCATTTGTCCACATTAAATTTCATCTCCCATTTTTCAGACTATGCAAAAAATTGGTTTAGATCTTCCTGTAGTTTTGCGGAATCCTCGCTGATTTAATTACACGCCCTATTATAAATTATAGTGTCATCAGCAAATTTCCTTATGTTGCTGTCTACGCCTATATCTGTGTCGTTTATGTGGTGTAATGGTCAGCATGCTTGCCGCTCAAGGGAGTGGACCCGGACTCGATCCCGGGGCAAGTTTCTTTAAACCATTTGCCTCTGTCTACCCAGCAGTAATTGGTGACCTGGATGTTAATCAATTTGCGGATCGTATTCCGGGGTAATGTTTCGCCAGTGGAGTTGTCCACTCTTCTCAGAACTATTCCTTGACACTGGGTCATGCAACTCGTTAACTTAGGAAGTGGTTGTTGTGTTGGCGACAGCTTCTACACCTTAAACAAATTCACGCCTAGGTGGCCCTTGGGCCGGCCATCCTCGTTACACGAGTGGCAACCATTATTACCATTATAAGTAGTAATGGTCCAAGGACTGAGCCTTGGGGTACTCCACTAGTGACGTTATCCCAATCTGATTTTGTGCCGTTAATGCTTACTCGCCGTTTCCTGTCCTGTAACCACACCCTACTCCATTTTAGAATATCCCCTCCAATTCCAGGAGCCTATATACATACATACATACATATAGGCCTACATACATACATACATATTGGTTGCCCCTCGTGTAACAAGGATGGCCGGCCCAAGGGCCACCTAGGCGTGAATTTGTTCAAGGTGTAGAAGCTGTCGCCAACTGCAGTGACTAACCATTACCCTGGAACACGATCCGCAAATTGATTAACAACCAGGTTCCCAATTACTGCTGGGTAGACAGAGGCAAATGGCATAAAAAAAAACTTGCCCATAGTTTCACCCTGCCCGGGGATCGAACCAGGGTCCGCTCGTTTGCGAAGGGAGCATGCTGACCACAGGTTTCCTGTACATACATACATACATACATACATGCTGTACATACGTACAGCATGTACAGCAAGACGTACCTGGCGCTCCTCTCCGAGCAGCCAGGTCAACTGTTATGTTGGCCCATACCAACTCCCTCCCCTGAACCCTCCTCCCCACAGGAATATCAACATGTTCTCGCCAGAAGTTACTATTTCATTTAGGAAAGGAATGGAACAAGTGTTAAACAGAGGTGAACAGTGGTGAACAGTGCTTAAGTCAGTGAGAACAACTCAACAGTAACAGTAGTACCCAAGTTAACCTTCACACAGTGAGGTCCCAGGTACCCAGTGATAACGGCCCGTGAGACCCAACAACCAGCGATGTGTTAGTCCGTCTACGATAGGAAGGCATGGAACCACACCTCACTCATATAACACCATCTGTGAGGGAATTACTACACCACGTGAGGCCCCTCATAACACCATATGTGAAGGAGTTACTACACCACGTGAGGCCCCTCATAACACCATCTGTGAGGGAATTACTACACCACGTGAGGCCCCTCATAACACCATCTGTGACGGAATTACTACACCACGTGAGGCCCCTCATAACACCATCTGTGAGGGAATTACTACACCACGTGAGGCCCCTCATAACACCATCTGTGAGGGAATTACTACACCACGTGAGGCCCATCATAACACCATCTGTGAGGGAATTACTACACCTCGTGAGGCCCCTCATAACACCATCTGTGAGGGAATTACTACACCACGTGAGGCCCCTCATAACACCATCTGTGAGGGAATTACTACACCACGTGAGGCCCCTCATAACACCATCTGTGACGGAATTACTACACCACGTGAGGCCCCTCATAACACCATCTGTGAGGGAATTACTACACCACGTGAGGCCCCTCATAACACCATCTGTGAGGGAATTACTACACCACGTGAGGCCCCTCATAACACCATCTGTGAGGGAATTACTACACCACGTGAGGCCCCTCATAACACCATCTGTGAGGGAATTACTACACCTCGTGAGGCCCCTCATAACACCATCTGTGAGGGAATTACTACACCACGTGAGGCCCCTCATAACACCATCTGTGAGGGAATTACTACACCACGTGAGGCCCCTCATAACACCATCTGTGAGGGAATTACTACACCACGTGAGACCCTTCATAACACCATCTGTGAGGGAATTACTACACCACGTGAGGCCCCTCATAACACCATCTGTGAGGGAATTACTACACCACGTGAGGCCCCTCATAACACCATCTGTGAGGGAATTACTACACCACGTGAGGCCCCTCATAACACCATCTGTGAGGGAATTACTACACCACGTGAGGCCCCTCATAACACCATCTGTGAGGGAATTACTACACCACGTGAGGCCCCTCATAACACCATCTGTGAGGGAACTACTACACCACGTGAGGTCCCTCCTAACACCATCTGGGAGGGAGTTATTACACTACGAGTTTGCTGTTCAACACCAACATTAATCTGTATGTTCACTGTATGTTCCTTTACCTTTCTCTAATGAAGGCTTTTGTTAAACCACCAATGTATGTAATAAGTCATTTATGTCCAATGTATATTTTCAGCCTTCGGGCTGCAGAACTTTTTCAATAAACCGTCAATTATTATTATTATTATTATTATTACATACATACATACTGTACATACGTTCATACATACATACTGTAAATACGTACATACATACATACTGTACATAGTGTACGTACGTGCATACATATAGGCCTACATACATACATAGGCCTATATACAAAAGTGTGTCGTGCCAGCTCTCGCCTTCTATTGATCGCTGGCTCAGCTGATCGTCACCATGGCAACAACAACGCCTAACGCTATTGGCCCATTGAGTTAAGGGGCGGAGCTTGTCACAGGAGGTAAACAAACACTGCTAATATAACAACGGAAATCACACACACACACACACACACACTTATCTAAAAAAAATAACGAAATACCGTACAGTAATCCCCAACGAAAAATAAAACAAAATGGTCCGCACTGAGCCAAGGCCAAGCGCGTCGGAGAAAATAGGTCAGGAGTAACACACACACACATCGCCTGCTGTATGGGAAGGGAGACGTTCTTAAAGGCGAGAGTACTATCGGTCAACAACATTGAAAGACTCATCCAGAGACGGGACAAGACGATCATTCGTAAATGTGGCTCTTGTTAAAGGTAGCGGCGGAGGTTACGAATTATTCCTACTGAGCGATGGAGGGAGGTGAGGGAGGTAGACACACGGTGGTAAACTTTAGTGTACGGTAGGTAATTCATAACAGCTGACAACAACACAACACATGTGACAACACACCACAACGCATGTGACAACACAACACATGTGACAACACAACACTATCATCTATTTACAGATGGCTGGCGATCGGCTACCTGTTAGGTGACAAACTCAAACGTCAACCTAACCTAACTTAGTGCAACCTAACTAAATGGAACCTAATTTAACACTACTTTTTATTTTAACTTTGCCACTTACAGCGGCTAGTTTATCGTGTACCACTACTCAACCTGTGAACGATAGCGCCGCAAAAGAATTATTACATAGTAGAGTTCACAAAGGGTCTGTAAACCCCCGTCGTCAGGATATTATGGCATTGGATGGTACGTAGTATTTTCAAATAAATTCTTTGTTTAGTTTTGTACACAGATGGTAACATCCATAACTGCGTGAGTACATGAATGTGAGGCAATATGTCTGGCCGCACACTTTGTTATTCACATTTGCGTGAGAGGTATTCAAGCACATTGTGTGTTTGGTTCTACACATGGGAAATTATGTAGCTACTGAGTGCAAAAAAGTGGATACTATCTTAATATTTCAGCTACCTTGCCATTAGAGATAAAGTGCTTGGACCTGCCCCTAAAAGGTTCTATCTTACTTTTACTTTTATCCTCTTCAGATCGACTCGTTAACTGCTTGGGCGGTCGGTCACGTCTCTGTTACGCACTGCTGGTAAGTACTGGGCATGCACCGGCTCCTGAATGTATCTGAACCTGCTCCAGGTAAGGACACTCATTTGAGTAGCGCCCCTTGAGATATTTATACACCTCAATAAAGTTCCCCTTGCCCGTCTTTAGTATAAGCTTGGCAGTTTCAGGCGCTCTAATCTCTCTGGATATCTGAGGTGCCGAAGTGCAGGCACCAGTCGGGTGGACCTTCTTTGGACATTTTCAATTAACTGACAGTCCCTACTAGCAAATTTCAGGGACCGGACGGGGTGACAGTACTCCAGGCGGGGAAGCATCACACTCTTGAAGATCATTACAAGGGACGGACTGTCTAGTTATCTGAACGACCTTCTAAAAATATAAGACCTAATAATTTAGTAGCTTGATTCACCTTCTTCTCACAATTGCTATCTTCACACAGTCCAGGACATAGTGTTGGAGTGTGCGGCCATATGTTTGACCAACCACTTATATTTAGTTTTATTCGCATATGTTTGAGGGATATATTGCCAGAGGTACTTATATCTAACCTTAGTCTAGCGGTTACAATATCTTGCAATCTAGTGATCTTGTTACTTGCTCCATATACATGTTTCACTTGATACATCACATCATAGTAAACAATGAATTAACTAGAGCCTACTTGCACTTGTCTGCTTGCGTCAAATTCATCAATAAGTTCTTTCCTAACACAATTTTAGGGGTTCTTTTCTACAGACCAAGATTGTATTCAACAGTGTCTTTGATAGACGCGAGTTTGGCGAGGGCATCAACTGTCATGTTCTTAACACCCCGGTCAACAAGGCACGCATGTTTGTGTTTGGCTTCAGAGACAAGAGCGTGGCAACTGTCAGTGACAGTGGTTTCAATAAAATTAATGGCTGTGAGTATGGCAACTAATTCAGTTTGTAGAGTGGATGCCCAGTTGCGAAATCTAACTCTTTTCTCAATTGTATTACCGTTAGGTTGAGTCACAACGATAGCACTTTCAGCCCTCCCACTTTACTTTTACTTTTATCCTCTTCACCACTGATCGGCTCATTAGCTGCTTCGGCGATCTGTCACGTTTCTGTTACACACTGGTGGCAGGTACTGGGCAGGCACCGGCTCCTGAATGTACCTGAACCTGCTCCAGTGTTGGTCAAGTCTGCTCTTGAAAGAGTTCACACTCACTGCCGTCACAACACTTTCTGGCAGATTGTTCCAAGAGTTCACAATTTTCACTCTGAAAAAGTTTGCCCTCACAGTTTTCTGGACCTGCGGCTTCTTCAATTTTGAGCTGTGACCCTTTGTGGGGTGAGAGTCCGCTAGCCCCAGGTAAGGACACTCGACTGAGTAGTGCCCCTTGAGATGCTTATACACCTCAATTAGGTCACCCCTTACCCGTCTGAAGTATAAGCAAGGCAGTTCAGGCGCTCCACTCTCTCAGTGTAGGTGAGGTGCCGAAGTGCAGGCACCAATCTGGGTGGCCCTCCTTTGAACATTTTCAACCAACGGACAGTCCCCCGCATATCTCGGGGACCAGATGGGTGACAATACTCCAGATGGGGAATCACTTCACTCTTGAAGATCGTCACGATATCTGAACGACCTTCTTAAAAAACCTAATAATTTATTTGCCTGATTTACCTTCTTCTCGCAATGACCCGAGAACTTCAGCTCATTGTCAACATCCACACCTAGGTCCTTCTCACATTTAGTCTCAAATAGCGCAGTTTCTTCATCCCGTTGGGACATATGATACGCCTCCTTACCGCTGGTACGTCCCAGGTGCATCCTCGTACATTCGTGACATTGAAACTCAGCAGCCATTTCTTCGACCATTCTTGGAGCCCACAGAGGTCCTTCTACAGCTCTTCACAGTCCGCTTGGTTCTTGATTTCCCGAAATAACTTGGCATCATCCGCAAACATTTGTATGGAGGAGTGTACAGCGTCAGGCATGTCATTTATGAAGCAAACAAACAACAGCCGGCCCAATACACTGCCCTGTGGTACCCGATTTGTAACAGGTACGGATGATGATTTCGTGCCATTAATCAACACACACTGCTTGCGGTCATGTAGAAAGTCTTCTATCCACGCTAGGACATTTCCCCGATTTCTGTACCCTTCCAGTTTGATTTTCAGCCTTTCAAGGGGTACACTGTCGAAAGCCTTGGCAAAATCTAGGTATATATTGTCGATATTACCACCCCGTTCCAGAATATGGGTTCAAATATCTAATACCTTGAGCAATTGTGTGAAGCAGGAGCGCCCCGGCATAAAACCGTGTTGGCAATCCTTCACAAGGTTGTTTCGTAGTAAAATGTTCCATCACGGCATCTCTGATAATACTCTCAAGTACTTTACATATTACCCTGTGTGGTGGTCAGGCTCATCAGTCTATATAGTTGTGCGTGGAGTGACGTTCGCCCTTTTTGAAGATAGGACTCACATAAGCCATTTTCTTCCAATCACTGGGTACCTTTTGTTCATCTAGGCATTTACAGAACAGGATCTTCAGGGGCTCGGCAAGCTCGTTGCACAACTCTCTTAACACTCTAGGATGCACCATATCAGGGCCGGGACTCTTATGGACCTTTAGCCTGGACAGTTTATTTCTAATACCCTCTTCTGTGAACACAATGTGGGTCAGTGCTATAGGGGGCAGGGAAAAAACACTTTTATTTGAGTTGCAGGCTGCACTTTTCAGGCATCGTTTGTATGGCTGTAACAAACACCTGTGCAAAATTTCATGCCATTTCATGCATACTTACCCTGCCGCATCGTGAACGACTTTTTGCCAACTTTTAGTGTATACCAAAAATTAGGTGTCATTTAATGTTTTCCAGGATAATGATAAATTATACATGAGTGACATCGATTTAATTCACATGTTATTTTACAGGTACACCGTATAGAAAATCATTACAAGTTCATATTGAAATTCTTTTTTGTGCGGAACCTTGGCATCATTTTCCTAGACAATAATCTTTGCCTAATATATCCATCTCTCGATTCGTATCCCGTCACTTCAGTGCAAGCTTCAGTCATCACTTTTATGCCTCTCTCGACCGCCTGAGTGCTGTTTGGCCACTTGGGCACCACTAATGGTGTCTCAAGAATGTCATTAACCTGTAGATTTGACAGAGAAGCAATGTAAGGAGGCTCAGTCTTGAGTTCATTCCTCCAGTTAATCATGGAATGATAGTTTTTTGCTTGCCACTTTAGTTTCGGAGTCACCGCCTTTCTCATGTTGACTACAGGAGGCACATCCTCATTCCCATCTCCATCTTTACCCTCCTCATCAGTATAGTTTAACAAATTCTCGTCAACAGCAGCATCAGAATCTTCCTCCTCCTCTTCAGATCTGCCAGTGCATTCTTCCTTTTGCTGATTCTCCTCTCTAATTTTTCTTATCATTGAGACAGCTTTTTCTCTAACAGTCATGTCCTCATCTGCACACATACCAAGAAGAAGTTGATCTGTGTGGGCGAAGTATGCATTTCTCTAGACAGCCTTCTTCACTATCGTCTCCTCCTCACTATTCAGGTGTTTCATATATAGCAGGGACTGGAATACGTTCCTTGAGCCGTGTGTTACGTAAGGGTGTATCTTGATGTAAAACCACATTGGAGCACTGAACTTTATTAATGTAATGAAAATTCTTTTCAACTCATGGCTGGGTCTTGATGTTGCTACATACAGCCTGAGGATTCTACTCCATAAGGTGTTCCACCTTGACACACAGGGAGGACCTGGCTCAATAGCAGCCAAGTCATCTTCAACAACACCTGTGATAACTCCTTTACAAATCCTATACAGGTATTTCTGATCCCAGGACAGATCTTTCTCCATTTCATCATTAAACACAGGGAAATCAGGGAAACTGACTGGCTGGAAGGCGACAACTGGAAGCTCAGACAAAGACTCCTTGATCTGCTTTCCAATGGGACCACGCCAATGCTCAGGACCACTTGGTTTACCATCATAGTGATAAAAAACTGCGCGGAAAGGCAGCTCATTTCCGTGAAGCTGACATATGAAATAATGGAGCGGGTGACCAAGTAACATTTCAAGATGATGAATGACTCCATTTTCTGATCCTACATTCATTGGTTCCATCACAACCAACACACACAATGGGCTGCTGGGTTAGATTTTTCTCCATCAGAAACTCGTGAATAGTTTTGGCAATCTGCTTTCCGTGTTCAGTCTTGGGAGTCACATGTGTGAGATATTCATTGCCAGGCTCAACCATGATGACATAATGATCTTTCACCATCATCCTCGAACTCCATTTCTCGGTCTTCTCATTCTTTATCATCACACGAGTGGCGGTCTTCTTACCATCAAAATAGAGTGACGTCAAATTATCTAAACTAGCCATCTCAATTTCTTGCCTCTTAAATCGGTATTTTTGTCTCGCATCCCGCAGCTTATGTGGTCCAATAACCTGACTCTTGTCATCCTTTGTGATAATGCCATAGTCAGTTAAGGTGGCAGTAGCAATGGCAGCTCCAGCATAATCACTAATCAAGTATCGGTCACAAGCGGCAGCCAGTGTAGGGAGTCTTGTCCGGTTCTGTGAACTGGTGTCTGTCAGAGGTAAATTTAAAAATTTCAGTAGAAAATGCGGCAGACTAAACCTCGACATATCAGCTTCAAATTTGGCATGGAGTCTTAGATATGTATAAGGAACAATGCCTGAAGAGTGCAGCTTTGAGCAAAATTTCACTGCCCCCTACAGTGCTATGTCGACCCGTCCGTCCTCAAACGCAGAAAGGTTAATCGCATCCTCTCTTGTGAACACCGCGTAAAAGAAGCTGTTCAATGCCTCAGCTTTATCCTGGTCAGAATCTGCGTAACTACCATCTTCAAGCCTCAGGTCTGATACTCCTATTCGCGTTTTTAATTTTGACTTTACATAGCGGTAAAACGCCTTTGGGTTTGACTTGACCTCGCGTGCAACCAGCCTCTGGAACTCCTTTTCAGCCCTTCTACACTCTGCCTTTGCTTGGTTTCTGGCCCTTGCATACATCCTCCTGTCCTGCTCATCGTTTGATCTAACCCACGTCTTGAATTTTTGGGTTGTCTTCTTAACTTTGTCGACCGCCGCATGGTCCATGTGTAGGGGTCCCCTTGTACTCCAAGAGGCACTAGGTTTGGTCTTGGGTATATATTTATCGATCAAATGGGTCACTTTACTAGTTATGATATTCAGCGTAGTGTCTGCGTTCTTGTGCCTTAGTGAGTCAGGCCAGTGGATACCCCTCATCTCTTCCCCCATCCCGTCGTAATTTCCCTTATAATATTTGCACCTTGGCCTGGCCTTATCATGAACTAGGTAACAGTTAAATCTGAATGACAACACTATATGGTGACTGATGCCAACTGGGGTAAAGTGTTCCAGTTTGGCCACCATACCCTCCTCGTTTGTTATGACGAGGTCTAGTGGCTTGGGTGTTTGCTCCCCTCTGTAATGTGTTGGGTTTCTAACATGTTGGAACAGAAAATTATCTCTCAGAGTTTCTACAAAAAGAGTAGCAGGGTTATTCAAGTCATTTGGAGTGAACTCGTTTCTCCAGTCGATGTCGCCATAATTAAAGTCCCCCATGATAAGGAGGTGGCTAGGGTTGAGCATCGCCGTGTTGTCTATTAAGGCTCTTAAGTTCCATTGATTTAGTGGGCCACAGATTGGGAATCTGTAGATACACCCGACAATAAGTAAGTCCCCTCCCTTTAGTTTAATTTTACACCACTTGGACTCTTCATAAACATCCTCTCCCTGTACCCTCGCCTGGCTGGCTCTAAGGTCTTGCCTAGCATAGATAACTACACCCCTCTTGCAAATTTCTTGAGAAAGGTTCGTAAATGAGTCATATACAGCAATACTGAACTCACATTCCTCTGGGTCCATTCTCTCAAGGACTCCAAAAACTATTACATTGTTCCTGTGCTGGAAACGTTCCCGTTGTTCCTCCTCTCCACTAACAGTAGGTCCGCTAGTTGTCATCTCGTTGACACACTTCTTCTGAGTCCTTAGCTGCTGTAGAACCTGTTCTGATCCTGCATTACTCTCCGCCACCTCCAATGGCCCTGCTAATGCCTGAGCATAACTCCTCTTAGCAACCACCTCCATTCTATCGGCTACTTCCTCAGTCTTAGCAAGGATCTCTTCCCCAACTTGTTCAAGTTTGGCAACCAGCAAGGCTCCAGCTTCATCTATTTTCGTCCCTAGGGAACTCGTTCCCCTATGGCTTGCAATCGCGTCTCTCACCTTGACTATGCAGTCAGGGCAATACCAGCAACAGCCGTCATGCTTTACGGCAACTTGTATCGTCCAAAACTCTGTATTGGTCAGGTCTGTACCATCTACATCCGTCGTCACCTGCAGTAATCACCTGTCAACAGATTTCCTGGTGCAGCTTCAGCCCCAGGTTTCGTACCCCTCATGGATGTTGCTGTTGGAGGGGGGGGGGGGAGGGGAGGGTGCAGACTGTGTACAGATATACACCTATTTAAAAGGAAAGAACAAAAAAATTAATAAATAAAACCTAACTGCCTCCTGTTGGTGTTTTAACCTCCTCGGCACTCTGTGCGTCCAGTATTTTCTTTATAGTTGTCTTCTGTTTTTCTTCTCTTTTTTTTTTCAATCCACCTCGGCGATTTGTCGGTATTTATGTGCTATCTCTATGTACACAGCATTTTGCTATGAATAACTGATTATTTACGCCCACTCAGTCCTTCAGAAACACAGAAAAAAAAATCTTTGGGGCGCTAATAGAATGCCTTTCAGGATAGCCAAGCTTGTGGATTTTTTTATTTTAACTATTATTTTCTTATAATTTCTTTTCCACTTCTCATCGACGACTATATCTCTTTGTGCTATCACTGTTTACACTGTATCTCCCTGTGAATGGTGGATTGTAGGCACAGTTTTAGTCCATGAGAAAGCACACAAACAAAATAAAATTTAAAGTCTCTGTGGCACCTATAACCCGACTTGGTTTCAGCTGGCAGTGGTGTCTTTCCAGCTTGCTTGCCAATTTATATTCACTTTAAGTTATTTACAACCTCTTCCGCGGTCACTGATGACACTATGAAATGATTTAACTAAAGGCACAGTACTTCACTCCCTGGTTGGCCTTTATCACAGCCGTGACCACAACTCCGTAAAAAAATATAAAAATAAAATAAAATTTTTGTCATATGGCAATGATTTTGTGGTTGTAGGCATCTTGACCTGGGCTGTACCTCCAAATCGGTGGAGATTGAGTTTTCAAATATATAATCGCGTCTAGCATTAAAAATCCTACATCGATTTTCACTTTCACATTACTAAGACGATCACTGTCCAATTTCTGCCACTCAACAACGAAGGCCCGAGTGCTAAACACGCTTTGTTAGAGAGACGCAAAACGACCTGACCCGCAGCTGCAGGCAGTGTTAAGAGATCCATCAGTGTAGAGTACTGTAGATGATCTGTGTGATGTTATCATCAGTCTGTAAGGTGTGTATGTGTTCAAGAGCTCTCACTTTGGCAGTGTGTTGGAGATAAATACTTTGTATAATAAATCTTTTAGGTGGATAAGTCGGTATTGTGATATCGAAGGGAACTGTCCGCCAGGGTGGAGGGAAGCGCTGTTGTGTCTCAACTTTGTACAGATGGTCTAGTCCAAACATCTTCATATGTGTAGCTGTAGTTTGGATCCATTTAGATTCACCAGTCCCATGGTTCATACATTCTAGCAACTACAGCATAAGGAAACAATGTTATCAGGATCACCATGCAAAAGCCTCAGGGCTATCATGAGGTTGACTTCAATTATTCTATCTCTGACACTGGGTATACCTAGTTCTTTCCTCATATTAAGTACAGTATTGAAGTGCTATTGGTAAAGCCTATGATAATTATGTGGGGGGGTTTTCTAAATTTTTTCGAGCTTGTCAATGCCTTTCCCGTCACGAAGGACCAGAGCTGGTGCGTGGTAATCTACCAAAAAACTTATATAACCTTGGTACATTGTTTCAACAAATCTAATATTAGCTCCACAATATGGGACGTACCCCACTACACATTTAAGAAGTTTCAATCTGTCAGTACATTGGCAGGTTAGCTGCTACCGGATTTCAGAATGGTTAAGTTATTTTTTTTTCAGGGATCAGGCCACCCTGGCACAGGTCACCGACCCACAACAGGGCCTGGGGGCGAAAATGTAATAATAATAATAATAATAATAATAATAATAATAATAATAAAAATAAAAATAATTCATAGGCCTAGGTCGTGTTTCTCACTTTTGATCTTTTTTTCATGTTTGTATTATTATTATTATTATTATTATTATTATTATTATTATTACAATTATTATTGTTGTTGTTATTATTATTATTAATATTTTCATTATTATTTTATTATTTTATTTATGTGTATTTTTTATTATAAATTTTATTTATTATTATTATTATTATTATTATTATTATTATTATTATTATTATTATTATTATTATTATTACTACATTTTCGCCCCCCAGGCCCCGATGTGGGTCAGTGACCTGTGCCCGGGTGGGCTGATCCCTGAAAAATAAAGGGGGTGTATGTGATGTTCCACGAAAAAACTAAAGGTTTTCGGAATTTCGTATAAGGATTGTCAACCCGTATAATCTAATTTAACATTACCTAATCTAGCCTAACCTACAGGTAATATAACCTAATTTAACATTATTAAGGGTAACCTACCCTTACTTAATTTAACATTACCTAACTCAACCTAATCTAACCCAACCGATCCCAACCTAACCTAATCTTACCCTTCCTCACCTAACCTAACCCTTCCTCACTTAAGGTAACCTAACCTATCCTAATCTAATCTTAAATAACCAAATCTAACATAATTTATCCTAATCTAACCTAATATAACCTATCCTAATTTAGCCTAACCCATTCTAGCCTCCACCCAAACCAAAAATCACCTATCCTCAGTAACCAAACATCGTAACCTAGACTATCGTGATCTAACCTAACATAACATAGCCTATATCCTAACATAACATAGCTTAGCCTATTTTAACCAAGCATAACCATAGTTGTCTTCCTCTTAATAATTATTTGTTGATTACTAAATTAATTAATGATTTAGTTAAGTTACAGTCCTTAGTAGCTCAGGCGCAGTGATACAGTACAAAGACCTAACAATCCCTGAAGAAGGTGTAACACTAAGATGATCTCGAGTAGACTGGGGAGGCCTTAGGACTAACAGCCCTTCAGACAAGACACATTAAGGCACATCTAACAAACACATTCACATTATTGAGAAGGAAGAAAAACGTGAACCCAGAACAGTAGATAAATTAGTCAAATCTTAACATAAAATAACAATAGCCTATCCTTACGTAGCCTAACCTAACCTAACCTAGGCCTATGCGTATTTATTCTAACCAAATTTTTTTTACCATGACATAATATTGTGTAAAGCAACCTTACCTATCCCCCCCCCCCCCTCGCGCGCGCACACACACACACACATACTGTAGTAGCTCGGGGATGGTAAGTCATTCAAAAGTCAAAACACACACTTGCATGTATGTGTTGTAGTAGACGTGTTGTGGTAGATGTGTTGTGGTAGTAGACGTGTTGTGGTAGATGTGTTGTTGTAGTAGATGTGCTGTGGTAGTAGATGTGTTGTTGTACTAGACATGTTGTGGTAGTAGACGTGTTGTTGTTGTAGATGTGTTGTGGTAGATGTGTTGTTGTAGTAGATGTGTTGTTGTAGTAGATGTGTTGTGGTAGTAGATGTGTTGTGGTAGATGTGTTGTTGTAGTAGATGTGTTGTGGTAGTAGATGTGTTGTTGTAGTAGACATGTTGTGGTAGTAGACGTGTTGTTGTTGTAGATGTGTTGTGGTAGATGTGTTGTTGTAGTAGATGTGTTGTGGTAGTAGATGTGTTGTGGTAGATGTGTTGTTGTAGTAGATGTGTTGTGGTAGTAGATGTGTTGTTGTTGTAGATGTGTTGTGGTAGTAGATGTGTTGTGGTAGTAGATGTGTTGTTGTAGTAGATGTGTTGTGGTAGATGTGTTGTTGTAGAAGATGTGTTGTGGTAGATGTGTTGTTGTAGTAGATGTGTTGTTGTGGTAGATGTGTTGTTGTGGTAGATGTGTTGTTGTAGTAGATGTGTTGTTGTAGTAGATGTGTTGTGGTAGATGTGTTGTTGTAGTAGATGTGTTGTTGTAGTAGATGTGTTGTGGTAGATGTGTTGTTGTGGTAGATGTGTTGTTGTAGTAGATGTGTTGTTGTGGTAGATGTGTTGTTGTGGTAGATGTGTTGTTGTGGTAGATGTGTTGTTGTAGTAGATGTGTTGTGGTAGTAGATGTGTTGTGGTAGATGTGTTGTGGTAGTAGATGTGTTGTGGTAGATGTGTTGTTGTGGTAGATGTGTTGTTGTGGTAGATGTGTTGTTGTAGTAGATGTGTTGTTGTGGTAGATGTGTTGTGGTAGTAGATGTGTTGTGGTAGATGTGTTGTGGTAGTAGATGTGTTGTGGTAGATGTGTTGTTGTGGTAGATGTGTTGTTGTAGTAGATGTGTTGTTGTAGTAGATGTGTTGTTGTGGTAGATGTGTTGTTGTGGTAGATGTGTTGTTGTGGTAGATGTGTTGTTGTAGTAGATGTGTTGTTGTAGTAGATGTGTTGTGGTAGATGTGTTGTTGTAGTAGATGTGTTGTTGTAGTAGATGTGTTGTGGTAGATGTGTTGTTGTGGTAGATGTGTTGTTGTAGTAGATGTGTTGTTGTAGTAGATGTGTTGTTGTAGTAGATGTGTTGTTGTGGTAGATGTGTTGTTGTAGTAGATGTGTTGTGGTAGTAGATGTGTTGTTGTAGTAGATGTGTTGTTGTAGTAGATGTGTTGTGGTAGTAGATGTGTTGTTGTTGTAGATGTGTTGTGGTAGATGTGTTGTTGTAGTAGATGTGTTGTGGTAGTAGATGTGTTGTGGTAGATGTGTTGTTGTAGTACATGTGTTGTGGTAGTAGATGTGTTGTGGTAGATGTGTTGTGGTAGTGGATGTGTTGTTGTAGTAGATGTGTTGTGGTAGATGTGTTGTTGTAGTAGATGTGTTGTGGTAGTAGATGTGTTGTTGTAGTAGATGTGTTGTAGTAGATGTGTTGTGGTAGTAGATGTGTTTTTGTGGTAGATGTGTTGTGGTAGTAGATGTGTTGTTGTTGTAGATGTGTTGTGGTAGATGTGTTGTGGTAGTAGATGTGTTGTTGTTGTAGATGTGTTGTGGTAGTAGATGTGTTGTTGTAGTAGATGTGTTGTGGTAGATGTGTTGTTGTAGTAGATGTGTTGTGGTGGTAGATGTGTTGTGGTAGTAGATGTGTTGTTGTAGTAGATGTGTGGTGGTAGTAGATGTGTTGTGGTAGATGTGTTGTTGTGGTAGATGTGTTGTGGTAGTAGATGTGTTGTTGTAGTAGATGTGTTGTGGTAGTAGATGTGTTGTTGTAGTAGATGTGTTGTGGTAGTAGATGTGTTGTGGTAGTAGATGTTGTGGTAGTAGATGTGTTGTGGT
Organism: Homarus gammarus; assembly: GCA_958450375.1. Taxonomy (NCBI): domain Eukaryota; kingdom Metazoa; phylum Arthropoda; class Malacostraca; order Decapoda; family Nephropidae; genus Homarus; species Homarus gammarus. The sequence goes on from CAUDMG010002591.1 coordinate 1,159,406, forward strand.
AGATGTGTTGTGGTAGTAGATGTGTTGTGGTAGTAGATGTGTTGTTGTAGTAGATGTGTTGTGGTAGTAGATGTGTTGTTGTAGTAGATGTGTTGTGGTAGTAGATGTGTTGTTGTGGTAGATGTGTTGTGGTAGTAGATGTGTTGTGGTAGTAGATGTGTTGTTGTAGTAGATGTGTTGTTGTAGTAGATGTGTTGTTGTGGTAGATGTGTTGTGGTAGTAGATGTGTTGTTGTAGTAGATGTGTTGTGGTAGTAGATGTGTTGTTGTAGTAGATGTGTTGTGGTAGTAGATGTGTTGTGGTAGTAGATGTGTTGTGGTAGTAGATGTGTTGTTGTAGTAGATGTGTTGTGGTAGTAGATGTGTTGTTGTAGTAGATGTGTTGTTGTAGTAGATGTGTTGTGGTAGTAGATGTGTTGTTGTAGTAGATGTGTTGTGGTAGTAGATGTGTTGTTGTAGTAGATGTGTTGTGGTAGTAGATGTGTTGTGGTAGTAGATGTGTTGTTGTAGTAGATGTGTTGTTGTAGTAGATGTGTTGTTGTAGTAGATGTGTTGTGGTAGTAGATGTGTTGTGGTAGATGTGTTGTTGTGGTAGATGTGTTGTGGTAGTAGATGTGTTGTTGTAGTAGATGTGTTGTGGTAGTAGATGTGTTGTTGTAGTAGATGTGTTGTGGTAGTAGATGTGTTGTGGTAGTAGATGTGTTGTTGTAGTAGATGTGTTGTTGTAGTAGATGTGTTGTGGTAGTAGATGTGTTGTGGTAGTAGATGTGTTGTTGTGGTAGTAGATGTGTTGTTGTAGTAGATGTGTTGTGGTAGTAGATGTGTTGTTGTAGTAGATGTGTTGTTGTAGTAGATGTGTTGTTGTAGTAGATGTGTTGTTGTAGTAGATGTGTTGTGGTAGTAGATGTGTTGTGGTAGTAGATGTGTTGTTGTAGTAGATGTGTTGTTGTAGTAGATGTGTTGTGGTAGTAGATGTGTTGTGGTAGTAGATGTGTTGTTGTGGTAGATGTGTTGTTGTAGTAGATGTGTTGTGGTAGTAGATGTGTTGTTGTAGTAGATGTGTTGTTGTAGTAGATGTGTTGTGGTAGTAGATGTGTTGTGGTAGTAGATGTGTTGTGTGGTAGTAGATGTGTTGTTGTAGTAGATGTGTTGTTGTAGTAGATGTGTTGTTGTAGTAGATGTGTTGTGGTAGATGTGTTGTTGTAGTAGATGTGTTGTTGTGGTAGATGTGTTGTTGTAGTAGATGTGTTGTTGTAGTAGATGTGTTGTTGTAGTAGATGTGTTGTGGTAGTAGATGTGTTGTGGTAGTAGATGTGTTGTTGTAGTAGATGTGTTGTTGTAGTAGATGTGTTGTGGTAGTAGATGTGTTGTTGTAGTAGATGTGTTGTGGTAGTAGATGTGTTGTTGTAGTAGATGTGTTGTGGTAGTAGATGTGTTGTTGTAGTAGATGTGTTGTTGTAGTAGATGTGTTGTTGTAGTAGATGTGTTGTGGTAGATGTGTTGTTGGTAGTAGATGTGTTGTGGTAGTAGATGTGTTGTGTAGTAGATGTGTTGTGGTAGTAGATGTGTTGTGGTGGTAGATGTGTTGTGTAGTAGATGTGTTGTGGTAGTAGATGTGTTGTGGTAGTAGATGTGTTGTGGTAGTAGATGTGTTGTTGTAGTAGATGTGTTGTGGTAGTAGATGTGTTGTTGTAGTAGATGTGTTGTTGTAGTAGATGTGTTGTTGTAGTAGATGTGTTGTTGTAGTAGATGTGTTGTGGTAGTAGATGTGTTGTTGTAGTAGATGTGTTGTTGTAGTAGATGTGTTGTGGTAGTAGATGTGTTGTTGTAGTAGATGTGTTGTGGTAGATGTGTTGTTGTAGTAGATGTGTTGTTGTAGTAGATGTGTTGTGTATTAGATGTGTTGTGGTAGTAGATGTGTTGTGGTATTAGATGTGTTGTTGTAGTAGATGTGTTGTTGTAGTAGATGTGTTGTGGTAGTAGATGTGTTGTTGTAGTAGATGTGTTGTGGTAGTAGATGTGTTGTTGTAGTAGATGTGTTGTGGTAGTAGATGTGTTGTGGTAGATGTGTTGTTGTAGTAGATGTGTTGTGGTAGTAGATGTGTTGTGTAGATGTGTTGTGTAGTAGATGTGTTGTGGTAGTAGATGTGTTGTTGTAGTAGATGTGTTGTTGTAGTAGATGTGTTATGGTAGTAGATGTGTTGTGGTAGTAGATGTGTTGTTGTGGTAGATGTGTTGATGTAGTAGATGTGTTGTAGTAGATGTGTTGTTGTAGTAGATGTGTTGTGGTAGTAGATGTGTTGTTGTGGTAGATGTGTTGTGGTAGTAGATGTGTTGTGGTATTAGATGTGTTGTTGTAGTAGATGTGTTGTTGTAGTAGATGTGTTGTGGTAGTAGATGTGTTGTTGTAGTAGATGTGTTGTGGTAGTAGATGTGTTGTTGTAGATGTGTTGTGGTAGTAGATGTGTTGTTGTTGTAGATGTGTTGTTGTAGTAGATGTGTTGTTGTTGTAGATGTGTTGTTGTGGTAGATGTGTTGTGGTAGTAGATGTGTTGTGTAGTAGATGTGTTGTTGTAGTAGATGTGTTGTTGTAGTAGATGTGTTGTGGTAGTAGATGTGTTGTGGTAGTAGATGTGTTGTTGTAGTAGATGTGTTGTTGTAGTAGATGTGTTGTGGTAGTAGATGTGTTGTGGTAGTAGATGTGTTGTTGTAGTAGATGTGTTGTTGTAGTAGATGTGTTGTGGTAGTAGATGTGTTGTGGTAGTAGATGTGTTGTTGTGGTAGTAGCTGTGTTGTTGTAGTAGATGTGTTGTTGTAGTAGATGTGTTGTGGTAGTAGATGTGTTGTGGTAGTAGATGTGTTGTTGTAGTAGATGTGTTGTTGTAGTAGATGTGTTGTGGTAGTAGATGTGTTGTGGTAGTAGATGTGTTGTTGTAGTAGATGTGTTGTTGTAGTAGATGTGTTGTGGTAGTAGATGTGTTGTGGTAGTAGATGTGTTGTTGTAGTAGATGTGTTGTTGTAGTAGATGTGTTGTGGTAGTAGATGTGTTGTTGTAGTAGATGTGTTGTGGTAGTAGATGTGTTGTTGTAGTAGATGTGTTGTTGTAGTAGATGTGTTGTTGTAGTAGATGTGTTGTGGTAGTAGATGTGTTGTTGTAGTAGATGTGTTGTGGTAGATGTGTTGTGTAGTAGATGTGTTGTGGTAGTAGATGTGTTGTTGTAGTAGATGTGTTGTTGTAGTAGATGTGTTGTGGTAGTAGATGTGTTGTGGTAGATGTGTTGTGTAGTAGATGTGTTGTTGTAGTAGATGTGTTGTGGTAGATGTGTTGTTGTAGTAGATGTGTTGTGGTAGTAGATGTGTTGTTGTAGTAGATGTGTTGTAGTAGATGTGTTGTTGTGGTAGATGTGTTGTTGTAGTAGATGTGTTGTTGTAGTAGATGTGTTGTTGTTGTAGATGTGTTGTGGTAGATGTGTTGTGGTAGTAGATGTGTTGTTGTAGTAGATGTGTTGTGGTAGTAGATGTGTTGTTGTAGTAGATGTGTTGTGGTAGATGTGTTGTTGTAGTAGATGTGTTGTGGTAGTAGATGTGTTGTGGTAGTAGATGTGTTGTTGTAGTAGATGTGTTGTGGTAGTAGATGTGTTGTGTAGTAGATGTGTTGTTGTAGTAGATGTGTTGTGTAGTAGATGTGTTGTTGTAGTAGATGTGTTGTGGTAGTAGATGTGTTGTTGTAGTAGATGTGTTGTGGTAGTAGATGTGTTGTGGTAGTAGATGTGTTGTGGTAGTAGATGTGTTGTTGTGGTAGATGTGTTGTGGTAGTAGATGTGTTGTGGTAGTAGATGTGTTGTTGTAGTAGATGTGTTGTGGTAGTAGATGTGTTGTTGTAGTAGATGTGTTGTGGTAGTAGATGTGTTGTTGTAGTAGATGTGTTGTGGTAGTAGATGTGTTGTGGTAGTAGATGTGTTGTTGTAGTAGATGTGTTGTTGTAGTAGATGTGTTGTTGTAGTAGATGTGTTGTGGTAGTAGATGTGTTGTGGTAGTGTGTTGTTGTAGATGTGTTGTGAGTAGATGTGTTGTTGTAGTAGATGTGTTGTGGTAGTAGATGTGTTGTTGTAGTAGATGTGTTGTGGTAGTAGATGTGTTGTGGTAGTAGATGTGTTGTTGTAGTAGATGTGTTGTTGTAGTAGATGTGTTGTTGTAGTAGATGTGTTGTTGTAGTAGATGTGTTGTGGTAGTAGATGTGTTGTTGTAGTAGATGTGTTGTGGTAGTAGATGTGTTGTTGTAGTAGATGTGTTGTTGTAGTAGATGTGTTGTTGTAGTAGATGTGTTGTGGTGTAGATGTGTTGTTGTAGTAGATGTGTTGTGGTAGTAGATGTGTTGTTGTAGTAGATGTGTTGTTGTAGTAGATGTGTTGTGGTAGTAGATGTGTTGTGGTAGTAGATGTGTTGTTGTGGTAGATGTGTTGTTGTAGTAGATGTGTTGTGGTAGTAGATGTGTTGTGGTAGTAGATGTGTTGTTGTAGTAGATGTGTTGTGGTAGTAGATGTGTTGTGGTAGTAGATGTGTTGTGGTAGTAGATGTGTTGTTGTAGTAGATGTGTTGTTGTAGTAGATGTGTTGTTGTAGTAGATGTGTTGTGGTAGATGTGTTGTTGTAGTAGATGTGTTGTTGTGGTAGATGTGTTGTTGTAGTAGATGTGTTGTTGTAGTAGATGTGTTGTTGTAGTAGATGTGTTGTGGTAGTAGATGTGTTGTGGTAGTAGATGTGTTGTTGTAGTAGATGTGTTGTTGTAGTAGATGTGTTGTGGTAGTAGATGTGTTGTTGTAGTAGATGTGTTGTGGTAGTAGATGTGTTGTTGTAGTAGATGTGTTGTGGTAGTAGATGTGTTGTAGTAGATGTGTTGTGGTAGATGTGTTGTTGTAGTAGATGTGTTGTTGTAGTAGATGTGTTGTGGTAGATGTGTTGTGGTAGTAGATGTGTTGTGGTAGTAGATGTGTTGTTGTAGTAGATGTTTTGTGGTAGTAGATGTGTTGTGGTGGTAGATGTGTTGTGGTAGTAGATGTGTTGTGGTAGTAGATGTGTTGTGGTAGTAGATGTGTTGTGGTAGTAGATGTGTTGTTGTAGTAGATGTGTTGTGGTAGTAGATGTGTTGTTGTAGTAGATGTGTTGTTGTAGTAGATGTGTTGTTGTAGTAGATGTGTTGTTGTAGTAGATGTGTTGTAGTAGTAGATGTGTTGTTGTAGTAGATGTGTTGTGGTAGTAGATGTGTTGTGGTAGTAGATGTGTTGTTGTAGTAGATGTGTTGTTGTAGTAGATGTGTTGTTGTAGTAGATGTGTTGTTGTAGTAGATGTGTTGTTGTAGTAGATGTGTTGTTGTAGTAGATGTGTTGTGGTAGTAGATGTGTTGTGTAGTAGATGTGTTGTTGTAGTAGATGTGTTGTTGTAGTAGATGTGTTGTGGTAGTAGATGTGTTGTTGTAGTAGATGTGTTGTGGTAGTAGATGTGTTGTTGTAGTAGATGTGTTGTGGTAGTAGATGTGTTGTTGTAGTAGATGTGTTGTTGTAGTAGATGTGTTGTTGTAGTAGATGTGTTGTTGTAGTAGATGTGTTGTGGTAGTAGATGTGTTGTGGTAGTAGATGTGTTGTTGTAGTAGATGTGTTGTTGTAGTAGATGTGTTGTGGTAGTAGATGTGTTGTGGTAGTAGATGTGTTGTTGTAGATGTGTGTGTGTGTGTAGTAGATGTGTTGTGGTAGTAGATGTGTTGTGGTAGTAGATGTGTTGTTGTGGTAGTAGATGTGTTGTTGTAGTAGATGTGTTGTTGTAGTAGATGTGTTGTTGTAGTAGATGTGTTGTGGTAGATGTGTTGTTGTAGTAGATGTGTTGTTGTAGTAGATGTGTTGTTGTAGTAGATGTGTTGTTGTAGTAGATGTGTTGTTGTAGTAGATGTGTTGTGGTAGTAGATGTGTTGTGGTAGTAGATGTGTTGTTGTAGTAGATGTGTTGTTGTAGTAGATGTGTTGTTGTAGTAGATGTGTTGTGGTAGTAGATGTGTTGTTGTAGTAGATGTGTTGTGGTAGATATGTTGTGGTAGTAGATGTGTTGTGGTAGATGTGTTGTTGTAGTAGATGTGTTGTTGTAGTAGATGTGTTGTTGTAGTAGATGTGTTGTTGTAGTAGATGTGTTGTTGTAGTAGATGTGTTGTGGTAGTAGATGTGTTGTTGTAGTAGATGTGTTGTTGTAGTAGATGTGTTGTGGTAGTAGATGTGTTGTTGTAGTAGATGTGTTGTGGTAGTAGATGTGTTGTTGTAGTAGATGTGTTGTGGTAGTAGATGTGTTGTAGTAGATGTGTTGTGGTAGATGTGTTGTTGTAGTAGATGTGTTGTGTAGTAGATGTGTTGTTGTAGTAGATGTTTTGTGGTAGTAGATGTGTTGTGGTAGATGTGTTGTTGTAGTAGATGTGTTGTGGTAGTAGATGTGTTGTTGTAGTAGATGTGTTGTGGTAGTAGATGTGTTGTTGTAGTAGATGTGTTGTGGTAGTAGATGTGTTGTTGTAGTAGATGTGTTGTGGTAGATGTGTTGTTGTAGTAGATGTGTTGTTGTAGTAGATGTGTTGTAGTAGTAGATGTGTTGTTGTAGTAGATGTGTTGTGGTAGTAGATGTGTTGTTGTAGTAGATGTGTTGTTGTAGTAGATGTGTTGTTGTAGTAGATGTGTTGTTGTAGTAGATGTGTTGTTGTAGTAGATGTGTTGTTGTAGTAGATGTGTTGTTGTAGTAGATGTGTTGTGGTAGTAGATGTGTTGTTGTAGTAGATGTGTTGTGGTAGTAGATGTGTTGTGGTAGTAGATGTGTTGTAGTAGATGTGTTGTGGTAGTAGATGTGTTGTGGTAGATGTGTTGTTGTAGTAGATGTGTTGTTGTAGTAGATGTGTTGTGGTAGATGTGTTGTAGTAGATGTGTTGTGGTAGTAGATGTGTTGTTGTAGTAGATGTGTTGTGGTAGTAGATGTGTTGTGAGATGTGTTGTGGTAGATGTGTTGTTGTAGTAGATGTGTTGTTGTAGTAGATGTGTTGTTGTAGTAGATGTGTTGTGGTAGTAGATGTGTTGTTGTAGTAGATGTGTTGTTGTAGTAGATGTGTTGTTGTAGTAGATGTGTTGTGGTAGTAGATGTGTTGTTGTAGTAGATGTGTTGTTGTAGTAGATGTGTTGTTGTAGTAGATGTGTTGTGGTAGTAGATGTGTTGTGGTAGTAGATGTGTTGTGGTAGTAGATGTGTTGTTGTAGTAGATGTGTTGTTGTAGTAGATGTGTTGTGGTAGTAGATGTGTTGTGGTAGATGTGTTGTTGTAGTAGATGTGTTGTTGTAGTAGATGTGTTGTTGTGGTAGAAATGATGTGGTAGATGTGTTGTTGTAGTAGATGTGTTGTGGTAGTAGATGTGTTGTGGTAGTAGATGTGTTGTTGTAGTAGATGTGTTGTGTAGTAGATGTGTTGTTGTAGTAGATGTGTTGTGGTAGTAGATGTGTTGTTGTAGTAGATGTGTTGTGGTAGATATGTTGTGGTAGTAGATGTGTTGTGGTAGATGTGTTGTTGTAGTAGATGTGTTGTTGTAGTAGATGTGTTGTTGTAGTAGATGTGTTGTTGTAGTAGATGTGTTGTTGTAGTAGATGTGTTGTGGTAGTAGATGTGTTGTTGTAGTAGATGTGTTGTGGTAGTAGATGTGTTGTGGTAGTAGATGTGTTGTTGTAGTAGATGTGTTGTGGTAGTAGATGTGTTGTTGTAGTAGATGTGTTGTGGTAGTAGATGTGTTGTTGTAGTAGATGTGTTGTTGTAGTAGATGTGTTGTTGTAGTAGATGTGTTGTGTAGATGTGTTGTGTAGTAGATGTGTTGTGTAGTAGATGTGTTGTTGTAGTAGATGTGTTGTTGTAGTAGATGTGTTGTTGTGTAGATGTGTTGTGTAGTAGATGTGTTGTGTAGTAGATGTGTTGTTGTGGTAGTAGATGTGTTGTTGTAGTAGATGTGTTGTTGTAGTAGATGTGTTGTGGTAGTAGATGTGTTGTTGTAGTAGATGTGTTGTTGTAGTAGATGTGTTGTTGTAGTAGATGTGTTGTTGTAGTAGATGTGTTGTGGTAGTAGATGTGTTGTTGTAGTAGATGTGTTGTGGTAGTAGATGTGTTGTTGTAGTAGATGTGTTGTTGTAGTAGATGTGTTGTGTAGTAGATGTGTTGTTGTAGTAGATGTGTTGTGGTAGTAGATGTGTTGTTGTAGTAGATGTGTTGTGGTAGTAGATGTGTTGTGGTAGTAGATGTGTTGTGGTAGATGTGTTGTTGTAGTAGACGTGTTGTTGTAGTAGATGTGTTGTAGTAGATATGTTGTGGTAGTAGATGTGTTGTTGTAGTAGATGTGTTGTGGTAGTAGATGTGTTGTCGTAGTAGATGTGTTGTGTAGTAGATGTGTTGTGTAGTAGATGTGTTGTGGTAGTAGATGTGTTGTTGTAGTAGATGTGTTGTGGTAGTAGATGTGTTGTTGTAGTAGATGTGTTGTTGTAGTAGATGTGTTGTAGTAGATGTGTTGTGGTAGTAGATGTGTTGTTGTAGTAGATGTGTTGTGGTAGTAGATGTGTTGTGTAGTGTGTTGTAGTAGATGTGTTGTTGTAGTAGATGTGTTGTTGTAGTAGATGTGTTGTTGTAGTAGATGTGTTGTGGTAGTAGATGTGTTGTTGTAGTAGATGTGTTGTTGTAGTAGATGTGTTGTGGTAGTAGATGTGTTGTTGTAGTAGATGTGTTGTGTAGTAGATGTGTTGTTGTAGTAGATGTGTTGTTGTAGTAGATGTGTTGTTGTAGTAGATGTGTTGTTGTAGTAGATGTGTTGTTGTAGTAGATGTGTTGTTGTAGTAGATGTGCTGTGGTAGATGTGTTGTGGTAGATGTGTTGTGGTAGTAGATGTGTTGTGGTAGTAGATGTGTTGTTGTAGTAGATGTGTTGTTGTAGTAGATGTGTTGTGGTAGTAGATGTGTTGTTGTAGTAGATGTGTTGTTGTAGTAGATGTGTTGTGTAGTAGATGTGTTGTTGTAGTAGATGTGTTGTTGTAGTAGATGTGTTGTGGTAGTAGATGTGTTGTTGTAGTAGATGTGTTGTTGTAGTAGATGTGTTGTTGTAGTAGATGTGTTGTTGTAGTAGATGTGTTGTGGTAGTAGATGTGTTGTTGTAGTAGATGTGTTGTTGTAGTAGATGTGTTGTGGTAGTAGATGTGTTGTGTAGTAGATGTGTTGTTGTAGTAGATGTGTTGTTGTAGTAGATGTGTTGTTGTAGTAGATGTGTTGTGGTAGTAGATGTGTTGTAGTAGATGTGTTGTGGTAGATGTGTTGTTGTAGTAGATGTGTTGTTGTAGTAGATGTGTTGTGGTAGTAGATGTGTTGTTGTAGTAGATGTGTTGTTGTAGTAGATGTGTTGTTGTAGTAGATGTGTTGTAGTAGATGTGTTGTAGTAGATGTGTTGTTGTAGTAGATGTGTTGTTGTAGTAGATGTGTTGTGTAGTAGATGTGTTGTGGTAGTAGATGTGTTGTTGTAGTAGATGTGTTGTTGTAGTAGATGTGTTGTGGTAGTAGATGTGTTGTGTAGTAGATGTGTTGTTGTAGTAGATGTGTTGTGGTAGTAGATGTGTTGTTGTAGTAGATGTGTTGTGGTAGTAGATGTGTTGTTGTAGTAGATGTGTTGTTGTAGTAGATGTGTTGTGGTAGTAGATGTGTTGTGGTAGTAGATGTGTTGTGTAGTAGATGTGTTGTGTAGTAGATGTGTTGTTGTAGTAGATGTGTTGTTGTAGTAGATGTGTTGTGTAGTAGATGTGTTGTGTAGTAGATGTGTTGTTGTAGTAGATGTGTTGTTGTAGTAGATGTGTTGTTGTAGTAGATGTGTTGTTGTAGTAGATGTGTTGTTGTAGTAGATGTGTTGTGGTAGTAGATGTGTTGTGGTAGTAGATGTGTTGTTGTAGTAGATGTGTTGTGGTAGTAGATGTGTTGTTGTAGTAGATGTGTTGTTGTAGTAGATGTGTTGTGGTAGTAGATGTGTTGTTGTAGTAGATGTGTTGTGGTAGTAGATGTGTTGTTGTAGTAGATGTGTTGTGTAGTAGATGTGTTGTGTAGTAGATGTGTTGTTGTAGTAGATGTGTTGTTGTAGTAGATGTGTTGTAGTAGATGTGTTGTGGTAGATGTGTTGTTGTAGTAGATGTGTTGTTGTAGTAGATGTGTTGTTGTAGTAGATGTGTTGTGGTAGTAGATGTGTTGTTGTAGTAGATGTGTTGTTGTAGTAGATGTGTTGTTGTAGTAGATGTGTTGTGGTAGTAGATGTGTTGTTGTAGTAGATGTGTTGTTGTAGTAGATGTGTTGTTGTAGTAGATGTGTTGTGGTAGTAGATGTGTTGTTGTAGTAGATGTGTTGTTGTAGTAGATGTGTTGTTGTAGTAGATGTGTTGTAGTAGATGTGTTGTTGTAGTAGATGTGTTGTTGTAGTAGATGTGTTGTTGTAGTAGATGTGTTGTTGTAGTAGATGTGTTGTGGTAGTAGATGTGTTGTTGTAGTAGATGTGTTGTTGTAGTAGATGTGTTGTTGTAGTAGATGTGTTGTTGTAGTAGATGTGTTGTTGTAGTAGATGTGTTGTTGTAGTAGATGTGTTGTGGTAGTAGATGTGTTGTGGTAGTAGATGTGTTGTGGTAGTAGATGTGTTGTTGTAGTAGATGTGTTGTGGTAGTAGATGTGTTGTGGTAGTAGATGTGTTGTGTGGTAGATGTGTTGTGGTAGTAGATGTGTTGTGGTAGTAGATGTGTTGTGGTAGTAGATGTGTTGTTGTAGTAGATGTGTTGTTGTAGTAGATGTGTTGTTGTAGTAGATGTGTTGTTGTAGTAGATGTGTTGTTGTAGTAGATGTGTTGTTGTAGTAGATGTGTTGTAGTAGTAGATGTGTTGTTGTAGTAGATGTGTTGTAGTAGATGTGTTGTGGTAGTAGATGTGTTGTTGTAGTAGATGTGTTGTTGTAGTAGATGTGTTGTTGTAGTAGATGTGTTGTTGTAGTAGATGTGTTGTTGTAGTAGATGTGTTGTAGTAGTAGATGTGTTGTTGTAGTAGATGTGTTGTGGTAGTAGATGTGTTGTTGTAGTAGATGTGTTGTTGTAGTAGATGTGTTGTTGTAGTAGATGTGTTGTTGTAGTAGATGTGTTGTTGTAGTAGATGTGTTGTAGTAGTAGATGTGTTGTTGTGGTAGATGTGTTGTGTAGTAGATGTGTTGTGGTAGTAGATGTGTTGTAGTAGATGTGTTGTGGTAGTAGATGTGTTGTAGTAGATGTGTTGTGGTAGTAGATGTGTTGTGGTAGATGTGTTGTAGTAGATGTGTTGTTGTAGTAGATGTGTTGTGGTAGATGTGTTGTGGTAGTAGATGTGTTGTGGTAGTAGATGTGTTGTTGTAGTAGATGTGTTGTGGTAGTAGATGTGTTGTGGTAGTAGATGTGTTGTGGTAGTAGATGTGTTGTGGTAGATGTGTTGTTGTAGTAGACGTGTTGTTGTAGTAGATGTGTTGTAGTAGATATGTTGTGGTAGTAGATGTGTTGTTGTAGTAGATGTGTTGTGGTAGTAGATGTGTTGTGGTAGTAGATGTGTTGTGGTAGTAGATGTGTTGTGGTAGTAGATGTGTTGTGGTAGTAGATGTGTTGTTGTAGTAGATGTGTTGTGGTAGTAGATGTGTTGTTGTAGTAGATGTGTTGTTGTAGTAGATGTGTTGTGGTAGTAGATGTGTTGTGGTAGTAGATGTGTTGTGGTAGTAGATGTGTTGTGGTAGTAGATGTGTTGTGGTAGTAGATGTGTTGTTGTAGTAGATGTGTTGTTGTAGTAGATGTGTTGTTGTAGTAGATGTGTTGTTGTAGTAGATGTGTTGTGGTAGTAGATGTGTTGTGGTAGTAGATGTGTTGTTGTAGTAGATGTGTTGTGGTTGTAGATGTGTTGTTGTAGTAGATGTGTTGTTGTAGTAGATGTGTTGTGGTAGTAGATGTGTTGTGGTAGTAGATGTGTTGTGGTAGTAGATGTGTTGTTGTGGTAGATGTGTTGTTGTAGTAGATGTGTTGTGGTAGTAGATGTGTTGTTGTAGTAGATGTGTTGTTGTAGTAGATGTGTTGTTGTAGTAGATGTGTTGTTGTAGTAGATGTGTTGTTGTAGTAGATGTGTTGTTGTAGTAGATGTGTTGTTGTAGTAGATGTGTTGTGGTAGTAGATGTGTTGTGGTAGTAGATGTGTTGTTGTAGTAGATGTGTTGTTGTAGTAGATGTGTTGTGGTAGTAGATGTGTTGTTGTAGTAGATGTGTTGTAGTAGATGTGTTGTTGTAGTAGATGTGTTGTTGTAGTAGATGTGTTGTTGTAGTAGATGTGTTGTTGTAGTAGATGTGTTGTGGTAGATGTGTTGTAGTAGTAGATGTGTTGTGGTAGTAGATGTGTTGTGGTAGGAGATGTGTTGTTGTAGTAGATGTGTTGTTGTAGTAGATGTGTTGTGGTAGTAGATGTGTTGTTGTAGTAGATGTGTTGTAGTAGATGTGTTGTTGTAGTAGATGTGTTGTGGTAGTAGATGTGTTGTGGTAGATGTGTTGTGGTAGATGTGTTGTGGTAGTAGATGTGTTGTTGTAGTAGATGTGTTGTGGTTGTAGATGTGTTGTTGTAGTAGATGTGTTGTTGTAGTAGATGTGTTGTTGTAGTAGATGTGTTGTGGTAGTAGATGTGTTGTTGTAGTAGATGTGTTGTGGTAGTAGATGTGTTGTTGTAGTAGATGTGTTGTTGTAGTAGATGTGTTGTTGTAGTAGATGTGTTGTTGTAGTAGATGTGTTGTGGTAGTAGATGTGTTGTAGTAGATGTGTTGTGGTTGTAGATGTGTTGTTGTAGTAGATGTGTTGTTGTAGTAGATGTGTTGTGGTAGTAGATGTGTTGTTGTAGTAGATGTGTTGTTGTAGTAGATGTGTTGTTGTAGTAGATGTGTTGTTGTAGTAGATGTGTTGTGGTAGATGTGTTGTGGTAGTAGATGTGTTGTTGTAGTAGATGTGTTGTTGTAGTAGATGTGTTGTGGTAGTAGATGTGTTGTTGTAGTAGATGTGTTGTTGTAGTAGATGTGTTGTTGTAGTAGATGTGTTGTGGTAGATGTGTTGTAGTAGTAGATGTGTTGTGGTAGTAGATGTGTTGTGGTAGGAGATGTGTTGTTGTAGTAGATGTGTTGTTGTAGTAGATGTGTTGTGGTAGTAGATGTGTTGTTGTAGTAGATGTGTTGTAGTAGATGTGTTGTGGTAGTAGATGTGTTGTGGTAGTAGATGTGTTGTTGTAGTAGATGTGTTGTTGTAGTAGATGTGTTGTGGTAGTAGATGTGTTGTGGTAGATGTGTTGTAGTAGTAGATGTGTTGTGGTAGTAGATGTGTTGTGGTAGGAGATGTGTTGTGGTAGGCAGGAGGGGGAGGGGGGTGAGAGCACAAAGCCACGGCGCATGCAGCTCACCTCCCTGACCGTCGCCGCTGTCACACCAGTTTCCTGCACCAAGCATTACCTCGAGAGACCATTGTCCTAACACTTCCTATACTGCACCCGGACAACTATCCTACGTTATATAACAAGATGTGTGTGTCAGTAAGTGCTGTCAGTTGATCCTTTTGGAATGGTGAGGATGGTGACGAGGAGGAGGAGTTATGGTGTGGTGGGCCAGCTGATCACTCACCACACGGAACAAAGACGTTTTCCACCTACTCACCTCACCACCATGTCCGTCAGGGGGCCGCAGCACACCACCTTCTCTTTCTCCCATCCACCGTCAGTTTTAACCCATTTATCACCAGGGTCTCTCCAGTCCTTAGAAAATATGGGCATTGTTTTGTTTTTTAATGCGTGTGAGGACGGCCCATGCACGTTACCTCCTCCCCGTACCACAACCACTGTCACACTGACTGGGCTGGCACGCTCTCGGCCGTGCTCCCGCTCGGCTCAGCCTGGCAGCCCTGGCTGCTGCTACGGAGACTAGCCACGGATGGAGGCGGCCGCTGGTTCCCCGATGTATGAGGACAACAGGTACACACTACACTACCCCGCCAGGTAATTGGCCAGATTCAGTTATGTATTAAATGTCATTTCAATCATTTTTACACGAAATTTATATGACTTATTTGGGTAAAGAACATTTTTAAGGAGTTAGAGATTATTTTATTAGTAAATCCATATAACAATTATACGTACATGAGGCAAGATTATTATCGGTAGGTAGTAGGTAGTAGTGAGCTACCAAACTGGGAGGTACTACTGTGGGGTACGAGATATTTGGTTCACACTCAGGATGGGATGGAGAAAGGAAACTCACAATGTGCTCTCTGTATACATATTGTATTGGATGTACAGTGCAGCTTGTTGCTGGGAAGTGGCAGCGTGGTTACAAGCGTGATGTAGAGAGAGCTGGTTGGTGAGGATGCTCAAAGGAGGACCAGCTTGTGGGTCGCCATGCTCGCCGGCGGGAGCGAGGGCCACCAGGCAGGAGCGGAGGAGGTGTTGTTACTTGAAGACTGGCTGTAGGTAGTAAGAGAGGTAGGTCACCACGAGGTCAGGTCTTATATTGCGGAGGTAGGCGTGGCTTAATAGTTGACCTCTGTCATGTAAATACGGCCCCGGCTGACTGGGGAACTCATTCTACACTCGGCTACCGGACCAGCAACAGCTCTCAACAGCTCCTCACCACCCAGCTTCCTCAGAAACCTCCTCGCCCTACAGGACCTCTGAGCAAGTTACTCCTCACCTAGTCACTCCTAAGCACTGCACTGTACAATAACATATATACAGAAAGTGCATTGTGGGTTTCTATTTTACCTCATTCCTGAGTGTGAGATATCTACATGTACGTACGTTTGTGTGCCCATACAAAGAGAAAATAGACAACTAAAGAGAATTGACAACTGGCCACTTACAGTACGCTGCACTACCGCCTGGAAAGATATTGGAAGCATAATGTATTGTCTAATGGTAGACCCTGCTGCCATATGGCATAACGAAAATTGTGACCAAGTCCCAGGTTGCTGATCTATCTTTCTGCCTCATTTACACACAATTGCAGGTCTCAATTGTCTCTCTTACTATTGACAATACCACAAATGTAACGGTATTCATTCTTGTTCTGTTTTATTCATTCTATTTTACTTTTAAAATTCTTTCTGTTCCTCGTTTTTTCGCCCACCCAGGCCCCGATGTGGGTCATTGACCTGTGCCCGGGTGAGGTAATCCCTGCAAGAAAAATAATTGTGTATCAACCAACAAATTGCATTCTAATAAAGGTGTGTTTTGCGATATACATCTCTGGTGAGTAATTTGTGGGTATATAATATTATCTGATAGCTCACATAGAGATTTTCTTCTGTTAATAGCTGTCAAAACACAGGTTGTCCCCATTATAAGGTCTAATTTATTCAGCCAATCAGCGTCGTCATTCACTACTCCATACCTATTGTGACTGGACAGCAGGGTACCAGACTCTCCTGTGTGTTACGCTTAACTTAATGTGATTCAGGTATGTGTTGTAGATAAGTGTTTCATCCTTGTGTTGTAGATAAGTGTTTCAGCCTTGTGTTGTAGATAAGCGTTTCATCCCTGTGTTGTAGATAAGTGTTTCAGCCTTGTGTTGTAGATAAGTGTTTCATCCTTGTGTTGTAGATAAGTGTTTCATCCATGTGTTGCAGATAAGTGTTTCATCCTTGTGTTGTAGATAAGTGTTTCATCCTTGTGTTGTAGGTAAGTGTTTCATCCTTGTGTTGAAGATAAGTGTTTCATCCCTGTGTTGAAGATAAGTGTTTCATCCTTGTGTTGTAGATAAGTGTTTCATCCTTGTGTTGTAGATAAGTGTTTCATCCTTGTGTTGTAGATAAATGTTTCATCCCTGTGTTGTAGATAAGTGTTTCTTCCTTGTGTTGTAGATGAGTGTTTCATCCTAGAGTTGTAGATGAGTGTTTCATCCTTGTATTGTAGATGAGTGTTTCATCCTAGAGTTGTAGGTAAGTGTTTCATCCTTGTGTTGTAGATGAGTGTTTCATCCTAGAGTTGTAGATGAGTGTTTCATCCTTGTGTTGTAGATGAGTGTTTCATCCTAGAGTTGTAGATGAGTGTTTCATCTTTGTGTTGTAGATAAGTGATTCATCCTAGAGTTGTAGATAAGTGTTTCCTCATTGTGTTGTAGATAAGTGTTTCATCCTAGAGTTGCAGATAAGTGTTTCATCCTAGAGTTGTAGGTAAGTGTTTCATCCTAGAGTTGTAGATGAGTGTTTCATCCTTGTGTTGTAGATGAGTGCTTCATCCTAGAGTTGTAGATGAGTGTTTCATCTTTGTGTTGTAGATAAGTGATTCATCCTAGAGTTGTAGATAAGTGATTCATCTCTGTGTTGTAGATAAGTGTTTCATCCTAGAGTTGCAGATAAGTGTTTCATCCTAGAGTTGTAGGTAAGTGTTTCATCCTAGAGTTGTAGGTGAGTGTTTCATCCTTATGTTGTAGTTAAATGTTTCATCCTTGTGTAGTAGATTCGTGTTTCATCCTAGTGCTATAGATAAGTTGTGTTCTGACCTCGCTCAATTGTGTTCTGACTTCACTCAGTTGTGTTCTGACCTCACTCAGTTGTGTTCTGACTTCACTCAGTTGTGTTCTGACCTCACTAGAGGAAAGGTCACGGCAGGGTTAGCTCCCGGGGATTAATTGTCAGTAATTGCTTGTGCTACTTGTGAACAGGGCGGTGCCCTTCAGAGGGCCGAGTTAGAGAGGGCCAAGGAAGAAAACTTGAGGGTCAATAAAGAAAACTTGAGGGCAAAGGAAGAAATCTTGAGAGCCAAGGAAGAAATCTTGAAATTAAAGGAAGTGATAGCGAGGATGAAGGAAGAAACGAGACAAGAAAATCCCGTCTCTGACGAAAACTCAGGCAAATGGAACGTTGTGAGGAGAGGGACGACCAAACTGGTGGTGAGAAAACACACCAAGGATATGACAACAACAGCTCAGTGTACCAACTCTTTCATTCCTTTGATAGACGAATTGGACAATAGCATAGTCAGGGATAAGGCAGACAAGGAAGGTACGAAAACCTTAATTGTTGGCGATTCCCAGGTACGGTACCTGGACAGAACTTTTTGTTGGAAAAATAAAGATAGGATGAGCGTGTGTTTACCAGGGAATGGGGTGAGGGATATAGTTGACAGGATGGACAATATCTTGTCTGGTAATGGGAACAAACCCATGATTTGCCTCAGTCCAGGAGGCAATGATATTGGCCAGTGTAGGAGTGAGGAGCTTCTTGATATGTTCAAGGCAGCTATAGAACGCATTTGGTCGAAGGGAGGGATCCCTATTATATGTGGCGTCCTGCCTAGAAGGAGAGTTGGCAATGAATGGTTGTCAAGGGCAGTTGGTGTCAACGGCCATCTTGACAGATATTGCAAGTCAATATCAGTCCCATTCATTGACAACTGGGACAACTTCTACGACAGAAGGGACCATTATGCTAGGGATGGGTTGCATCTGTCTAGGGATAGGGTGGCAACCCTGGCTGGCTCTCTCGAGAGGGTAGTTCAAAAGATGTCGAAGTCTTTAAACTGCTAGAGGAACATATGAGCACGGGGGTGGAGGAGACTGCAGTGGGAGCGGGTAAACAAAGTGAAAGGTTACATGTACAGGGAAATAGTGCTAGGAATTATGACAAAACTAATTAGGTAGGGAGTTAAAACCTAAACGCCACAAAAGAGAGGACTCAGAACAAGAATACCTTAAATGTCTACTACGCAAACAGTAGAAGTATGAGAAACAAAATGAATGAAATCAGGGCGTTGGTATTATTCCATACCGATAGGCAGGTTAGGAAAGGAGGCGGAGTAACAATCTATGTCAGGGATAATCTGTTGTGTGAAATAAATAAGGAAAAAACTGACGGGAATACAGAAGCAATTTGGATATAATTAATCGATGGCAGGGAAAAGTTAATCACAGGAGTAATATATAGACCTCCTAATCTTGATAGAGTTAATGAGCGATTTATTTGGGATGAAATGGAAAGGGCTCCCATAAATAGCAAAGTCTGTATAGTAGGTGACTTTAACTTTAGCCAAATAGATTGGATTGACCTTATGGGTAACTCCTAATCAGAGGATTTTCTCGAAACAATCCAGGAATGTTTCCTAAGACAACATATAACCGAACCCACCCAGGGTAATAATATACTTGATTTATTTCTGTCAAACAGAAAAAACCTCATTAGTAATGTAGAGGTAGGGAACGAACTTGCAAACAGTGATCACAAAGAAATTTGATTCCAGTTAGAATTTCAGAGCAGACGCAAGGAAAATTCCACTAAAGTCCCATATTTCAGAAGGGCAAACTTTGATAGTTTGAAGAGGCAGCTGAGAGAAGGGGTATCATGCTTCGGGGTGAATTACATGACCTCACATGAGGTGACCTCACACAATGTACCCACAGAGGGCGACCTCACCTTGCCTGAAGACCTGACTGTTGAGGATGACCTGATAATGAGATCTGATGTTGACGAGTTCCACAACAAATTAAATAATGAGCCACTTAATGCAAAAAGGCAGAACATACCATACAGAAGACTCAGATCAAACAACAATGACCCTAAATAGATAAATAATTATTTGAGGAATATTATTGGACAAAGGAAGGCTATAGGTAGGAGAATAAATCGTGGTGAAGTCTACCTCCGAGATAATTCTAAGGTATTGGCTGGTAGGGTTAAGACCGAGATAAGAAAAGCAAAGAGGAATAATGAACTGAAGGTAGCAAGGGAGGCAAAGTCAAACCCCAAGGGATTCTATCAAATATATCAAACTAAAATACGGGAAAAGATTGGACTAATACAGTCAGATACCGGCAAGCTAACTGATAACGACGGAGAAATGAACAATAACGTGAATAAATATTTTTCAACAGTTTTCACCAAAGCAAATTTAAACATGATACCTGAGGCACCGACTCTATACAGAGATAGTGAAGAAATAAATTAAGCGAGATAGTAGTGACTAGTAACGATGTTAGTAAGCAAATAGACAGACTAAATCCTAATAAGTCACCAGGTCCCGATGAGATATTTGCCAGAGTATTAAATTAATGTAAGGAAGAGCTAAGTATGCCCTTAGCAAAGTTGTTTAACATGTCCTTAAAAACGTCCAATCAGTCTAACATCAATGTAGGCAAATTACTGGAAGCAATCATTTCAAACTCTATTCGAAACCACCTGGAGAAGCACAAGTTGATCAATGATTCCCAACATGCCTTCACAAGCAGGTGTTCAGGTCTAACTAATCTATTAACATTCTTTTCATCTGTTTTCGAATCAGTGGACGAGGGGCACAATTATGATGTGGTATATCTCGACTTTAGCAAAGCCTTCGACAGAGTCCCCCACGAAAGACTAATAAGAAAAGTGGAGGCTCATGGCATTAAAGGAGATATTCTTAAATGGATTAGGGCGTGGTTACAGGACAGGAAACAGCGAGTGAGCATTAAAGGGATACCGGCAAATTTCCCGGTGGGCCCCAAAGTGATGGTGGAAATAACGGAAAAAAGACAAAAGAGTGGGTCCTTTTGGACCTTTTTGAGTGGGCCCTTTTACAAGTTTTCCCGGTAGAAATTTTTGACCCAGTCCGCTCATATTATATTGCTCATATAATATGAGCAATAGGGGTCGGGTGTAAATGGGACTGCCCAGTATGGGCCAATAGTTCCGCTGCAGTTTCCTCCATTCTTATGTTCTTAAGTGTTTCAGACTAGAGTTGTAGATGAGTGTTTCATCCTTGTGTTGTAGTTAAGTGTTTCATCCTTGTGTTGTAGATGAGTGTTGGCTGTCATCATAATTGTGTTACTGGGCTGTTACACACTATTGACAAGTACTGGACATGTACGGACTCTGTTACACACTGTTGACAAGTACTGGACATGTACGGACTCTCTGTTACACACTGTTGACAAGTACTGGACATGTACTGGCTTTAGTATGTAACAGAACACCCACCAGTGTTGGTATTATATGGCTAGAAATACTGTACTGTACAAAACCCCAATTGGCTGCTAATAAGTTATGGCCATTGGCTTGAGTGCCATCTACCGGCACAAAAATAAAACAAAATTTAACTCATGTCCTTTAGTGCACACACATGTAGACCTGAACTACTGTATACACACATGTAGACCTGGACTACTGTATACACACATGTAGACCTGGACTACTGTATACACACATGTTTGTACACCTGGACTACTGGCTATGAGTCAGGAGTCGATGACGTCTTTCTCAGGGAAGGATGACGTCACATCTTATTGAGATCCACCTGGGGGTTGATCTGGGTCTTGCCGCGGTCAGCTGAACTCTGGGTTTGTGCTATCAGCCTGGGGGGATGATCTGGGGCTGTCCTCTGTTCTACACCGACGAGTCTTGATTGTTTAAGCAAGAGATTGTTTGATTGTCTGGAACCACTTTGACAACCTTCCTAAACTCCGGTGATGTAGTGCTAACTGGTAGTAATCTCGGCCCACACTCGGGTAGGCTCGGCTGCTCTCGGCTCCGGTCCGGGTAACCTTCAGTAGTATGTGTCACTGAGGGTTTGACTGCTAGGTTGGCAATCTTTTATAATGTTTTTGTTACCACTGTGTCTCTATGAATACGTTCTGCAAGTGTTAATAGCCACGGTCCACTTAAATTTCTTGTAATTGCTTGTTTGCTGATGATTCACTTAAGATGCCACTTAATTCACTGGAATCACTTGAAGTAATGTTTGTTTTTGAGTGTCTGGCCGATTCTTCTTGCGCCATCAGCTCGATGAACAGGCTTTGTGTGAAATATCACATAGTCTAAAACTGCTTTTAGTGCTCTTGTGGTATGGTGGGTAGCGTTCCCTGGTCCCATGCATTAGGTCCAGGGTTCGAGTCCTGGCTGGTGAGGTCGTTGATTATAGATATATATATATATATATATATTATCAACGACCTCACCAGCAAGGAATCGAACCCTCGACCTACTGGGTGGCCCTAGGGAACGCTGATAATATGTTCAAAGTCCGCGTGTTAAATGGACTAAAAATGAAGTATATATATATATATATATATATATATATATATATATATATATATATTAGTTCTTGAATTGATATATATATATATATATATATATATATATATATATATATATATATATACAGTATATATATATATATATATATATATATATATATATATATATATATATATATATATATATATTAGTTCTTGAATTGATATATATATATATATATATATATATATACAGTATATATATATATATATATATATATATATATATATATATATATATATATATATATATATATATATATATTAGTTCTTGAATTGATAAGTGGCAGGGCTGAAGTAAACACTTTGTTGGTTTTGTAGAAAAATATAGTTTCACAAGTACTGAGTTCAGTTGAGAGTATATTGTAAATAATGTAGTGTTAATAGCGCCACACATGAAAGTAATCGATCATCCTCGAGGCAAAAGTGATCTTTTAGAATTACTTGCCGAGTTCAAGGAAATCACAGGATCACCTGGAGAACCCCTAGGTAAAACAGCGTTGACAAATTATCACATTCCACTCAAACAGGAAGCTAACCCAATCTACACCCCAGCATATGGGCTACCCCACAGCAGAAGAGCGGTAGTCCAGCAAATAGCATTGAAAACGCGAGTAGGAGTATCAGACCTGAGGCTGGTGGATGGTAGTTACGCAGATTCTGATCAGGATAAAGCTGAGGCATTGAACAGCTTCTTTTCCTCAGTGTTCACAAGAGAGGATGCAATTAACCTTCCTGCGTTTGAGGACAGACGGTTCGACACAGCACTGACCCACATTGTGTTCACAGAAGAGGGTATTAGAAATAAACTGTCCAGGCTAAAGGTCCATAAGAGTCCCGGACCTGATATGGTACATCCTAGAGTGCTAAGAGAGTTGTGCAACGAGCTTGCAGAGCCCCTGAAGATCCTGTTTTGTAAATGCCTGGATGAACAAATGGTCCCCAGTGAATGGAAAGTGGCTTATATGAATCCTTTATTCAAGAAGGGCGATCGTCACTCCACGAACAACTATAGACCGGTGAGCCTGACCAGCATAATATGCAAAGTACTTGAGAGTATTATCAGAGATGCCGCAATGGAACATCTAATACGAAACAACCTTGTAAAAGATTGCCAACACGGTTTTATGCCGGGGCGCTCTTGCTTAACACAATTGCTCAAGGTATTGGATATTTGTACCCATATTCTGGAACGGGGTGGTAATATCGACAATATTTACCTAGATTTTGCCAAGGCTTTCGACAGTGTACCCCACGAAAGGCTGAAAATCAAACTGGAAGGGTACGGAATTCGGGAAAATGTCCCAGCGTGGATAGAATACTTTCTACATGACCTCAAGCAGTGTGTGGTGATTAATGGTACGAAACCGTCATCTGTACCTGTTACAAGTGGGGTACCACAGGGCAGTGTATTGGGCCCGCTGTTGTTTGTTTGTTTCATAAATGACATGCCTGACGTTGTACACGCCTCCATACAAATGTTTGCCGATGACGCTAAGTTATTTCGGGAAATCAAGAAGCAAGCGGACTGTGAAGAGCTGCAGAAGGACCTCTGTGGGCTCCAAGAATGGTCGAAGAAATGGCTGCTGAGATTCAATGTCACGAAGTGTAAGAGGATGCACCTGGGGCATACCAACGGTAAGGAGGCGTATCATAGGTCCCAACGGGATGAAGAAACTGCACTAGTTGAGACTGTGTGTGAGAAGGACCTAGGTGTGTAAGTTGACAATGAGCTGAAGTTCTCGGGTCATTGTGAGAAGAAGGTAAATCAGGCAAATAAATTATTGGGTCTTATAAGAAGGTCGTTCAGATATTTAGACGGTCCGTCCCTCGTAACGATCTTCAGGAGTGAAGTGCTTCCCCATCTGGAGTACTGTCACCCCATCTGGTCCCTGAGATATGCTAGGGACTTCGGCACCTCAGCTACCCTGAGAGATTGGAGCGCCTGAACTTGCCTAGCTTATACTACAGACGGGCAAGGGGGGACCTAGTTGAGATGTATAAGCATCTCAGGGGGCACTACTCAGTTGAGTGTCCTTACTTGGAGCTGGCGGACGCTCGCCCCACAAGAGGTCACAGCTCAAGATTGAAGAAGCTGCAATTTCAGAGAACCGTGAGGGCAAACTTTTTTGGAGTGAGGGTTGTAAACTCTTGTAACAATATATTAGAGAGTGTTGTGACGGCACCGAGTGTGAGCTCTTTCAAGACAAGACTTGACCAACACTGGAGCGGGTTCAGGCACATTCAGGAGCCGGTGCATGCCCAGTATTTGCCAACAGTACGTGACAGAGACGTGACCGATCGCCCGGGCGGCTAGCAAGCCGATCTTTTGGTGAAGAAGATAAATGAAAAGGAAAAGTAATCAGAGACGTGACCGATCGCCCAAGCGGCTCACAAGCCGAATAGTGGCGTAGAGGATAAAAGTAAAAGTAAAAGTAAGACATAGTGGATCATAAGGTGATCCAACCTTCCTCATCACCATGGAACTCACCTTTATTTTTAGTTCCCAAGAAAGATAGAGGATGGAGACCAGCCATAGATTTTCGACGAATCAACCAGGTAACTGTACCAGACAGGTTCCCAATGCCTGTCCTAACTGACTTACTACAGTCTCTAGGAAAAGACAACGGCGTCTTCAGCAACTTAGTGGGTACTGGCAAATTTCCTTACGTGAGGATTCCCGCGAGATAACTGCGTCCAGTACACCAATGGGGCATTTCGAATTCTTAAGAATGCCATTTGGCCTAAGAACATTCCAAAGAATGATAATCACCTTGTTTGCTGGAATGATAGGTAACACAGTCTATGCCTATCTAGATGATCTTATTAGTAAGCAAAGATTTACAAAATCATCTAAAGAAGCTACGATTAGTTTTCACAAAGCTACATCTAGCTGGATTGAAGGTGAAACTTTCTAAATGTGAATTTCTCAAATCCAGAATCCAATTTCTTGGTCACGTAGTGGATGGCAATGGTATACACACAATAGATTGCAAGGTAAAGGCGGAAAAGCAATTCCCTTTTCCCAAGAACGTAGATCAACGTTGTAGTTATGCCAAGTTAGCATCACCACTCACAAAACTCCTCAAAAAGGATGTGGCGTTTACATGGAATAAAGAACAAGAGGACAGTTTTAATGCCCTCAAGAGCGCCTTAACGAAAGCTCCAGTGTTAGCCTTTCCTGACTACACAAAACCATTTACCATGTGTACTGATATCTCTGGCCTAGGTTTAGAGGCGGTGCTCATGCAAACTGATTAATTATCGAGGAAAATGGCGGGTAATAGCTTACGCCAGTCGCACCCTCAACGATGCAGACACACGTTATTCAGCTACTCATTTAGAAGCATTAGCTGTAGTGTGGGCTCTCAAACATTTTCGGGATCTCATTTTGGGATATCCGATCACAGTCCACACAGATCATGTAGCCGTGACGGAACTATTTAATGGGAAGAATTTATCAGGGCGTTTAGCGCGCTGGTATCTGACCATACAGAAGTTCGCACCCGACTTCAAGTATTTGCCGGGCCGTGCGAACGTGGTAGCTGATTCGTTATCTAGATACATAGCTCCTGTCACTCCAATACCTACGTTCACCCTGTCACAGCTAAGGGCAGAACAGTTACAGGATCCATTATGGTCCAAGGTTATATATGCCTTAGAATTGGGAGATGAGGTAAATTTGCCCAAATTACCTCTACCACTCTCACAGTTTGAGCTGCAGCACGACATACTACATCGCTCAGTGAGAACACAACAAGAGTCAATCTCTCACATTGTTATTCCTACTTCATTAAAGGAAAACATTCTCACCCTCTTCCATGATGCACCCCAAGCTGGGCATCCAGGGCGAGACAGATGTCTAACGGAAATTAGACAAAAATATTATTGGAAATCTATGAGGACCGACATCGAGCATCACATTGCTAAATGTTTATCTTGTGCAAAACACAAGGGAACAACGATGGATCCCGCTCCAATCTTAGAATACCCGACGCCGGAACGTCCATGGGATAGTGGGATACAGTTGCGATCGATTTATTGCAACTACCAAAAAGCCATCAAGGCTCTAGTTACGTACTTGTCTGCGTTGACCACTTCTCTAGATTTGTGGTACTAGCACCATTGCAGAACAAGTCCGCCGAATCAGTGGCTCATGCATTAGTCACTCATCTAATCTGTCCTTTTTCTACGCCTAGAGTGATACTCTCGGATAACGGGGCAGAATTTAAGAATCAACTCTTAGCTGCAAAATGTCAACAATATGACATTACACAATCCTTCACAACCACCTACCATCCATCTTCAAATGGGTTGGTCGAGCGTGCTAATAGAAAAATTCTTGAGATTCTCCGACATGTGGTGAATCCAATGCATAGTTCATGGGAGGACTGGCTTCCACAGGATGCAGCGTCCATCAATGGATCTATAAATAGCTTTACAGGCAAATCGCAGAACTACATAATTTACGGCACGGATAAATGCTTGCCATATGATCTACTAGCAGGATCTCCACAACCTGTGTACAACATGGATGACTATGCCAAGAAACAATTCAATGTTTTCACGAGCATCCATGGAAAAGTACGAAAACGCCCATATTATTAAACAACATCTTCCCTTGAAGAGGGTCGTCGTGTTTCAACCCGAGTTTTAAACTGAATGAGTCCTGAGGGACATTGCAGTACAGTACTCAAACGGGGTGTTGTGGCTGTAAAATTTACTAATTCCAATAAAATTAATTTATAATATTGGAATTAGTTAATTTTACCGCCACACCACCCCGCTTAAGTACTGTACTGCGGTGTCCCTCAGGACTAATTCAGTTTAATACTCGGGTTGAAACACGACGACCCTCTTCAAGGGAAGATGTTGTTTAATAATACAGGCGTTAGCAGCCTCACGTGCTGAAATGATCTGCAAGCAACATAAAAAAGCTAAGCCTATAAAATTAGAAATAGGAGACAAAGTAATGATAAAAGCGCCGGAATGCATATCAAAACTCTCGCCTAAATTCACAGGTCCGTATGTGATTAGAGCGAAAGAACATGGAAACAAATTCCAAGTAGTTGAGCCAACGTCAAATGTCACAGATATAGTACATGTAGATAGAATTAAAAAAGTCAGCAGAGACTTAGTAGGGATTCCTAATGTCAGTCAAGTACATCCTACTTCAACTACAACAGGTGCTCAACAAAATATAACGATAGACAATACATATCGTCAAAAACTGCGATCAGCAACCACAAATCGTTAATTATCCTAGCCTCTTTCAGACATGGCTTGGATATCACTACTACTGTTGTTCTGGAGCGTGGTGACAACAGCAGCCTCCCCAGCAGACGTCGTCAAACCCGGAGCCTTAGTTGCCCCACTAGGCAAAGTACTGGTAGTACAAGACGTTGTAATTATCAAATACGAACTCCATGACTTAAAGCGCATGCCAGTGCATCTGAGGTCGATAGCTGTCCACATTGAAACAGCTATGCAAACTTTGCAAGATCTCGAACAACAATCTACAGTCTCTACAACAATCGGTCAGACCATATCTCTTCAACTCGACCGTATGAATAGTCTACTCAAACGAGTAAGGAATTTCGAGGGAAAGCTCCCTATATCTCCTGAAGACATCGGGGAAAATGTACATTCTCAGCAGCGTCAAATACGTGGTCTGTTTAATTTTGTAGGGTTAATAAGTAACACCTTGTTTGGTACGGCAACCGCCGAAAATGTAGCTAAACTAGGGAATAAAATGAGTGCAGTTTTAGACACGGTTAAGAAACAAAATAGGGCCATTGCACAGTCCTACAAGGCAACCCAAACTCTGACCTCTCATATGAATGCTATTGTTGAAGAAACTAATCAACTAACACAAGTTGTCGAGGGATTCATACGGTCAGAATCTACACTGGAATGGCAACTCTGCTTATCTGAATACATGCTTGCTGCTGAGGCCTCTGTACAATCTTTCATAGAAACCAGTAATAGGCTCATTGCTGATCTTGTAAATGCAGGGTTAGGTCGTGTTGACGCACAGCTGTTGCCAGTTCGCCAACTAATTGCCGCTTTGCATATATCTGAAACTAAATATCGTCTAACTCCTATCTTTCAGGAGCATGAAGTGGAATATTGTTATCCCCTATTAGAAGCAACATTAACACACAGGGAAATACTAATACACATTCCACTAAAATCACACACAAAATTTTAATACATGTCATTTGGAACCATTTCCACTAAATGCGAATGAGGGAATATTAATTCTGAACAAACAAACTGAACTAATAGTAGTATCAGAGAATTTTTCATTAGTTGCTGTGGCTAACCATGAAATCCTAAATCAAGTAGTTCAGGTCTACATGTCTGTATACAGTAGTCCAGGTATACATGTGTGTATACAGTAGTTGCAACGACCGTGTCGTATTTTTCTATTATTTTTTATAACATGCTTCCATGTTGTTCCATATTATTCCTGTAATGATGTGTTATATTTACTATTATATATTCTAGTCACCTTACCCTGTGCTCTTAAGGTTTTAGCTGTTATTATTTGTTCAAACCCATCTTATTTCTTCATTTAGTATTGTAACAAGCATTCTTTGTTTCTCTAACGACCAACTGCATCGTTAAACGACCCATGGTCCACCGGCGTGTCGCACTGGCTGGAGCCGACCTTATATATAGTACCCCACCAGCTGCAGGAGTTCAGTCCAGTCCTCTTGTCATTCAGTTCACGTTCTTTTCAGTGACATCCGTCACCTGATACTTATAATTTATTTTATTTCTGTGTTGTTCCTGTCGCCACCAATGTGGTATATCTATGTGAGTACCTATTCATGTCTCTTATGTGTCCATTAGTGCTTGCTTAGTTACATTTAAGTAATTCAGTGTTGTTTCACTATAGTTAATTTCAGTGTTAGTTGTTTTATATGTTCATGCAGTGTTAACGTAATCCAGTGCTTTATTTTTATTCGATATATTTAAGCAGTTCTTTTGATGTTTCGATGTTTTAGTATCATTTGTGTCTTAAAAGTTTCGATAGTGAATCAATTTGTTGTGACAGCCTACGAGGCTCTTTATTGTGTTAATATTTAATTTAATCAAATTCTTGAAGGTTTACTTTATTTATTTTTATTCCCTTTTGATTTACTTCACTTTTTTGGGGGGGTTGCGCCTAGAACCTGGATATTAAAGTAAATTAAGAGACGGTGTAACAGTTTTGGCGACCTTGCCAGGATTCACTAACAACCTTTTCACACTTGTGATATTCTTTTTGTGTTTTTTTTTTCTTAACTAGCCATCATGGTTATTGATGGCTACAAGTGTTCCCTGAAGAATGCAGTGATGGGTAGGGAAACACCTGGTAACACTGAAGTCCGTTTATTATGGATGAGAGAAATACAAGTGGTGACTAGCCTGTGCCATGCACGGCTCACACAGTCAGACTGAGACTGCCTTGCCATATGGCAGCCTCTGGGCAATGTTGCCACATAACGTGCAGTGTTGCCACCTGATGATATATATAAATGCTACTCGGCACAGTAGCTTATATACAGGGTTGCTACTCGGCACAGTAGCTTATATACATAACCTACATCTCCCTCCCCCCTCACGCTCATAGTCTTTGTCTTGAGCGGACTTCTTAGTCCTAAGTCACTCTGAGCGTCGAGGTGCACTGTGGGGCAGATCCTCGTGAGGTGTAGGGGACTCATCCTCGGTCAGGGGGCCACCAGCAGGGGGTGGGACTGGCCGGAGGAAGCGGCGGTTCCTCCACCAGACATGGCCGCTCGGCATCCTGACCTTGTAGTCCCGCTACCGGCCGACGCCCATCACTATGCCCACCTTGTCCCAACGTGTCGTCGTCGGGTCCTGGACGCGGACAAGGGCACCAATCACCAGTGGCTGAAGAGGGCGGGCACGGTCGTCATACCGAGCCTTGGCGTCCTGGGCACGTGAAGCGGCATGGCGGTCGCAGCTCTCGGCTCTGGTCTGCCACTCCTTCGCAAAGGCCTTGGCGTGTGCAGGAACGCAAGAGCGTAGAGGGTGACCATACAGGATCTGGGCACGGGAGCGTCCTGTGTGGGTGGGAGTGGACGCCGGTTCTGGGCAGCTCCGTGCGGCAGCGCCAGGCGGCTCGCTCGTCGACTCACGCACCCTGCTGGCTGTGTAACGAGCAGCTGGGATCTGCTCAGGAAAGTCTCTGGGCACCACGCATAACTCCTTGAGGTGCTCCCACGACAACAAGGGTATAGCGAGAGTAGGCTGCACGTCGATCCATCCGTGACACGACCTGTCGCCGTAAGTGCTCTCCCCTTCAAAGGAGCCCACAGCGTCCGGCATCTGGGAACCGTCCGCATTGTAGTACAGCACCTGCGGCGGTGGTCCCAGTTCACGTTTGGTGAGGCCCAGTTTCTGGAGGTGCTTCAACCCAATCACCGTAGTATCAGCGGCGGTGTCTGGTATCACCTCGATGTGACCTGACACATCACCTTGTGTGACGGCGACGCAGATGGTAGGGGAAAGGGTAGCCCTGGGGCGTGTGGTCGATTCCACCCTCCGGATGTGACTCCGCTGCTGCTTGGGGCTGCGTGGGCCATCTGGAGGGGGCTGCGTGCGAACCACCCCGAGGGAAGTGCGCTGCTTTCCTCCTCGTCTCGGGCTTTTGGGCTTGGGTTGGCGGCAGCACTTGTCGTAGTGTCCATAGCGACCGCAGGCCTGACACTTGCGGCCTCGTGCAGGGTACCTGTCTGTGTTAGACCAGTGGCCCTTACGGTCACATCCACGACACAGTGCGTCGGCGGCTGGGCATGTCTTAGGGCCATGCTGCTTTCCACAGCTGCCACAGGAAGCACTAGGCGAGTGCGTGGAAGAACGTGCGGCAGCCTTCGCGTTGTTGGCCGCCTTCTTACCCTTCTTGTATTGTGAGATAGCTCTCACAGCAGGTGGGGCCCGTAAGGCATAGGTGGCGGACTTGGTGGCCTCGTATGACCGACATTCAGTCACTACCACCTGGAGTGTGGAGGAAGCGTCCAGGGGGATGAGTCGCTGCACCAACTCTTCCTGCCTGACACCTGCCAAGATCCCGTGCTTGATCCAGGCTTCCTCACATTCCCGGCTGTGCGCCTTGCAGACGTCGATCTCCTCTGACAAACTCTTCAAGCGTACAAAAAAGTCGTCAAAGGATTCGTTCTCCGCCTGCTTGCAGCTGGTGAAGGTGCGGCGATGCAAAGCCTCAATATTCCGACCTTTAGCGTGCTCCTGTAGAAGGTCGAGCACATCCGTCACTGAAGATGTAGAATCCGGAGGCACTTGCAAAGTGTGCTCCAAAACTCTCTGGGTCTCCAGCGACAAACACATCCGCAGTTGGATGAGCTGTTTGTTTGGAGGCATGCTGTCAAGGTCCACCATCGTGGAGTAATCTGTCCAATGCCGCCTCCAATCACGAAAAAGCTGAAACGTGACATCTGGTGAGAGGGCGGGTGGGGGTTGAACAGATGCCTTGGGAGATGTTTGTTTGGAGGCAAGAGTACCTGGAGGACGCTGGTGTGGTGGAGGAGGGAGGATATTGGCGCCTTGGTGCACGAGTGAGGGAGGGTGGGTTAGCGCCAGGGTCGCCAATAGTGCATAAAAACGCGACTTTTCCTCCTCTCTTCGTGTCTCCTCCCTCTAAAGTTCCATCTCTCTACGTCGCTCGTCCCGGTCGTCCGTCCTCCTCAGAAATGTGGCAATGTCCATCGCTGGAAGTGGAGGATGAGAGTCTGCGCCCGGTGGAGGGGAAGGTGGTGGGGAGTCGTGTCTCCCATCTTGACGTTGTCCCTTCTTACCGCCCATCTTAGTGTAGACGTGGACTGCACTGTTTAGTATATAAAGTGGCGCCTCAACAGCTCGAACCACATATATATGACATAAACAGCGCAGAAATAACGCATAGTCCACTGTTCTGTCCGTGAGTGAGTGCGTGCGTGTGTGTGTGTGTGTGTGTGTCTGAGAGGGCACTTTGTGGTGGCCTTAATGCCCGTGGCTAGAGCCGCCGCGGGGGAGAGACAGTCAGTGTTTCCCCGGAAGTCACACGAGAAGGGTGTACGCCTGCGTGCTCCGTGGGTACCACTAAAAAACAGGGCAATGCTCAACTCTCAGCTCTAGACACACTAATACACTGACACTAACACTGCCACCATCACTAAAAAGCACTGTGACGGCCCAACACTGCACATCGCAGCGAAACACAGCACAACACACTAAGAGTCGACGCGCACATCACATCGCCGGCTAACTGTCCATCGTTCACACACTTGTACGTCCACAGATCCTAGTCACTGCGCCATGATGGTTACAAGTGTTCCCTGAAGAATGCAGTGATGGGTAGGGAAACATCGGGTAACACTGAAGTCCGTTTATTATGGATGAGAGAAATACAAGTGGTGACTAGCGTGTGCCATGCACAGCTCACACAGTCAGACTGAGACTGCCTTGCCATATGGCAGCCTCTGGGCAATGTTGCCACATAACGTGCAGTGTTGCCACGTGATGATATATATAAATGCTACTCGGCACAGTAGCTTATATACAGGGTTGCTACTCGGCACAGTAGCTTATATACAGGGTTGCTACTCGGCACAGTAGCTTATAAACATAACCTAAAGTTATCATTAACCAAGATGATGTGGCTGCATTTGCATCAAGTAATTCCTCCATTGAGGAAGTTTCAGAGCTAAATGCACATGAGTTAAGATTAATTTGCGAGTATTATGGTGTGGTAATTTCTAGCAGCGCCAGTAAAGTAAAGTTGTTAAATGCTGTAAAAAGTCAGCTGTTTGGAGATAGAGTTGATGTTGGTTTAAGAGAAGACCACGGTGAAGCTAGTCAAGTTAACGTAACTGAGTCACGTTCAGTGAATGATGAATTACGCCTTCTCGAGTCGCAAATAAAATTGAAAGCTGAAGCTAAAGCGAAAGAAGCTGAAGCTATAGCATTGCGTCTGCGTATACAGCTCGGTCAGAGTAACCCTTCTAACAACGATGGTCTCACCCCAGATCTAGTTTCTCTCATTTTGATCCAGCAAGTGCTGCTAGGCTAATGCCCACGTTTTTCAGAGGAAACAGTTGATGAGTTTTTCATTGCTTTCGAGAGACTTGCTACCACTTTAGAGTGGCCTATAAAGTTTTGGCCCATTTTGCTTCAACAAGCGTTTGCAGGTAAGGCTCTGTGTGTTTTTTCGTCTCTTACAGACAGTGACGCTAATGATTATTTATGTGTTAAGGAGGAAGTTTTGAAGGCTTATGCCCTTGTTCCTGAAGCATACAGACAACGCTTTCGTGGCCTCTGTAAGAAGGCAGAGCAGACCCACCTTGAATCTGCTAGGAGTAAAAGAGAGGTATTCTCAAAGTGGTTACACTCCATGGAAGTGAGTGAGTTTGACTCCCTGATTGAATTAATGCTCACAGAGGAATTTTTGAGAACCATCAACGAAGAGGTTGCAGTATACTTGTTAGATAGGGAATTTAATACTGTCGAAGAGGCTGCTAAGCATGCTGATGGATTTGTTTTGAGGCATGGTAGGACTAACAAAGATGTTATGCCCCACAGGTTCAAAAGACTTTTAATCCATCTCTCCACAGAGCGAGGCAAGGGAATACTAACAATGGTAATTTTGTGTGTGACAGGAGGAGCTGGACGCATTCGCCACCTAATGGGGCGTCCAAATTTTCTACACACACTTGTAGTTTCTGTGGAAAGCCAGGACATAAGGCAGAGTTTTGTTGGACAAGGCTGCAGCTAAATACAGGCAGACCAGCTATGATTGTTACTGAGGAGGCTAATACGTCACCAGTCGGAGTGATGGCTGGTTTGAGCAAGGCTGACAGCATGCCAATAGCGTTGGTTTCCACAAAAGGTGAAGCACGAGAGAGTGCAGTTTCGGTTCTCGCCTCACGAGACTTTGATCTTTTCCAGGAGAGTTTTGTGAAGGACCCAGACGTTGGTACCTTTCGTCCCCTTTTGTCACAAGGCACGGTAGAAGTTGATGGTGTCGAAACACCAGTCACTATTTTGAGAGACTCGGGTTGTCTCCAAACTCTCATCAAAGAGGGTGTTGTTGCCGCGAGGAAGACTGACAAATACGTCGTTTTGGTATCCCTTTGGGGTCAAGGTGTAGCTCCTTTGGTTTTAGTACGTGTCAAGTCTTCTTGTTTTTCAGGGATAGCTAACGTAGCCTGCGTGCACGAGCTGCCTGTTGCTGGAGTGGACCTCATACTCGGTAACGATTTGGCGGGAGGTCAAATGGGGAACGTAACCCCACCTCCTGTGCTGCGGGAAAGACCAGAGTCTACCGCAGAGCTGCAACAACTTGAAGATGATATGCCCGGTGTTTTCCCTTGTGTGCTGTGACTCGTTCTATGTCAGTGACTAATGATCATAATGTAACTCCTGATGTAGATGATTCACTTTCCTTAGAAGGACTTTTTGCTAACCCAATTGCTTCCCAAGACATTTCTTCCGCAGTTAATGCTGTGACCGGGAGAGTTGCTTTAATAGCTGTGCAAGAACAAGACGATTCATTACGGCTCTTGTTTGACCAGGTGTCCGATTCTGCCAATGATTCAGGCCCTACCACGAGATATTTCAGTCAAGACGGTGTTTTGTGCCGCCGCTGGATCCCACCGACTATGTCAGAGGAAGACGGGGACTGGGCGTCTGTCACTCAAATAGTTCTCTCACACACTTACAGACAACATGTTCTAGCTCTGGCCCATGACGGTCGCTTTTCTGGACATCAAGGTGTCCGAAAGACGTCCAACAGGCTGGCCAGAAAGTTCTATTGGCCAGGTATGAGGAGAGATGTCACTAAATATTGTAAGT
Source organism: Homarus gammarus (assembly GCA_958450375.1). Classification (NCBI taxonomy): domain Eukaryota; kingdom Metazoa; phylum Arthropoda; class Malacostraca; order Decapoda; family Nephropidae; genus Homarus; species Homarus gammarus. Next base: position 1,193,392 of record CAUDMG010002591.1, read on the forward strand.
ACTGTCATTTTTGTTAAAAGGTAGGCAAAGCCAATCAGGCTATTCCACCTTTTCCACTTGTAAGAGTACCTCACGTACCTGAGCCCTTTACAACAGTACAGTGTGACATTGTAGGCCCTCGGCCTAAAACTTCTAGTGGGTTTGAATATTTATTTACAGTCATTGATACCTCCACTAGGCACTTGCATGCTGTACCTCTTAGGAAAGTTACTGCTAAGGCCCTTGTTAAATGTTTGCTTGACCTGTTTGGCCACTTTGGGTTGCCGTACCGTGTTCAAACGGACGGTGCTTCATATTTTGTAAGAAAAGTTTTCAAGGAAGCCTTAACAGAGTTGGGAATAGTTCATTGTGTATCTTCTCCTTACCACCCCCAGACTCAGGGTGCAGTAGAACGTTCACACCAAACATTAAAAACTATTTTGCGCAAGTATGCTTTGCAGTATGAGTCTTCTTGGGATATAGATTTACCTTATATTTTGTTTGTTCTTCGGGATGCCCCGAATGAAACCACAGGTTTCACCCCTTGCGAGCTTGTTTTCGCTCATCATGTAAGAGGTCCTTTGCACATAGTTAGAGATAGATTGTTAGGTAGTAGTGAAGAGAGCATTAGCGTGTTAATTGTAGTAGGAGATGTTAGAGAGAAGCTTCTAAGATGTTGGAGCCTTGCAGCAGACCACCTACAGCAGTCGCAATCCAAGACCAATACATGGTACGACAAGCGTGCCAGACACAGAGAGTTCCAGATAGGAGATCAAGTTCTTATTTTCTTGCTGACACATGGGCAGACGCTCCATGCGAAGTTCAGTGGGCCATACAGAGTGGTGAAGAAGGTAAGCCCCACAAATTTTATTATCTCTACCCCTGACAGGCGCCGACCACAGCGCTTATGTCACGTCAACACCATCAAGCTGTACCACACACGCCCAGTATCCTCATCTGTTGCTGACGATCCAGTTCCCGTGTGTGCCGTTGACACTTTTCGGTAGACGGTGAGAAAGAAGAGGAAGAAGATGGGGCAAGTCCACTCGCCCTGTCATCAGTCAGGGTTTGGCAGTCCAACTCCGTGGAGTTGCAGGAGAAGCTACAGTATCTACCGGGACACCAGAGAGCTGACGTCCTGGCCGCTATCCAGCAACATCCTCTTGTCTTTCAAGACAGGCCTGGCTGTACCACTGCCGTGGTGCATGATATTGATGTTGGTTCTGCTAAGCCTATCAAGCAGGCTCCCCACCGTATCCATCCGAGCCAGGTGGAGACAGTGAAGCAGGAGTTGGCCAACATGGAGTCCATGGGCATCATTGAACCAGCGACCAGCGAGTGGTGCTCGCCAGTCACTCTCGTACCGAAGAAGGACGGCACTCTTCGATTCTGCATCGACTTCCGCAAGGTCAACGCCGTCACCAGCAAGGACAGCTTCCCTCTACCAAGAGTCGACGACTGCATCGAAGCAATTGGGAACTCCAAGTTCCTCTCTAAGATTGATTGCCTTCAAGGGTTTTGGCAAGTACCATTGACCCGTCTTGCTAAAGACATCTCCAGTTTTGTGACATTAGGTAATGTCATGATCGTAATGACGGCTAACCTGTTAAACTAATGATCCATATTACGCTTACACGTCCACAAAACCTTCTGAGTCTGCTAGTGTGAATGTCCTCCATCCCCCCTGTTTCTTTGATGACGTCATCGAGATGTCGTATGCTTGTTGACGGGGTGAGACGTCAGTGTCTCCCGGGATGTCACACAAGGAGGGTGTACGCCTGCGTGCTCCGTGGATACCACTAAAAAACAGGCCAATGCTCAACTCTCAGCTCTAGACACACTAATACACTGACACTAACACTGCCACCGTCACTAAAAAGCACTGTGACGGCCCAACACTGCACGTTGCGGCAAAACACAACACAACACACTAGTCGACGCGCACATCGCCGGCTGATGTAACCGTCGGCATAGTTCACACACTTTGTAAGTCCACAGATCCTAGTCACTGCACCATGATGGTTACAAGTGTTCCCTGAAGAATGCAGTGATGGGCAGGGAAACACCGGGTAACACTGAAGTCCGTTTATTAAGGGATAGGAGAAATACAAGCGGTGACTAGCGTGTGCCATGCACGGCTCACACAGTCAGACTGAGACTGCCTTGCCATATGGCAGCCTCGGGGCAATGTTGTCACATAACACGTGCAGTGTTGCCACGTAATTATATACATAAGTGCTACTCGGCACAGTAGCTTATATACAAGGTTGCTACTCGGCACAGTAGCTTAGATACATAACCTACAGGAGATGTCTGAGGTCCAGTGGAGTCGGGTGTTCCAGTGAACCCCGACCGTCAGAAGCTCCACTACCACCCATGGACCCCATAGGGGGTAGTATTCCCCTAACGCCCTGCCCCTGTGGTGAACCCGGATCTTCAAGCCCCCAAACTTACTGCCAGCCCCATCATTGGTGGATGAGTACAGTACATAACTCGGTGGGGCTGTTGGTGTGGTGGTGTTAGTCCACCGGAATTATCGGAGTTTGTTGGAAGGTGTCACTTGGTGATGAAACTCCCAGAGTGGCCGCTGGAGTATGGCCCCTGGGGTATTGACTGTTGTACTGGCAGGTGCAACTGGTTTTATTGGTACTAAGGTGCTGTAAGAGTTTGTGTGTTTTGGTGTGGGTACACCCAGTAGTGATGCAAGTAAATTGAGCCTGAGGGCATGGTACCAGGAGTTCATGTTTTGGGTGAATACAACGTCTTTTCTGGAACCATTTTTGTGTTTAATAAACTTTATACCTGTATTTGTATGTGGGTCTATGATTCACCTATAGTATTCACCGTTGTTCTCTCCCTAATACTCGATACTATATTTACATGTACCCATGGACCTTCCTCTCACGTCACGCTACCAGGTCAGAGTATCAACGTAAGTTGTAACAGTGCCAAGCCCTCACAGGGGGGCAGCTTGTGCTGCACGTTCTTACAATTGATGGCCTCAGTGGTTCAGCAGTAAGTAGTAGCAACCGGCGCTCTTACAGTAAGACCTATAAATTTAATGTTATGCCCTTCGGGCTTTGCAATGCCCCTGCCACCTTTCAAAGGCTGATGTCACAAGTCACGGCCAATTTGCCTGGTTGTGTAGTATAATTAGATGATGTAATTTTTTCTGACACTTGGTCAGACCATTTATGTCAGCTAGACGCTCCCTTCACCGAGTTAGAAAATGTAGGACTTGTTATAAACTTTGCTAAGTCAGAATTTGTTTGTGATCAACTTTTGTATCTGGGACATATGATTGGGTTGGGGAAACTTATTCCTCCCACAGCAAGGTGTGACACTATTTCTCAGATGCCTGTTCCATGTAACAAACGACAAGTCCGCAGATTTTTGGGTTGTGTGGGTTATTACCGGAGATATATTTGTAATTTTTCCGAGTTGGCACTACCCCTTACTGATTTGTTGAAGAAGGGTAATATTTTTTGTTGAACTTCAAGGTGTCAGGATTCTTTTCAAAGCTTGAAAAATGTTTTATGCTCATACCCTATTTTGAGAGCCCCTAATTTTTCTAAGCCTTTCAAGCTAGCCTGTGATGCTGGTGATCTTGCTGCAGGTTCTGCCCTGTTGCAAGAGGATGATGACAGTGTAGACCACCCAGTGGCATTTTATAGTAAAAAATTCAATCCAGCTCAAACCTGCTATGCAACAGTGGAAAAAGAATTGCTGTCAAATATCCTAGCTTTGCAACATTTCAGTTATTATTTATTACCAAGTAGGCCTATTGTACTTTATGCAGATCACAAACCATTGCAGTTTCTCAAAACATTCAAGTTAAAAAAACAGATTAATTCGCTGGAGTTTCTTCCTTCAGAACTATAATTTACATGTTACACATGTTAAGGGTTCACACAATGTGCTGGCTGATCTGTTATCTAGATGCACAGAATGAACACTTATGTCATATCAAAATTTGTGCAAGCAAAAATTTTATTTTATGGGGGGAAGTGTTCCGACCGTGTCGTATTTTTCTATTATTTTTTATAACATGCTACCATGTTCCATATTATTCCTGTAATGATGTGTTATATTTACTATTATATATTCTAGTCACCTTACCCTGTGCTGTTAAGGTTTTAACTGTTATTATTTGTTCAAGCCCATCTTGTTTCTTCATTTAGTATTGTAACAAGCATTCTTTGTTTCTCTAACGACCATCTGCATCGTTAAACGACCCATGGTCCACGGGCGTGTCGCACTGGCGGGAGCCGACCTTATGTATAGTACCCCACCAGCAGAGGGAGTTCAGTCCAGTCCTCTTGTCATTCAGTTCACGTTCTTTTGAGTGACACCCGTCACCTGTTACTTATACTTTATTTTACTTCTGTGTTCCTGTCTCCACCAATGTGGTATGTCTATGTGAGTACCTATTCATGTCTCTTATGTGTCCATCAGTGCTTGTTTAGTTACATTTAAGTAATTCAGTGTTGTTTCACGATAGTTTATTTCAGTGTTAGTTATTTTATATGTTTATGCAGTGTTAACGTTATCCAGTGCTTTATTTTTATTCTATATATTTAAGTAGTTCTTTTGATGTTTCGATGTTTTAGTATCATTTGTGTCTTAAAAGTTTCGAGAGTGAATCAATTTGTTGTGACAGCCTACGAGGCTCTTTATTGTGTTAATATTTTAAACTCTTAAAAGTTTACTATATTTATTTTTATTCCCTTTTGATTTACTTCACTTTTTTTGTTTGGTTACGCCTAGAACCTGGATATTAAAGTAAATTAAGAGACGGCGTAACATAGTCAAGGTCTACATGTGTGTATACAGTAGTCCAGGTGTACATGTGTGTATACAGTAGTCCAGGTGTACATGTGTGTATACAGTAGTTCAGGTCTACATGTCTGTATACAGTAGTTCAGGTCTACATGTCTGTATACAGTAGTCCAGGTGTACATGTGTGTATACAGTAGTCCAGGTGTACATGTGTGTATACAGTAGTCCAGGTGTACATGTGTGCATACAGTAGTCCAGGTGTACATGTGTGTATACAGTAGTCCAGGTGTACATGTGTGTATACAGTAGTCCAGGTGTACATGTGTGTATACAGTAGTCCAGGTGTACATGTGGGTATACAGTAGTTCAGGTCTACATGTGTGTATACAGTAGTCCAGGTCTACATGTGTGTATGCAGTAGTCCAGGTCTACATGTGTGTATACAGTAGTCTAGGTGTACTTGTGTATGCATACAGAAGTCCAGGTGCAAATGTGTGTATACAGTACTCCAGGTGTACATGTGTGTATACAGTAGTCCAGGTCTACATGTCTGTATACAGTAGTTCAGGTCTACATGTCTGTATACAGTAGTCCAGGTCTACATGTCTGTATACAGTAGTCCAGGTCTACATGTGTGTATACAGTAGTCCAGGTGTACATGTGTGCATACAGTAGTCCAGGTGTACATGTGTGTATACAGTAGTCCAGGTGTACATGTGTGTATACAGTAGTCCAGGTGTACATGTGTGTATACAGTAGTCCAGGTGTACATGTGTGTATACAGTAGTTCAGGTCTACATGTGTGTATACAGTAGTTCAGGTCTACATGTGTATATACAGTAGTCCAGGTCTACATGTGTGTATGCAGTAGTCCAGGTCTACATGTGTGTATACAGTAGTCTAGGTGTACTTGTGTATGCATACTGAAGTCCAGGTGCACATGTGTGTATACAGTAGTCTAGGTGTACTTGTGTATGCATACAGCAGTCCAGGTGCACATGTGTGTATACAGTAGTCCAGGCCTACATGTGTGTATACAGTAGTTCAGGTGTACATGTGTGTATACAGTAGTCCAGGCCTACATGTGTGTATACAGTAGTCCAGGTGTACATGTGTGTATACAGTAGTACTGGTGTACATGTGTGTATACCGTAGTCCAGGTGTACATATGTGTATACAGTAGTTCAGGTATACATGTGTGTATACAGTAGTCCAGGTCTACATGTGTGTATACAGTAGTCCAGGTGTACATATGTGTATACAGTAGTTCAGGTATACATGTGTGTATACAGTAGTCCAGGTCTACATGTGTGTATACAGTAGTCCAGGTGTACATATGTGTATACAGTAGTCCAGGTGTATATGTGTGTATACAGTAGTCCAGGTCTACATGTGTGTATACAGTAGTCCAGGTCTACATGTGCGTATACAGTAGTCCAGGTGTACATGTGTGTATACAGTAGTCCAGGTCTACATGTGTGTTTATACAGTAGTTCAGGTCTACGTGTGTGTGTGTACAGTAGTCCAGGTGTACATATGTGTATACAGTAGTTCAGGTGTACATGTGTGTATACAGTAGTCCAGGTGTACATATGTGTATACAGTAGTTCAGGTGTACATGTGCGTATACAGTAGTCCAGGTGTACATGTGTGTATACAGTAGTTCAGGTCTACATGTGTGTATACAGTAGTACTGGTGTACATGTGTGTGTATACAGTAGTCCAGGTCTACATGTGTGTATACAATAGTCCAGATGTACATGTGTGTATACAGTAGTCCAGGTGTACATGTGTGTGTATACAGCAGTCCAGGTGTACATGTGTGTGTATACAATAGTCCAGGTCTACGTGTGTGTATACAGTAGTCCAGGTGTACATGTGTGTGTATACAGTAGTCCAGGTCTATATGTGTGTGTATACAGTAGTCCAGGTGTACATGTGTGTGTATACAGTAGTCCAGGTCTACATGTGTGTATACAGTAGAAAAGGTCTCTTCACATAAATTCTCCAGGTTCAGAGTAACCTTCCCTTCAGTGGTCACTATCCTCTCTTCAAGGACTTCACCAACACTTTGTGAATCCCATCCTCGTCGCCAGTGTCGTATCTTACATGATTTAATGGAAGAATGAGAAGCCACATGCTGAATCTTACTCCGGGCGTTTATTGTTGTTGTTATGTACAACGTGCCTAACACATTCGTGATTACAGAGGCCTAAACACATTTTAACTTTGGTAAGAAGCAACATAATATATAATGTATATATAATCAATAAAGGCAGCATATAAACATACACATATATAACATTTGTTACTTTCTTTTTCGTTTATTCTCTTCACCAAATTATCGGCTCGTTAGCCACATGGGCGATCGGTCACGTCTCTATAACGCACAGGTGGCAAGTACTGGGCATGCACCGGCTCCTGAATGCACCTGAGCCTGCTCCAGTGTTGGTCAAGTCTGGTCTTGAAAGAGCTCACACTCGGTGCCGCCACAACACTTTCTGGTAGATTGTTCCAAGAGTTCACAACTCTCACTCCGAAAAAGTTTGCCCTCACATTTTTCTGGACTTGCAGCTTCTTCAATATTGAGCCATGACCCCTTTTGGGGCGAGCGTCCGCCAGCTCCAAGTAAGGACACTCAACTGAGTAGTGCCCCTTGAGATGCTTATACACCTCAATTAGGTCGCCCCTTGCCCGTCTGTAGTATAAGCTAGGCAAGTTCAGGCTCTCCACTCTCTCAGGGTAGTTGAGGTGCCGAGGTGCAGGCACCAGTCTGGTGGCCCTCCTTTGAACATTTTCAACCAACTGACAGTCCCTAGCATATCTCGGGGACCAGATGGCGTGACAGTACTCCAGATGGGGAGTACTTCACTCTTGAAGATCGTTACAAGGGACGGACCGTCTAGATATCTGAACGACCTTCTTATAAGACCCAATAATTTATTTGTCTGATTTACTTTCTTCTCGCAATGGCCTGAGAACTTCAGCTCATTGTCAATATGCACCCCTAGGTCCTTCTCACATTCATCTCAAATAGTGCAGTTTCTTCCTCCCGTTGGGACATACGATACACCTCCTTACTGTAATGGTCATGATAAGAGCTAACCTGAAAACCTTAAGGATTCATATTACTCTCAAACGTCCACAAAACCTTCGAGTCCCCCAGTGGAAACGTCCCCCGTTTTCTATGTTTCCCCCGTCTTGGTCTATGGGAGTAAACGCTGTATGCTGGGACCTGTTGCCATCCAACACTTTGTAATCAATTTAATTTTGCTTTCGATAGCTGAGTCAGAGCATTGTTAGTGAAGATGATAATAGAGAATGAAAATGAGTTCATAGTCTCAATTTCAAGGTCAGAGTGTACAGTAAATTAATTCATCGGAATAGGAGTAGGTGGACTCCCTGGTCTGTTTTGAGTGAGGGCCGCGGGCATTTCTACCGTTAGTGAGTGCCCGTCCCTTCATCCATACAGGTATGCTATTCCACTCTGTGTTGTAATTTGCCCTTCTTTAAGTGATTTGACCCAATTAATAGTTGATTGTGCAAGTGTTACAGTAACGTAGTTGATATGCTCTGAGTGAAGTCATATTTACGTCTTTAACGTCCCCTGAAACGTGATGTTGTTGTCACAGTTAGTGAGTGCCCGTCCCTTCATCCATACAGGTCCCCTGACGCTGATTCCCGTTTGTCTCCCGATCCCATTGTGATTCTTGAATCGCTCTACCATCCAACAACGGCCTCGGATGTATTAGATGTCCAGCCGGGATCATATATGAGAAGATGGCACCGATGCGGCCGGATTAATATGCCCCAAGGCTTCGTTGGGCCAGACCCCAGACCCGCCATGTGTCTGGCTACTCCACAATAACAAAGGCCGCGAGCCCGAGTGTTCTCCCCTGGGTTACTCCTTGGAAGTATATATCCACAGAGAGTGTTATAACATCTATTTTCCCCTTTGATTTTATATTAATAAACTTGTTCTTTGAGAATTTTAGGTGTATTCATTTCTCCCACAGTATTTTACCTTTATTTCCATCCAAGTGACCTGATACCAAAATTACCATACTCACGTGCCTAGACCCTCGTCCATGCTACCCAAGAATAGGTGACGGAACTGAGTAGAGTAAGAACTAAGAGAAGTAAATAAGATGAGGGTGGTGTAGAAACAGAGAGGGAGTCGGGCCCCCTCACATTGGTGACAGACCAAGAATGCGCCCCCTCTCATTGGTGGCAGCTAGAGAACCCGCCCCCTCACATTACCGTTGGTACGCCCCAGGTGCATCCTCTTACACTTGGTGACATTGAATCTCACCATTCTTGGAGCTCACAGAGATCCTTCTGCAGCTCTTCACAGTCCGCTTGGTTATTGATTTCCCGAAATAACTTGGCATCATCGGGAAACATTTGTATGGAGGAGTGTACAACGTCAGGCATGTCATTTATGAAACAAAAACAACAGCGGGCACAATACACTGCCCTATGTTACCCCGCTTGTGACAGGTACGGATAATGATTTCGTGCCATTAATCACCACACACTGCTTGCGATCATGTAGAAAGTCTTATATCCATGCAAGGACATTTCCCCGAATTCGGTACCCTTCCAGTTTGATTTTCAGCTTTTCGTGGGGTACACTGTTGAAAGCCTTGGCAAAATCTAGGTATGTAGTGTCGATATTACCATCCCTTTCAAGAATATAGGTCCAAATATCCAATACCTTGAGTAATTGTGTTAAGCAGGAGCGCCCCGGCATAAAACCGTGTTCGCAATCCTTTACAAGGTTGTTTCGTAGTAGACGTTTCATCGCTGCATTATGCTGGTCAGGCTCACTGGTCTATAGTTGTTCGTGGAGTGACGATCGCCCTTCTTGAAGATAGGACTCACAAAAGCGACTTTATTCATCCAGGCATTTACAAAACAGGATCTTCAGGGGCTCGGCAAGCTCGTTGCACAACTCTCTTTGCACTCTAGGATGCACCATGTCAGGGCCGGGACTCTTGTGGACCTTTAGCTTTGACAGTTTATTTCTAATACCCTCTTCTGTGAACACAATGTGGGTCTGCTGTGTCGAACCGTCTGTCCTCAAACACAGGTGTAATGACCACGGTCGTACACGTCAGTTATCGTAAAATCAGGCGATTCATATTACGCTCAATAGCCCACAAAACATGTAGCTATGCCTTCTTTATTGAGTTTCCCATCTGAGGCATCCGTTTTCTCATTGCTTCAAGGCGCCTGAGTCCTCCATTTTTCCATTTTCTCTGACTTCCTGAAACCAACCTCTTTACAAAGTAATTCTGAATGTGAGAGAACACCATTGTTTTGAGTCAACTTAGAGATGTCTGATTACAGTTAAAGCATACAAGATCCTTTGTGATTTTTGTTGAAAGCTTTAACTGTCTTTATTGTCCGTAACACTTGTTAAGTAAGTGAGTGTCGAGTCTGCCAGTACGAATGGCATCCGATGATATTGTCCCTGGGGCTAACCATGAATTTCTGAGTACTACTGAAATTAGATCATTTTGATGCCCAAACATCAGAGAATCTGATGTTTGTAGTTTAGTTAGTGTCAGTTGTCTATTCAAGAAAGCCATTAATCTCCTAAAAGAACATGTCAAATTTCTTATCTCCAAGATCTCAACCTATACCCATAGAGCAGTGGTTCTCAACCTTGTTTGCCCCATGCACCCCTTTCACCATATGTCAGAATGTCATTCCCCCCTCCTTTCCAAGATTGTCTGCCTCAAAAAGTGCATTCCAAATAATATGCATATAATATTGAAAATCCTTTATTTTTTCCATATTAGTATCAGTTTTCCCCCCCCTGAAAACCTGAGGGGGGGGGGGGGAAATTCCCCCCCCCCCCCCCCCCCCCACGGTTGAGAACCCCTGCCATAGAGGGTCCTTGTCTAGAAATTCGCTTATGTTGGGAGGACTAATGTTAACAGCGTGTGTAATTCTACTCTTTCCTGGCAAGCTCCATCTCTGATTAGATGATATAAATCGACTTTAGAAATTCACCTGACCCATGGCATTGATTTTCATAGTTAAATGTACAGCGACTGAGTTGAATGTGATTTCTGTCATTGCGTGATTAGTGTTGCTGGCATGTGTTCTGCACAGGCCTTAGTTGCCAGTTAGCCGTATATAAGCTCGTGCGTGAGGAGAGTGTCACTTCTCTGACGCTTCTCCATCATTATCTCAGGTATGTGTACGATTCTCCGCCCACCATATTAAGTCAGTTTAACTCAGTAAATTTTGTGAATATCAGTGTTCATGTTGTAACAGTGAAGCTGTCATTTACCCTGTGAAAGAATTAATACAACGTAAATGTCGTCTGTCGTTGCTAGAAGAAGGATTGTTGTGATTGAGTTATTATACTTCTCTGACGCTTCTTCATCATTATCTCGGGCACAGTGTGTGTTAGCTGAATACCCGACAGTCACTGGGGGACCAATAGCTGCATACCAGCTGGCTGTATGGGAAGATGTCGTTAATTTGGCAGGATTAAACTGTACGAGTCCATACCCTGGGAGCAAAGCCCGAAGTCGCTCACAGTGTATTGGACTCCAACCGACCTCAATAGCGTTTTTCATTTGTTGTGGGGAAACCAGTGTGACGCCCTGGGGCACTCCTTACAGTTATTTGGGCCAAATTATTATTGTTGTTGTATATGATTGGTGATAATTAGCAGACATACAGTTATCCCATGTTGAGTAGTGAACCCATAAATATTGATAGTACCAGTAAATATGTTATGTGAGTTGAGTACATGAACTGAAGGAAAAGTACCATGTTGTTCATTCCGAAAGAACATGATGTTATACGTTAATTTGGGATATTGTCAAGTGTGTCAAATAACCATCTGTAATGACAATGAAATAATATAATGATTGTTAAATGTTGTAACCAAGAATTGAGGATTTAATTTGTTACTTGTAAAGTAAGTCCTGAGGGTCCAGTCCGATCTGAACGTGTGTAATAACTATCTTATTTGTCAAAGAAATAATACAACAGTTGTTTAATGATGCAATAAGAATTGAAGATTTACTTTGTTACTTGTAAAGTAAGACTTAAGTGGTCCAGTCTTGTCTGAGCCAACTTAATTAACATCTTAATCACTCCTTGTGTTAATAAATATAAAATTATTGAACTACGAGTATCACCGCTCTATTCCCTCTACACATTGGTTCTCAGACAATAACTATTGTAACTCACGTGCCTAGAAGCTCACTACCACGCTACCTAACAGTTCACTGAGATATATTATATTCTAATAAAAGTCTGGGTGGTGGCAAGCTACCGTTGTAAGTATAAGTGTTATGGTAAGAATGACATGGTTTCCCAGATTAATCCATGGTTTTGAATATAACTAGCACAAAATATAATATGAAACAGTAAAGAGGAAAACTGACTCTTACAAATTGGTGACTAGAAAATATAAGCAGAGAAATATAAGATATATATTTAGACTGTAGAAATAAAGACACAGCAAATGAAAGTGTTAAATATATACACCAGAAAAGATTAATATAAAAGATAGACATGAGCAAGAAAATAAATACATAAGAATGTAACAAAATCGACCAGCTCAGGGCCATTGTTAGTAAGGAGAACATAGATATAATTGCAATAACGGAAACATGGATAAATTCAAACAGCAAACATTTTTTAGCAGAATTTCATATTCCAGGATATAACCTATTTAAATTTGACAGAGTAGGAAGGAGAGGTGGCGGTGTAGCAGTGTATATCAGGGTGTCATTAAAAAGCTGCAATAGATCAAACATTAAAACAAATAGCGACAATGAAAGTATTTGGGTAGAGATTGGTGAGGGCAGTGAATCCATAGTCATTGGTGTTATATATAGACCACCTAATTTGAGTAGGAACGATGGTAAATTGCTATGGGAGGAAATAAAGAAGGCATCTGATAGAAACAATGTATGTATTCTAGGCGATTTCAACTTTTCAGGCATAGATTGGAAAAATCAACTTAGCGATAATGAATCTGAAGATTTTCTAGAAGCAGTACAAGATAGTTTTTTATATCAATTCATAAACTCGCCCACTAGAGGAAATAATATCCTCGATTTAGTGCTCAGTAATAATGAAAATCTAGTAAAAGATGTTGGGATTGGAGACGAACTAGGAAACAGTGATCATAAAGCCATATATTTTAACATAATATGGGATGGCAGGAACAAGGAAAATTTGGCCTTGATCCCGGATTTTAGGAAGGCTAATTACGGTAGCTTAAGGAGAGACCTATGGTCAAAAGATTAATCCCCCCCCCCACACCTCCGGAAACTGTCAACTTAGGACGGGATAACCCCGAATTTAATTTAGCAGCTACTTATGAACAATTTATTGCGACAATCAATAATGCTCAAAATAAACACATCCCTAAAAGAAAATTCAGATCGATACGGAACCAACCAAAATGGATGAACAATAGACTCTTAGATCTTCTAGGGAAAAAGAAAGGAGTATATAGAAAAGTTAAGAAAGGCGAAAATCACTTACTTGGTTACTATCAGAACCTAACAAGACAGGTAAAAACAGAAATTAGGAAAGCAAAGAGAAATTATGAAATCAAGATGGCAAACGAATCCAAAAATAACCCCAAAGCTTTTTATCAACTGTATAAATCAAAGGTTAGAGATACAATAGGTCCCCTTAAAACTACAACAGGAGAAATGACTGATGATGAGTTAGAAATGTGTAGTACGTTAAATAGTCATTTTCGCTCCGTATTCACAAATGAAAGCCTAGCACAGTTTCCAGAAGTTCATAAGGTATATAACGACAGTATAGAAAATATGTTGATGAATATCAATATTACTAGTAACGATGTGCTTAAAGTAATTAACAAACTGAAGCCTCATAAATCGCCTGGTCCAGACGAGGTATATGCTAGAATATTAAAAGAATGTAGAGATGAGTTGAGTAATCCATTAGCAGTTTTATTTAATAAGTCATTAGAATCGGGCCTAGTGCCAGAAGCTTGGAAACTTGCAAATGTAGTTCCGATTTTCAAAAAGGGTGATAAATCAATTGCATCAAATTACCGTCCCATTAGTCTCACGTCAATCATAGGCAAGTTGCTAGAGTCAATTATTGCTTCAAAAATCAGAAGCCACCTTGAAACATTCAACTTAATTCATTCTTCTCAGCACGGGTTCACCCAGGGACGTTCTTGTCTCACAAATTTGCTTAGCTTTTTCTCAGAAGTATATGAAGCGGTAGATAATGATAAGTCATATGATGTAATTTATTTAGATTTCAGTAAAGCATTCGATAGAGTCCCTCATGAGAGATTGATAAGGAAGGTAGAAGCACATGGAATAGGTGGATCATTATTAAAATGGATTAGGTCATGGTTAACTGGTAGGAAACAAAGAGTCAGCATAAATGGATTAAAGTCAGACTGGGGTGCGGTCAAAAGCGGAGTTCCCCAGGGATCTGTATTGGGCCCTCTGCTGTTTGTTATATTCATTAATGATCTTGATTTAGACATAACTAGTAGGATTAGTAAATTTGCAGATGATACCAAAATGGGGAGAGTGATAAATTCAGACAGTGACTTTGAACACCTTCAAAGAGATCTAGATACCTTACATGAGTGGTCAGTAGACTGGCAAATGAATTTTAATACTGATAAATGCAAGGTACTACAGATAGGGAAGACGAATACAAACGTTAAGTATAAACTAGGTAACACGGAAATAGAAAACTCAGTTTGTGAAAAAGATCTAGGTGTATTTGTTAGCAACGACTTGAAACCTAGAAAACAATGTATTAGCGTTCGCAACAAGGCAAACAGGATTCTAGAGTTCATATCTAGGTCTGTGAGTAACAGAACTGCTGACGTTATCTTGAAACTTTACCTAGCATTAGTGAGGCCACACATGGATTATGCCGTTCAGTTCTGGTGTCCTTATTATAGAATGGACATAGATTCTTTGGAGAGAGTACAAAGAAGAATGACAAAAATGATCCATAATATTAGAAACCATACATATGAAGAAAGACTGAAAAGCTTAGGCTTGCATTCATTAGAGAGGTGTAGAGTTAGGGGAGATATGATAGAGGTGTACAAGTGGGTGAGTGGGATTAACAAGGGTAAAATGGAAGATGTTCTGAAGCTCAGTAAAAACGAAATAACTAGAACAAATGGCTTTAAATTAGATAAATTCCGATTCAGAAAGGATATAGGCAAGCACTGGTTTGGTAATAGAGTCGTGGATATGTGGAATAGGCTACCGAGTGCTATAGTAGGATCGGGGACGCTAGGGAGCTTCAAGACGAAGTTGGATAGGCACATGGAAGTGCTGGGATGGGTGTGAAAGGGATCTGCCCTGTATGGGCCAGTCGGCTTCCTGCAGTATCCCACTGTCTTATGTTCTTATGTTCTTATGTTATGTTGTAATGGTCATGATAAGAGCTAACCTGAAAACCTTAAGGATTCATATTACGCTCAAACGTCCACAAAACCCTCTTGAGTCCCCCAGTGGAAACGTACTCCGTTTTCTCGGTTCCTTGGTGACGTCACCGATAAGCCGCCTTTGTCTCTGCGAGCAGACGCTGTATGTTGGGACCTGTTGCCATCCAAACCTTTGTAATCAATTTAATTTGGCTTTCGATAGCTGAGTCAGAGCATTGTTAGTTGAGATAATAATAGAGAATGAAAATGAGTTCATAGTCTCAATTTCAAGGTCAGAGTGTACAGTAAATTAATTCATCGGAATAGAAGTGGGTGGACTCCCTGGTCTGTTTTGAGTGAGGGCGCTGCGGGCATTTCAACCGTTAGTAAGTGCCCGTCCCTTCACCCATACAGGTAGGCCACCCACTCTGTGTTGTAATTTGCCCTTCTTTAAGTGATTTGACCCAATTAATAGCTGATTGTGCAAGTGTTACAGTAACGTAGTTGATATGCTCTGAGTGAAGTCATATTTACGTCTTTAACGTCCCCTGAAACGTGATGTTGTTGTCACAGTTAATAAGTGCCCGTCCCTTCACCCATACAGGTCCCCTGACGCTGATTCACGTTTGTCTCCCGATCCCATTGTGATTCTTGAATCGCTCTACCATCCAACAACGGCCTCGGATGTATTAGATGTCCAGCCGGGATCATATATGAGAAGATGGCACCGATGCGGCCGGATTAATGTGCCCCAAGGCTTCGTTGGGCCAGACCCCAGACCCGCCATGTGTCTGGCTACTCCACAATAACAAAGGCCGCGAACCCTAGTGTTCTCCCCTGGGTTACTCCGTGGAAGTATATGTCCACAGAGAGTGTTATAACATCTATTTTCCCCTTTGATTTCATATTAATAAACTTGTTTTAGAGTAAGTAAGGTGTATTCATTTCTCCCACAGTGTTTTACCTTTATTTCCATCCAAGTGACCCGATACCAAAATTACCATACTCACGTGCCTAGACCATGCTACCCAAAGAATGCCCAGGCTACCAAAAGAACGCCCATGCTACCCAAGAATAGGTGACGGAACTGAGTAGAGTAAGAACTAAGAGAAGTAGATAAGATGAGGGTGGTGTAGAAACAGAGAGGGAGTCAGGCGCCCTCACATTGGTGACAGACCAAGAATGCGCCCCCTCACATTGGTGGCAGATAGAGAACCCGCCCCCTCACAATGTAAGAAATAAGAATATAAAGAATATAAATATATTGACAAATAAAAGTAGAAATATATGAAATAGAATAAATCTGAAAGATAGTATGAAGTAAGGAAAGTCCCCTTCTTACACAGGAAGGTTAATCGCATCCTCTCTTGTGAACACCGCGGAAAAGAAGCTGTTCAATGCCTCAGCTTTACCCTGGTCAGAATCTGCGTAACTACCATCTTCAAGCCGCAGGTCTGATACTCCTACTTGCACTTTTAATTTCGAGTTTGCATAGCGGTAAAACGCCTTTGGGTTTGACTTGACCTTGCTTGCAACCAGCCTCTGGAACTCCTTTTCAGCCCTTCCACACTCTATCTTTGCTTGGTTTCTGGCTCTTGCATACATCTGTTATATATATGTATGTTTATATGCTGCCTTTATTGAATATATATACATTATATATTATGTTACTTCTTACCAAAGTCAGAAAGTGTTTAGGCTTGTGTAAACACGATATGTGTTAGGGATGTTGTAACCAACAACAGAGAATAAACGCCCCAGCCAGACAGACCATGTGACTTGTCATTCTCCCATTAAATAACGCAAGATACTACACCATCCTCCTGTCCTGCTCATCGTTTGACCCAACCCACGTCTTGAATTTCTGGGTTTTCTTCTTAACTTTGTCAACCGTCGCATGGTTTATGTATAGGGATCCCCTCGTATTCCCAGTGTAACGACCACGGTCGTACACGTCAGTTAACGTAAAATCAGACGATTCATATTATGCTCAATAGCCCACAAAACATGTAGCTATGCTTTCTTTATTTGAGCTCCCCGTCTGAGGAGTTCGTTTTCTCGTCGCTTCAAGACTCCCGAGTCCTCCGTTTTCTCTCAATCTTAGATTGCACCCGAGACTTTGTTATTCCTTAGTAATGACAGAATTTGAAATTGCAACTGTGGTTGCAATTGTTGAGGCAACTTAGATATGCCTGATTACAGTTGGAACATTCAAGATCCATTGTGAATGATGTTGAAAGCTTCAACTGTCTTTATTGTTGGTAAAACTTGTCAAGTAAGTGAGTGTCGAGTCGGTCAGTAAGAGTGGCATATCCTTAAATCGTCCTTGGGGATAGCCATGAGTTCCAAGTGCTGCTGAAGTTAGATTGTTTTGATGCCCAAACATCAGAGAAGCGGATGTTTGTAGTTTAGTTAATGTCAGTTGTCTATTTAAGAAGGTCATTAATCTCCTGAAAAGATTCTGTCAAACTCAAAATCTCTAAGACCTAACGGCTTGTAGTGGATTTCTCCCCTACAAATGCTGTTTGTCGCTGAGTAGCCGACCCCACCAATTCCCCAGTGTATGCCTCGTGGTCTAGGTCAACCAGCGCCGCCATACATCACAGAGCGGGGGTCAACTACTAAGCCACGCCTACCCCCCGCTATTTAAGACCTGACCTCGTGGTGACCTGTCTCTTTTCTACCTACACCAGCAAGCCAGCAACACCTCCTCCGCCTGCCTGGTGGTCCTCACTCCCGCCGGCGAGCATGGCGACCCACAAGCTGGTCCTTCTCTGAGCGTCCTCACCAACCAGCTCTCTCTACATCACGCTTGTAACCATGCTGCCTTCCCAGCACCAAGCTGCATTGTACATCCAATACAACATGTATATAGAGAGCACATTGTGAGTTTCCTTTCTCCAACCCATCCTGAGTGAACACCAAACAATCTCATACCCCACAGGCTCTTCTCCTGAAAAATTCCTTGGCTGTGGTTTGTGGTTTCCTGTAAGTAGAGTTGTTAGTGCGTGTTTAACGTCCATTTCACTTTTTCCTGACAGACTCAAGCTCTGATTAGATTATAGGGATAGACGTGGAAAATTAGCCTGACACATGACACTGATTTTCATAGTTGATTGTACAGCAACTTGGTTGAATAGAATTTCTGTTGTTAGTGAAATTAGCCTCTCTGGTATGTATGCGTGGGCCGGAACTGCCCCAGGCTCACGTATATATGGATGCACAAGGAAAAATCACACTTTCGTGACTCTTCCTCAATGCATCTCCAGGTATGTAAACAATTGTTTCTCGCCACCTGTTAAATCAGTTTAACTAAGTCGATTTTGTGAATATCAGTGTTCAGGTTTTAACATAGTGAAATAAACATGTGCCAAATAATTCGAGTAAAGTAAGTGTCTTCTGTATCGTTGCCAGACGTATGTTTTGTATAGTTGAAGTTAGACATTTGCACTTTTGTGACTCTTCCTCAACGCATCTCCAGGCACTGTTTGTGTTGGCACTGTATGTATATTATGTATGCTGGATTATATACCATGTATGTATATTATGTATGTGCTCCATCTATGTATTATTTATTCAGCCTAGCTAGCAGCGTGTGGCAATGTTATTACCATATCTCACACGCTTAATTAATGTGCCTGGCGACGTATGGAAGCTGCTAATGTATCACTTGCCATACGTCGCCTATAGCAGTTGACAAGGAGCCTAGCCAGGGAGACCGCTGCTCTCCTCTGTGTACATACTCTTATCCAGTAAACCGAACCTACAAAACTATACAGGTGTTTGTGTTCTCTCCTGTATATAGAACTTATTATTCAGAACCTAACATGGCGCAGTGAGTAGGATCTTACTGGATAATTACGAGTGATAGTGCAAAGTTTGTAGAAAGCCGGCTATGGACTCTATGGACTCTCGCTTGGGTCAACTCCCGCGCGTCAGCTCTCCTCGAAGAATCTCAGCAACTTTGAGCAGTGTCAGTGACAGTGATTTTCTGTGAAGTGTTTAGTGCATTGTGTGTTTCGTGCCATTCATGTGTGACCTTGTTCTAAAGGATTCCCAAGGCATACGGCACGTTCTGGGCATTTGTAAGGAGTAGAGTTCAGTGCACCCGTCTCTGACCGCGTCCTGAGGGTAACTAGACTGACTGGGAGTCGCCGCGCCTCTCCCTCCACCCCCCTCACAGCGCCGCCTCCACCCTCCCTCACAGCTGGGGCGAGACGCTTTGCCCACCCGGGACACACACTCACTCGCACACGTACATGTACTAACACTCGCTGACCGCGCGGCTTCCTTGTATATATTTTATATATATAATCTACTTATCTGTGTATTTAATTAATTTTTTTGTCTGAAATCTTGTTGATACGACGGGCTGACCGGTCAACACTGATTTAAGACATAGTACACAGATGAAGTAGTTATGTCTCACGCCTTACGTAGCCGTGGACCCAGAGCCTGGATGAGCCAGGCGGGTGATAGCCCCGCAGAGATGGATGACCAGGCCGGCCACGACGCTCCAGCCCCCACATCGCGCAGTCCCTCACCTCAATACTCAGCGTTGTCTCCAGAGATAATTCCTTTACTGAAGTTTATGAGAGATGAGAAACGCGAGGATGAAGCCCACAGACGTTTGGCGGATGAGCACAGAAGGCAAGCAGAGGCAGAACGAGACAACCAACGGAGATTGGAAGACAGTGAACGGTTTGAAGCCTTGATATCTCGCCTCACTGTTAACCAAGCCCCTGGCTCTAACACTGCCTCGGTACTGACTGGTTCAGATACCCCATCCATGCTTCCTTCACACCCCCCAGCCCCACCTAAAGCAGCAGCTCAAACACCGCCCATCTTGAAGCCTGATGTGAATTTCCAGACTTTTCGTGAATGGCGGCGACGGTGGACTGATTACTCTACAATGGTGGATCTCCAGAGTTTGTCACAGCCTAAACAACTCATCCAACTGCGTATGTGCCTGTCCTTGGAAATTCAGCGTGTCTTGGAACATACGTTGCAGGTACCCCCAACCTCTTCGCTGTCTGTAGAGGAGGTACTGGACGTTCTACAACGGCACATCAAAGGACAGCAGAATGAAGCTCTGCGCAGGAGGGAATTGTTTAGCTGCAGACAGATGGAGGGTGAGTCTTTTGATGCCTTTTACGTGCGTCTTAAGAGAGCCTCGGAAGAGGTAGATATATGTCCAGGCCACCACCAGCAGTGCGAGGAGACCCAGTTGAAGCAGGTGATCCTGATGGGTGTTAAGGACGAGGAACTTGTCCAACGCCTCACCTCCCTCGACTCTTCCTCTTCTCTTAAGGATGTGTCGACGATATGTCGCTCCTATGAGGCTGCCAGGTGTGCCACCTCTGCCATCCGTGCTCCCCCTACAGCTGTACGCGCTGTGTCCCGGTACAAGAAGGACAAGAAGTCTGTTCCTACGCCTTCGCCTACCACGTCCACGCCCGGTTTATTTTGCAACAACTGTGGTAAGCAGCACGGAACACAGGTGTGTCCAGCTGCTCAGTCTACCTGCAACAGTTGTGACCGTAAGGGCCACTGGTCACTCACAGTACGGTGCCCAGCCAAACGCGTCCAGTGCAATGTGTGCGGTCGTCTGGGCCACTATGACAAGTGTTGCCCTTCCAACATACCCAAGGGACCGTGTCGGCGGAAGCTTCAGCCCCCTTCCACCAGAGAGGGCCGCCCACAGTCTTCCAATCAGAGGTACGACGACTCTTGACAACTCTCGAGCCACATTAGGAATGTGTGCTCCCCCAGCGTCCCAGGACCAAAGTCCCCCAGTACATCAGTGTCATTGTGACCTACCGCAGTGTGTCGTCCCGTCTTCAGATGTTGCCCGACACCGGCGCTGATGCTACAGTCATCGGTCCCCAGCATTTGCAATGCTTGGGGCTCTCTCCAAGTGATCTAGGACCGCCCCCCAAGGATCTCCGCTTTATGGCAGATGGTTCACAGATGACCCCGGCCCTGGGTTCACTCCAAGCACAAGTCACCTTTGGCAACAGGTCGTGTCAAGCCTGGATTGATGTGCATAACGGTGTCCAGACTCCTTTGCTGTCCTACAGACATTGTCAGGAGTTGGCCATCATCTCCCAGGACTTCCCCAAACCTATTCTTGAGGTAAAACACGCCAACAGGGTGCAAAAAGGGAGCAGCAACGACCCTGCTGCCGCCCTACCCCTGCCTCTTGCCAGTGACACCTCTCCTTCGGATGCTCGGAAGTGCTTCCTGAAGGAATTCAGCGACGTTCTGGTGACCAAGTCCGCTCTGGAATCCAAGCCTCTCAAGAAGATGGCAGGCCCCCCCATGAGGATCCACCTGAGGGACGACGCGAAGCCATTCGCTATTTACACCCCTCGACTGGTTCCCCTGGCCTTCCGCGAGGCGGTCAAAAACGAGCTGGACTCCATGGTCGCCCAAGAAATTATAGTACCAGCCGGCGATGACCCGTCTCCATGGTGTCACCCGATGGTTGTCGTCGCAAAACCTAAAGGTGGTGTTCGGATCACCACTGACCTTTCCAAGCTCAACAACCAGGTGTCTCGTCCTGCGCACCCTTCTCCCACGCCCTTTGCAGCCATACGCAGCGTGAACCCGAAGGCGCGCTTCTTCACGACGATGGACGCCCTGTGTGGATACTGGCAGATAGAGCTTGCCGAAGAAGACCGACCACTCACAACGTTCATCACCCCGCATGGACGTTACAGTTATTGCCGTGGCCCCATGGGATTCGCCGCTACAGGAGACGCTTTCTGTCTTCGAGGTGATATGGCTCTACAAGGTCTGGCAAACTGCGTGAAAGTGGTCGACGACATACTCGTGTACGACGAGGATTATATGGATCACCTCTGCCGTATCTACGAGGTACTCAACAGGTGCCGGAAGCACGGCATTACCCTAAATGCCGACAAGTTTGTTCTGGCCAGCTCTTCAGTTGACTTTTGTGGGTACACCCTCTCAGGGAATGGTATCGCAGCTGACCCGGAAAAGGTCCGCGCCATTACGGATTTTCCCACCCCTGCTAACCTGACCGACTTGAGGTCCTTCATCGGTCTCGTCAACCAGTTAGCAGAGTTTTCGTCGGACATCTCCGCAGCTGCTCAACCACTTCGCCCCCTGATGAGCCCCAAGAGGACATTCCTGTGGACCCCCGACCACGACAAGGCCTTCCAGCAAGTGAAACAGGCCCTGTCTCGTCCACCTGTCCTCGCCACGTTTGACCCAGCCTTGCCGACAGTTCTGCAGACAGACGCCTCACGCTTGTATGGCGTGGGATACGCCCTACTGCAGGATCATGGTGGAGGGCAGTTCCGGCTCGTCCAGTGTGGCTCGCGTTTCCTCTCTGACACTGAGACGCGCTACGCCACTATTGAGTTAGAGCTGTTGGCCGTGGTTTGGGCGATGTCCAAGTGCAGGTTTTACCTCATAGGCCTGCAATACTTTCACCTAGTGACCGACCATCGCCCGCTTGTCCCGATCCTCAACCACTACACGCTAGATGCTGTTGAGAACCCTCGCCTCCAGCGTCTGAAAGAGAAGCTCTCGGCGTACATCTTCACTGCAGTGTGGCGTGCTGGTAAGGAGCTCTGCATCCCTGATGCCTTATCCCGCTCTCCTGTCAGCCGCCCTACTCCAGAAGACCATGTACTCGACGCCGACCTCGCTCTTTCCGTCAGGACTGTGGTCACTCTCCATGCCGTCCAATCCCTTCATTCGGACCTGTCACCAGATGACGACAAGGCAATGGAGGACTTTCGAACAGCGGCCCGAGATGACCCTCCCTATGTCCGACTCGTCGAGTGTGTGAGGAATGGATTTCCTAGCAACCGCTACGATCTTCACAACACCCTGCTCCCGTATTGGAAACTCCGCGATGAACTCTACTGCGACGGAGACCTTGTTCTGTACGGAGCACGTGTAGTTGTCCCTGCTGCATCACGTCCACACGCCTTGGCCCGCCTTCACGACAGTCACCGTGGAGCTGAGGCCACCAAACGACGTGCACGACAGACTGTGTTCTGGCCCGGCATCAACTCCGACATCTCCAATGTTGTCCGTGCGTGTGAGCCCTGCCAAGTATTACAACCCAGCCAGCAGCAGGAACCCTTCATGAGTGACGACAACCCCACCCACCCCTTTGAGTCTGTGTCGGCCGACTTTTTCTGTGTGTCAGGAAAGTCCTTCCTCGTTATCGTCGACCGTCTCTCTGGTTGGCCGGTTGTCATCAAGTGCGGTAATGACACGACGTCTGCCGCCACCATCAGCAAGTTCCGCCACTACTTCCGTGACGTGGGCGTTCCTGTACGCCTGCGAACCGACGGAGGGCCTCAGTTCACAAGCCGGGACTTTGCTGTGTTCCTTGACCGATGGGGAGTCCGGCATGTGTTGTCATCGCCCCATTACCCGCAGTCCAACGGCCACGCTGAGGCTGCTGTCAAATCCCTGAAGCACCTCATCCTTAAGGTGGCCCCTTCTGGGAACATTGACTGCGAGGCCTTCGACAGGGGTCTTCTTGAACTCCGCAACACACCTAACTACACCGGACGCTCCCCTGCCCAGGTTTTGTATGGACGCCCCCTTCGCTCTTGTGTCCCTGCTCACCCTCAATCCTTCTCCAAGGAGTGGCAGGCCAAGACAGAGGATTGTGATCGCCGAGCCGCCGAACGTGTTCAGGACGTCGTCGCCCGCTACAATGACCACGCCCGTTCTCTCCCCAGGTTGAGTGTCGGCACCCAAGTCCGTGTTCAGGACCCGACCTCCCTACGTTGGGACAAAGTAGGCGTAGTCATGGGTCTCGGCAGGTCACGGGACTACCAGGTGCGGTTACCCAGTGGTCGTGTGTGGTGGAGGAACCGCCGTTTTCTCCGACCCGTAACAATGCCTTCTGCTGGCCCCGCCATCAGTGTTGAGTCCCATACCCTTCCCAGTGATGAAGTCCCTCGACGCTCAGAACGGATCCAAAAGAAAAGGTCCGCTCAAGACTTTGCTATGAGCGTATAGGGGGGAGGGAGGTGTATGTATATTATGTATGCTGGATTATATACCATGTATGTATATTATGTATGTGCTCCATCTATGTATTATTTATTCAGCCTAGCTAGCAGCGTGTGGCAATGTTATTACCATATCCCACACGCTTAATTAATGTGCCTGGCGACGTATGGAAGCTGCTAATGTATCACTTGCCATACGTCGCCTATAGCAGTTGACAAGGAGCCTAGCCAGGGAGACCGCTGCTCTCCTCTGTGTACATACTCTTATCCAGTAAACCGAACCTACAAAACTGTACAGGTGTTTGTGTTCTCTCCTGTATATAGAACTTATTATTCAGAACCTAACAGGCACCACTACTGAGGTTTGGTAGCCTCTTATGGGCAAGATGGTTCTTGAAGGATGTCTTTAATATGGCGAGATTAGAGTCCGAGGACAAGATTTTCCAGGGGACGCCGTGCAGAAACACTGCAATGAGTCTACCCCGCCCCCCCCCCCCCTCCTGAGCGCTCCTTGTGAGCGAGCCCGACTGTGTGTAGTCAACAACTCCTGCCACTAGTGGATTCAGCCTTGTATGTTCCATTGATCTTGGCTATATGTATTGAGCAGTGTTGGTATCTATGAATGGGGATTAACTAAAAGAAATATAGTTATCCCAGGTTAAGTCTTGAACCCATGAATGTTGGTGTTACCAGTGGTACGATTGTTGAGTCTTCCAACCAGACATTGGTTCTCAGACAATAACTAGGACCTCACGTGCCTAGAAACTCGCTAACACGCTACCTAACAGTTCCATGTGATATGTTTTATTCTAATAAGAGTCTGGGTGGTGGCAGGCTACCGTGGTAGGTATACTAAGGGTTATAATAAGAATGACATGGTTTCCCAGATTAATCCATGGTTTAGAATATAACTAGAACAAGATATTCTAGAGAGAAAGACATAGACAATGAAATTATTAAACTTTGTACACCAGAAAAGATTAATATAAAAGATACATATGAGCAATTAAATATGAATATAATTAAGACAGGGTATACTTCAGAGAGGTTAGGACATAGAAATTCAGAAAATACCATAATATACAGTATATGAAAAGAAATGGAGTAAAGAAAAGGATATTAACTTGAAAAATATAAGCAGAGAAATATAAGATAGATATTTATATAAGAATATAAGCAAGACTATGAGTATATAAATATATTAAAAAATAAAAGAGAAGAAATATATGAAAAAGAATAAATCTGAAGGATAGAATAAAAGTAAAGGAAACACCGCCATTACACCAGAGGCACTGGGTTTGGTCTTGGGTATATATTTATCGATCAAATGGGTCACTTTACTAGTTATGATATTCAGCGTAGTGTCTGCGTTCTTGTGCATTAATGAGTCAGGCCAGTAGATACCCCTCATTTTTTCCCTTATCCCGTTGTAATTTCCCTTGTAATATTTGCACCTTGGCCTGGCCTCATCTTGAACTAGGTAACAGTTAAATCTGAATAACACCACTATATGGTGACTGGTGCCAACTGGGGCAAGGTGTTCCAGTTTGGCCACCATACCCTCCTCGTTTGTTATGATGAGGTCTAGTGGCTTGGGTGTTTGCTCTCCTCTGTAATGTGATGGAACAGAAAGTTATCTCTCAGAGTTTCTACAAGAAGAGTAGCAGGGTTATTCAAGTCATTTGGGGTGAACTCGTTTCTCCAGTCGATGTCGCCATAGTTAAAGTCCCTCATGATAAGGAGGTGGCGAAGGTTGAGCATCGCCGCGTTGTCTATTAAGGTTCTTAAGTTCCTTTGTTGTAGTGAGCCACTGTTTGGGGATCTGTAGATACACCCGACAATAAGTAAGTCCCCTCCCTTTAGTTTAATTTTACACCACTTGAACTCTTCAAAAACATCCTCTCTCTGTACCCTCGCCTGGCTGGCAGTAAGGTCTTGCCTAGCATAGATAACCACACCCCTCTTGCAAGTTTCTTGAGAAAGGCTCGTAAACGAGTCATATCCAGCGATACTGAACTCACATTCATCTGGGTCGATTCTCCTGTTCTTGTACAACAGGTCTACAACTCTTACAATATCTGGCTGGTGTACCTTCAGTAGTGTTTCAAACTCCTCTCTCTTATCAAGGAACGTGTCTGTATTAATGTACATGACATTGAAGCCAGAATTTGTTCTCGGTAACGTCTCTGCTCTTAGTATTAAACCCCCCCCCCCCTCATTCTCAGAAGCTTCAGCATTTGCTAAATACAATGTATTTTGCAGGGTGTGGTTAGAAATATCATTGTTTACAAGGCAGTCGCCTTCTTCTGGCTGATAAGCGGAGCTGGTGCCACCTCCCGGGTGGGGGTAGAGCGAGTGGGGGGGTGCGCTGCTGTCCCCTGGCCCTGTGTCGGCACACTTGCTCCCACTACCCTCTCCCTGAATATAACCCATGTACACCCATCCCCATTCCTCCTTGACTCCTCCCTCTTCTGCTTCAACCCCTGTAGGAGCTTCTGGTGCTGTTCCCTCTGCATTACCGTGCGATCTGGGTGAATGAATACACTCTGAGATGCCTCGCTCCTTGCTTAGTTTTTTGCCTGACAAATAACTTCCCATTTCTCCTCCTCACTCACTAGTGTGATCCTGAGGGGGTGAGGCTTATCCCCCTGCCTTTTTCACCAGCCTCCTCACATCCTGAGGGGTTGATGGCATCTTCAGAACCTCTGTACAAATATTCTTAAACTACATCTTTTCGTGTGTTATCTTATTCTCAGTTCCCTCCGCCTGGCTCTCAGGGACTCCAAAAACTATTACATTGCTCCTGCAATGGAA
This sequence comes from Homarus gammarus, assembly GCA_958450375.1. Taxonomy (NCBI): domain Eukaryota; kingdom Metazoa; phylum Arthropoda; class Malacostraca; order Decapoda; family Nephropidae; genus Homarus; species Homarus gammarus. The sequence continues at coordinate 1,220,398 of CAUDMG010002591.1, forward strand.
ATGTTCCCGTTGTTCCTCCTTTCCACTAACAGTAGGTCCGTTATTTTAATTTCTTCGACACACTTCTTCAGAGTCCCTAGCTGCTGTAAAACCTGTTCTGATTCTGCATTACTCTCCGCCACCTCCCGTGGCCCTGCTAATACCTCAGCATAACTCCTATTAGCAGCCACCTCCATTCTGTCGGCTACTTCCTCAGTCTTAGCAAGAATCTCTTTCCCAACTTGTTCTAGTTTGGCAACCAGCAAGGCTACAGCGCATCTATTTTCGTCCCTAGGGAACTCGTTCCCCTATGGCTTGCAATCGCCTCTTTCACCTTGTCTACGCTGGCAAGGTTGGTACCTTCATCCGTGGAGATCTGCACAGGTGCCCCCCACCTCGTGAAGTAACCCCGCAGACGGGCGATGATCTTGCCAGGGGTGGCTTCGTTGGGGAAGTGGGCGATCTCCAGCCAACCTGTGAGTCAGTCAGCATATGCCAGGTACGTGTGGCCCTGCAGGTGGAACAAGTCGGCCACCACCTGTTGAAAGGGATAGTCTGGCATGGGGGTCAAGACCAACGACTCCGGAGGCTGGGAAGGGGCGTGGGTCTCGCAAGCAGCACACCGGGCCCGCCTGAGCATGGAGTCGAGGCCCTGGTGCCCCACGTGCAGGTTAATTGCAACCCAGTGGCGGAGGGAATCTAGGATGACAAGGCGCACGCAGTCCTGGTCAAAGGTGTAGTTGACCAAACCACTGACCACAGTCAACCTGTCCCTAACCAAGAAGTACGGGCGCAGACAGGCCACCTCCTGTGACTTGTGGGGGCGCCAGTCGTCCGTTAGCACCCTCGACACTAGAATCTGGTATACTGGGACGTCCGCAGCGGCTTTGCACACGGTGTCTTCGTCCATAGTGATGCATCCATCCTGATCCAGTGCTGCGATTGTGACCGCACACACTGCAGCGCACAGGTCCTCCTCTTGGTCCATGTCTTCTGTATCGGGCGCCGCCCTGAGGAAGGGGAAGCGGGATAGGGCGTTAGCTGCACAATTCCGCTTCCCTAGCAAGTACTTGACCGTGAACCGGAACTGCAGGGTCTTCTCCTTGAGCCTGAACAGGCGTGGATTCTCCACATCTGTGAGGGCTCTGTCCCCTAGCAAGCCAACGAAAGGGCGGTAGTCCGTCATCAGAATGAGGTTTGGGCAGCCAAGGAGGAACAGCCTGCCCTTGCGCAGGCACCATACCACCGCCAGGGCCTCCCCTTCTACTGCATCGTAGCCGGCCTCGGTCCTGCTCAGATGTCGGCTACTGCACAGAGCCAACCACCACCCTCCCCTGCAGCAGAAGGGCGTCTCTGGCGAGGCACAGAGACAGTATTGTTGCAGGACGACAAAGCCGATGCCCCCCCTGCTCCAATCCGTGACAGCTGCCGTAGGCCTAGATTTGTAGGGTACACCAAGCCATCCCTGGCCAACTGACAGATGGTGTCCTGGGCCTGGCGAAACTTGAGCCGTAGTTGGTCGTCCCAATACACCCGCTTGCCCACTGGCTTCTTGAGGAGCTCAAAGAAGGGCTCCATCACAGGTGCAGTGGCAAGGAAAGGAGCCAACTGGTTAACCAGGCCATGCCAGGACCTGATGTCAGTGATTGATGGCTGATCAGGCATGGGGAAGTCCTTGATGGCTGACATACGTTGTGCAGTGGGCTGGTAGAGGTTCCACCCCAGGAGGAAACCCACAAACTCGGCTTCTCTCCTGCAGAACAAGAACTTTTCTGGTTTCAGTGTGATACCTGTGCGAGCGCAGGTCTCCAGAAAATCGTAGGTGCGCCAGAACGCCCCCTTCACACTGGAGTCATAGAGGAGAGTGTCATCCACGCACTTGTACTTGCAGGGCACATCCTGAAAAGCGTCATCAAACCTCTTGGTGTAGGCATCTGACGCTGTACAATGTCCCATGGGCGTCCTGCAGTATCAAAAACGGCCCCACGGCGTGATGAATGTGCTCGGGCGTCTGCTCTCCTCCTCCAACTCCACCTGATGAAATCCCCAGAAGGAGTCGGCGACGGTTTTGAACGAGTGCACTGGCACCCCGGACACCATTTCGAATGGTGCAGGTGTGTGGTGCGTCTCCCTCAGACAGCTTGCATTGAGGCGTTGGCAGTCTACAGTGCACCGGGCTGACCATTTGTCTTGGCCACCACAACCATCCTGGTGCACCACTCCATAGCCTCACCAACAGGCACTGGCTGGTTGACACCTCTCCTGACGTCCTCCTCTAACTGGTCCTTCACCTCCGCTTCCCAGTGTTTCGGAACGGGAGCGGGTGTGTGACAGGCGTAGGGGGTCGTGCCGGGCGTCAGGTGGATACAATGAGAGGGACCAGTCATGACTGGCAGTGGGGACCTGCTGGTGTTGAATGTGGTAGATGAAAAGTGCATGAGCAGCCATGCCTCCAACCTTGCCACATTCTCCTCCAAAGGAGGCAAGGGCATCTCAACTGGACTAGGAGGGACATGACTGCCCCCAGGTCCAGGGTTTGGAGGTAGGTTGTCGGCAGTGTGCTGCCCCCCTCCATCGCCCACGGCAGCCACAGCACACCTATGGAGCGGGAAGTCGACAGGCACCAAGTCAAGGCACTTGCAAGCCTCCAATGACAGGTAGAGGTTCTTGGCTGACTGTATGAAGTAGACCTCCTGGACGGTGGTCCCCTCGCCCACAGTGAGGCAGCAGGGGGTGGACCCCAGACACTTGAGCTGTTTGTTCGCCACGTCCCTCAGGCCATTACGGGCCTGAAGTTGCCCCGGACACAAACTGATGTCCTGGAGCAGGGATGGCCCTGCCACACACACCATAGCACCCATGTCAGCCACAGCCAGCACAGGGGCGGTGGGGGAATTGCCCCCAGCCTGGGTCACAAACACTTGTAACCTGGGGTGGCGGAATAGCTGGGCTGCTGCCACTGTGACAGCACCTGACACATCCATAGAAACACTTAGGGCTGTCTTACTCCTACAACACCTTTTGAAGTGACCAACCTTAGAGCAATTGTGACATGTGGCCTTACTTGCAGGGCAGCTACTTTTGCCCGGGGCATGCATCACGGCGCAGTTCCCACAGTGTGCACGACTGGGGTGTCCAGGTCGGGCGGCAGCTACCTCAGACTCAGCCGTGACGTCATCACCAACCGCCGCTGCCTCCGTGGCTGTTCCCACCACTGCCTGGCCAGACGTATAAACACAATACACCAGCATCTCTCACTGCTGCCTCAAATAACATACACTTAATTCTTAGCACTTCAACACTATTATAACTCAAGTACCCCTGGAAAATTTCCCTTTTCAACACTGGGTTACTCAGGCCCACCATATCTTTACGTAATAGCATGTACTCAGAGAGGTCGTTATCACAGGACGGACATTTAAATTCACACCCCACTGCATCTACGAAGCATGGTAGAAATTAATTTTTTATGAGCTCCTCTTTACCTTGTTTGCTGTTGAAAAACTCATTCCATTGCACAGCTTGGTTTGATGATTGAAGAACCACTCCACTGATGGCGTCCAGGGCTTCCTTGGGCGAGAGCTGCTCCCACTGACTGCTGGGATATCTCGAGTCAATCACCCTTTGGAGAAATTGGAATGCAGGAACGCAGTTCAGACGAATGTGGAGTGTAGCCACCAGCTGTGACCATCCGTTCAATATCACCCATGGACCGCCTCCACGTCCTAAACGCCATTGCTGGCATTTCTGCCTCACACTACTCTGGAGCGACCACTGCTGAGGGCTTCATGACCGGCGTAAGGGCATGAACGTGGCCGCCAGTAGCCAGAGACGCCATCTGAGCCATCAATACACTCATGGTCTGCTGCTGGGCGCACTTGGTGTTCCCTGCCTGTGTATAGATGCCCTGGCATCCCCTTGAGGGCGTCGAGAATCTTGGACGTGTGGGGGCCATGTTGGCGTCCTCGTCAGGACTGTTATGGCGTGTCGGGCCATGGCATCCTACTCACTGCGCCATGTGAGAGGTTTGAATAATAGACCCTGTTCTTTGGGGACTTTACTCTTGCAGCGTCAGACAGTGACTGGCAACCCGGCGCTGCCACAGACAAACTCCCGCCTCTACACATGGGAAAACATATCGTACGATGATACTCCATCTCACAATCTCACAGTACCCATCACAAGCGAGGTACCACAGGGCAGTGTATTGAACCCGCTGTTGTTTGTTTGCTTCATAAATGATATGCCTGACGCTGTACACTCCTCCATACAAATGTTTGCGGATGACGCCAAGTTATTTTAGGAAGTTAAAAACCAAACAGAATGTGAAGAGCTGCAGTAGGATCTCTGTGAGCTTCAAGAATGGTCGAAGAAATGGCTGCTAGAATTCAATGTCACGAAGTGTAAGAGGATTCACCAGGGACGTACCAACGGTAAGGAGGCGTTTTGTATGTCTCAACGAGACGAAGAAACTGCATTAATTGAGATTGAATGTGAAAAGGACCTAGGTGTGTATCAGGTGTATGTTGACAATGAACTGAAGTTCAGGCCATTGCGAGAAGTAGGTGAATCAGACAACTAAATTTTTATGTCATATTTACTTTACATTTATCCTCTTCACCACTGATCGGCTCGTTAGCCGCTTGGGTGGTCGGTCGCTTCACTGATCATATAAGAAGGTCGTTCAGATATGTAGACGGTCCGTCACTCCTCACTATCTTCAAGACTGTGGAGTACTGTCACCCCGTCTGGTCCTCGAGATATGCTAGTGACTGCCAGTTGATTGAAAATGTCCAAAGGAGGGCCACCAGGCGGCGTCAGCTACCCTGAGAGATTAGAGAGCCCAAAGTTGCCTGGTTTATACTACAGGCGGGCAAGGGGAGACCTAATTGAGGTGTATAAACTTCTCAAAGGGCACTACTCAGTCGCGTGTCCTTACCTGGAGCTGGCGAACGTCCGCCCCACAAGGGGTCACAGGTTCGTAACTCAAGGTTGAAGAAGCCGCAAGTCCAGAAAACTGTGAGGGCAAACTTTTTCCGAGTGAGAATTTTGAACTCTTGGAACAATCTTTACTTTTATTCTCTTCACCACTGATCGGCTCGTTAGCCGCTTGGCGATCGGTCACGTCTCTGTTACGCACTGTTGGCAAGTACTGGGCATGCACTGTGAGGGGGCGGGTTCTCTAGCTGCCACCAATGTGAGGGGGCGCATGACTCCCTCTCTGTTTCTACACCACCCTCATCTTATTTACTTCTCTTAGTTCTTACTCTACTCAGTTCCGTCACCTATTCTTGGGTAGCATGGGCGAGGGTCTAGGCACGTGAGTATGGTAATTTTGGTATCAGGTCACTTGGATGGAAATAAAGGTAAAATACTGTGGGAGAAATGGATACACCTAAAGTACTCTAAAAACAAATTTATTAATATAAAATCCAAGGGGAAAATAGATGTTATTAACATATAACTGCCAGGCTCAGCTCCTGGGCCTATTGCAAACTCTCTATGTCTTATGTACTGGTTTCCTTGTTTTCCTATTTACTCAACAGCAATTATTCGGACATTACACTCTTACCGTGCACCCAATACCTGGTGTCACCTTACATTATATCGTAGGACCAGCTCCTTGTCTTTCCTCCCAAGACACTAATACTGATACAAACCCCGACATGGGTCCCCCACAACATGGGTAAGTATTAACAACACCTACAACCACACTGTGGACCATAATTCCAAGGCCTGTCACAGGGTATAGCACTGGCGCCTCTAACAACTGCTGTTGTGGTCGGTTACACTCCGACCCGAGATGGGTAGCCAGACACATGGCGGGTCTGGGGTCTGGCCCAACGAAGCCTTGGGGCACATTAATCCGGCTGCATCGGTGCCATCTTCTCACATATGATCCCGGCTGGACAACTAATACATCCGAGGCCGTTGTTGGATGGTAGAGCGATTCAATAATCACAATGGGATCGGGAGACAAACGGGAGTCAGCGTCAGGGGACCTGTATGGGTGAAGGGACGGGCACTCACTAACGGTGACAACAACATCACGTTTCAGGGGACGTTAAAGACGTAAATATGACTTCACTCAGAGCATATCAACTACGTTACTGTAACACTTGCACAATCAACTATCAATTGGGTCAAATCACTTAAAGAAGGGCAAATCACAACACAGAGTGGGTGGCCTACCTGTATGGATGAAGGGACGAGCACTTACTAACGGTAGAAATGCTCGCGGGGCCCTCACTCAAAACAGACCAGGGAGTCCACCTACTTCTATTCCGATGAATTAATTTACTGTACACTCTGACCTTGAAATTGAGACTATGAACTCATTTTCATTCTCTATTATTATCTCAACTAACAATGCTCTGACTCAGCTATCGAAAGCACAAATTAAATTGATTACAAAGGTTTGGATGGCAACAGGTCCCAACATACAGCGTCTACTCCCAAAGACCAAGACGGGGGAAACATAGAAAACGGGGGACGTTTCCACTGGGGGACTCGGAAGGTTTTGTGGACGTTTGAGCGTAATATGAATCCTTAAGGTTTTCAGGTTAGCCGTCATGACCATTACAGCACCGGCACCTGAATGTACCTGAACCTGCTCCAGTGTTGGTCAAGTCTTGTCTTGAAAGAGCTCACACTCGGTGCCGTCACAACACTTTCTGGAAGATTGTTCCAAGAGTTCACAACTCTCACTCCGAAAAAGTTTGCCCTCACAGTTTTCTGGACTTGCGGCATCTTCAATCTTGAGCTATGACCCCTTGTGGGGCGAGCGTCCGCCAGCTTCAAGTAAGGACACCCCACTGAGTAGTGCCCCTTGAGATGCTTATACACCTCAATTAGGCCACTCCTTGCCCATCTGTAGTATAAGCTATGCAAGTTCAGGCTTTCCAATCTTTCAGGGTAGCTGAGGTGCCGAAGTGTAGGCACCAGTCTGGTGGCCCTCCTTTGAACATTTTCAACCAACTGACAGTCCCTAGTATATCTCGGGAACCTGACGGGAACTTCAGCTCATTGTCAACATACACACCTAGGTCCTTCTCACATTCAGTCTCAACTTGTGCAGCTTCTTCGTCCCGTTGGGACATATGGTATGCCTCCTTACCGTTGGTACGCCCCAGGTGCATTCTCTTACACTTCGTGACACTGAATCTCAGCAGCTATTTCTTCGACCTTTCTTGGAGCCCACAGAGGTCCTTCTGCAGCTCTTCACGGTCCGCTTGGTTCTTGATTTCCCGAAATAGTTTGGCGTCATCGGCAAACATTTGTATAGAGGAGTGTACAACATCAGGCATGTCATTTATGAAACAAACAAACAACAGCGTGCCCAATACACTGCCCTGTGGTACCCCACTTATAACAGGTACAGATGACGATTTCGTACCATTAATCACCACACACTGCTTGCGGTCATGTAGAAAGTCTTCTATCCACGTTAGGACATTTCCCCGAATTCTGTACCCTTCCAGTTTGATTTTAAGCCTTTCGTGGGGTACACTGTCGAAAACCTTGGCAAAATCCAGGTAAATATTGTCGATATTCCCACCCCGTCCCAGAATATCGGTCTAGAGAGTGTTGTGATGTCACCAAGTATGAGCTCTTTCAAGACAAGACTTGACCAGCACTGGAGCAGGTTCAGATACATTCATGAGCCAGTGCAAGCCCAGCAGGGCCGGATTAACCATGAGGCACTTGAGGCACTGGCCTCAGGCACCCCCCCCCCCCCCCGACTCTAAGGGGCCCCCAAATCCAAACATTCTCGACGTTGAAGCATATAAAACATGAACTTCGTTCAACGATGTTGTAGTGGACGTCTCCCCTACAACTGCCTACAACTGCGTAGCCACAGCCACCACCTGCTACCGCCTTCCCTAGCAACCAACCAGATGTTACCGTAACCTAGCAACGAAACTAGAGACCGGTTACTTCTCGGGTTTTCCCAACATGACTCATAGCGGCTGCTGGGTATATAAGCTCTGTCTCTCCATTGAGATTCATTTTCCAAAGAGGCCAGTAATCCCAAACAACTTGAATTGAGATTCATTCTGACCATTCTTCTTGAACAAGCAACACCTCCTCCTCCGCCGCTGCCTGGCTCCCTTCGCTTCTCCTCGCCTGCCTGGCGGTCCTCACTCCGCCAGCGAGCATGGCGACCCACCAGCTGTCCTTCTCTGAGCTTCCTCACCAACCAACTCTCATTCTGCCCATCTTCCTGAACAAGCAACACCTCCTCCAGCAAACTCCACGCTGTCAGCATTCATTCAACCAGGAGGCCAGCAACAGGCAACATCTGCTCTAACGAAGCTCCTGCACATCTACCTCCTTCAACACGCTACTCACCGAACGTCTCTACTGAGCAGACCCTCACCACACGGCACCTCCAGCACCAGACTGTCAATCATATAACTTATATTATACAAGAAAACCACCTTAGAGTTTCCTTCCATCCTGAGTGCTAGACAACATTAATATCTCGATACCCCCACAATGTCCTAACAACGTCTCAATTTTCTGTATCTTATGAACATTGAATGTGTTATTTTGCAGAAGCTTATTATTGATGAAATCATTGATAAACTTTGGTATATTTTGTTCTTGCTATATATATATATATATATATATATATATATATATATATATATATATATATATATATATATATATATATATATATATATACACAGGGGTAGGGGGCCCCAAGTTGATCTGTGCCTCAGGCCCCTATTAAGCTTAATCCGTATCAGGTAGAGACAATGGGGTGTCAGGTTAAAGCATAAAGAATTGAAATATTTCCTGCCTCACTTCCTGTTAAATATTTTGTAATTTATATTAACTGAATATATATATATACTAGCTAACCTTGTTCACTTTAATTACACAGTAGTGATTTATATTATACTTTCCAGTGGTTTGTGTACAATCAAATAATATACCTTTAAGTAATTTATATTTAAATGCCATTATTATTAAAATAGTTATAAAGTATTAAAAAGTGATATTTAAAGACGAAATATAGACATTTAAACAGAGAGTAAACGTAACAGTTTACCGCCAGACCAGAGTATAGTAAACAAACAACATGGCTGAGGAGTTTGAATCTATGCCCACCTCTCCTCCCGAGTCTGTGGACCTGGACAAGTTTAGGAAGGTTGTTCGCGGTTATATAGAGAGGGTAAGACTGGTGATGGTGGACCTTTTATTCTCTCCTTTAGAATCACCACCACGGTCACGTCTCTGTTGGGCAGTGCTGGACATGTACTGGCACTGTTGACAAGTACTGGGCATGTACTGGCACTGTTGACAAGTACTGGGCATGTACTGGCACTGTTGACAAGTACTGGGCATGTACTGGCACTGTTGACAAGTACTGGGCATGCATTGGCTCCTGAATGTACCTGAACCTGCTCCAGTGTTGGTCCAGTCTGGCCTTAGGGGTCCGACTAATTACCCAAATGTAGCCGCAATAAAGTCAAATAATGGTCCTACATGAATAAATCGGACTGCCAATCACTTCTCGACTAGTATTTGGTGTCACGAAGTCACAAAAAATTGGAAAACTTAATTTAATCTGAGTTAATAGATCGAGTGCATGTACCGAGGGAGCGAGTAATTACCCAAATGTAGCTGCAATGAAGTCAAATAATGGTCCTACATGAATAAATCGGACTGCCAATCACTTCTCGACTGGTATTTGGTGTCACGAAGTCACAAAAAATTGGAAAACTTAATTTAATCTGAGTTAATAGATCGAGTGCATATACCTAACCTAACCTAACACAACTCAAAACACATAGAGACATCAATTTAGTTTCATATGATCAGTTTCTTACCGTGTTTTACCACACAGTTTCCCTCAGTATTCATGCCCTGTCCACTACAGGTGAGTTATGATCATAGAGAAAAAATACAAAAAAATACTCATAATAAAAATTTGTCGCCTATTTTAAAATAGGTAGTGGATATTTTGCCATGACCGGCTACGTTCCTACTAACACTATTTTACCGTGAGTGCCCTCTGATTGGCTACACATTCATTATCGGTGAACAACGCGAGAACTGTATTTGATCGTGGCTTTGGCATTTATTTCACCGTGAGTCGATGGTTGTGTAGCTATAAATATACCTAACCATATTTCTTTTGTGCCTGGAAACTATTAACAAGAGTAGAGGTCAAGATTCGATTTGGGTCGAACATGGACTTTCATATTTCTATTTACCTGTATATGGGAAAAAATAATAATAATAAAATATGTTCATTTAGGTTTCCAGAGTAAATTTATACTTTTTGAGTATTTTAACGGACAAGACCTCCCCAATTACCAACAATATTGGTTGTTCAAAGTGGGCAGTAGAGGGAAAATGTGGGGTAAAACACTAAAAAATGCATCAAACATGACTTTGAAAACCTAACTTAACCTAACTTGTAATAAGGTAAAAAATACGGTAATGTCTGAGAACACCACTACCACCAGAAGGAGTTGTTCAATTTTTTCATTTTTCCAGATGTTCTTATTATTATAAATCGGGCGACATTTACCTAACCAACCAAAGAAACCTACCTAACTTTACCTAGTTCCTAGCCAGAAGGCAAACCCCTGTCATATTAAACAGAAAGTACTCAGCCAATCAGAGCTTACTACCGGGAAAATAGCATTAGTAGGAACTGAGCCGGTCACGGCAAAATATTCACTACTGTATGTTTGAAATAGTGTTCTTTCTATTATAATATGTGGAATGAATGAACAACTCCTTCTGGTGGTAGTGCTGTTCTCAGACATTACCTATGCTAAATTTTCTTAGATGAAAAACTTCCAGTGAAAAGAAAACCAGATTATTTCTGTAGAGCAATTATGGTAGAGTCTCCTGGGCCCCAGTGTCTAATACATTAATAATTCCTATAGTCACATTATTAACACACATGTCAAACACCTACAGGAAGCAGACTGAAGTGCTGTAAACTTTGTGTGAGACTAAGAAAGTTAGTTATCAAGATGCTGTGCTACATCTTCCCATAAATTACAACAAAAATCTTTGTTCTCTTTACCTTGTAAGATGAAACCTTTTAAAGACTCACTATAACCATCTATGCTTATACAGAATCCATTGTTTACATGATGAGACACTACAGGACCCCATATAATAATTACTCTACTCACAGAAGACTTCTGGATGAGGCTATTGAGAGGGGGGGAAGGGGTGTGCCCATTTCTTCACCACATTTTTCATCCGTTTTGTCACTGTGTTCATTCCCATCACCATATCATGGGCTTTGGACCTTCATTATGTATTCACTGAAGCAGTGAAGACTTTATGGCTGGTTTACTCTCTTTGTGTACATACACTGTATAATGCAAACATCTAACTAAAATAATTTATTAAAGAACGCATGTTTGGACAGTAACTGATAAAATGTAAGATGCAATTTAAATGCACATTAGTTATCTATTTACTAGTAGTAGTCACTAAAAACTTCTTTTTTTTTAACATGCAACAGGCAATGTGGCCCGGTAAAGCTGGACATATCAAAAAGATCAAATAATTAAAAAGCTGTTAAATAACCGCCAATCGTATCCATGGAGTGATTTGCCTGATAATTACCCATTGTTTAAAGAACTCACTTGACAGTCCGACCTGCGCTGACGGTGGTGTAGAAGAAATTACCTATATTTGTTTTGTGTTTTATTTATATATCAATGTTTTAATTGTTTTCTTTATTCAATAATTAATATTCATGTACAGTATAATAACACAAATCTCGAGTCGTCTGTAAACATGTCTAATTTCTATTCGTGTAAAATAATAACTTGCAATTTGTCACGAATATTAGCGACTGTTTTATCACCAGACCGTTAGTGGTGATAAAGTGTTTTTGTTTTATGTGACAAACCAGGTGGTGACAAAATGGGGTGTATCCGTATTAAGCCTGTAACTCCGGGTCTAAGCCTTTCCTTACACTGTTCAGTATTTGTGGTCACCCCGGGGCTGTTATATTCAGTACAACATATTGAATTTGTGCTTTACGGTCAACCATTTGTGCCTGGTGGGCTACACTAAACCAGTTTTCTTTCAAAACTCAAAACTGTGTCAGGATTCACTACCCAGTCTGGCAAATTATTCCCCATGTTAGTTACTGTTGCAGAAGGTTTTTAATACTGTATTTAATCTTGATCTCTCCTAGTATATTTTCTTACTGTGTCTTCTCCTTGTTGATTCTTCTTGAATTTTAAATATATCTTTACATATTTGCTGATCATATATTCCACTTGTCATACAGTGCAGTGCAGCACAGTACTTTACTGTACAGTACAGTACTGTTCTTCTTATGTCTATATGTTTATTATTGACTTATAATCATTGTGGACACCAAAAATTGTCATTAAAAACCTGTTTTAAAAAATTTTAAGACAGTTTTGGGAGATAATCTTTATAGAAATGTATCTCAAGTTTTATAATGAATGTCTATGTGCAAATGTGATCCAATTTATGACAAATTGATTTATGAAGGTTTTTCAGGAATGGAACACTTTTGTAAATCAGGGAAGGTGTGTATAATATTGTACTCTTTTATGTGTAATATAAGTAAATGTACTGTAATATACTGTACTGTACTGTATGATGATGATGACAAATAATGTGTCCTATGGCTGTAGGTGGTGATCCACCTCAGTATTTGTTATTCATTATGACCTGGTGGCAATGTGAGAAAACAACCTGTATTGTTGGCATACTATACTAACATACTTTATATCTAACTTAACCTAACTTAATCAACCCCAACCTAATGTAACCTAACCAAAGCTTACATAAATTAACCTCACCAAGTACCTTTTCTAACTTATAAAAACCTAATTAAAGTTAGATTACTTCCTGCCATCTTGGGTTTATTGTTGTGGTGGTGTTACAGCATCACTACAAGGCTGCCGTCTTCTGGGCGGACAAGGTGGTGAGTCTGAGCAATGGTTCGCCCGCTGACGTCTACTGGCTGGCTCAGACCTACTTCCTCACCAAACAGTTCCACCGCGCTATTTTGCTTCTCAACGGACATAAACTGACGCGGGTGAGTACAGTACAGCACAGCACTGCTTTATACTTGGTAGTTAACGTCATTATGAACAGTTGGGGGTCAAGACTACACACCTGCACCAGATGACACACACACACACATGGTAAGAGACTACACACCTGCACCAGATGATATTTCTCATTATCACTTTCATATCGAGTACATGAATTTTGTCCTTAACTTACCATTTTTTTCTTCCAAGTATTTATAAAGATAAATCATCAAATAATAAACCAAACCAAATATAAATAAAATGTATATGTTCAGCCATGGCCAATATGTTCTTGTACTACTGTACTTAATTGTGTGTTTCATTAGAATCAGCCCATAAATGGCCCAGCCTTAGGGATTTGAAGGTTAAAAAACACATTTTGAGATACTGGCTGATAGACAAGGGTGGCGTGAGAGCAACACATGGTGGGAACAACCTCACTCTCACTTCTTTCGTGGGTAACTGAGGACTACAAGCAGCCTCAGACTCTGGTCCTGCTGCTAGCTAACTGAGAGAGGTGCCAGATACTGAATTTTACCAAGTGATTTGTGTTACTTTATATCAAAATATTATTATAAATACTTTTCTACAACTTTTGTTATGTAAACAGAAAGGCCTCTAAATGAAGCAGGGGGGGGGGGGGGTGTACAATCATGCATAGCTACATAAATATTCCGAATTACTAAACCAAAATACATCAGCTCAGATAGCCACAGGCAACAGCTTTCCTCAGGAATTTTGTGAATATTTTCGTAATTTTCCAATTTTCATCATATGTTTAGCTGGACGCCCCCTTAAACTATGTGGGTTTAAACAAGGTGGCCCTCACCCCTCCGTGGATTACACTACAGGTTGTATGAGGAGCAAGGGAGGTTGTGTGCATGTGTCTCTGACAACTTCCACTACTGACTGTGAGGGTTCTCAATGATGGAGCGGGAGAGTTCCAGTGAGATTACACTTGCCAAGTTCATTTCTCCCTATGGTTCCCTGCCAAATGTCAGCATCTCTGCCAACTCTGACATTAAAGCCACCAAGGAGCACAACCTTGTATTCTCTGGGGATAGAGGTTAGCACTCTGTCAAGGTTGGCATAAAAGGCTTCATTGATATCATCCTCTGCATCCAGTGTTGGGGTGTATGCACTGATGAAGAAGGCATGACGTGAGTGATACAGTGGGACTCAGAGCGTCATGAGGCGCTCGTTGATCCCAATAAGCATTTCAGTTAGCCTGTGTAGGATGCGTTGGCAGATGGCAAAGCCAAATCCACAAATGCTGTTTCTCTCCGCAGCAGGCAGGCTTACCCTTCCAGAAAATGTACAGTCGGCCCTTAACATACGCGGGTTTATAATACACGGATTTGCAAATACGCGGATTGCCCCGCCGGAGGAATATTCTGTACATTGAAGTAATAAAAGTACATTCAAATCGCGCGCCATTCAACTCGCGCGCGGCACCGAACACGGGACACCGCCCGCTCCCGCAACCTCACACACACACGCATAGCTCTCCCTCACTCAGTCAGTCTCGCTGTCAACCACGCTTGTGTTGACATCAGCATTGTAGTTGCAAAAATATTACATTTCCGTGAATGTATTATATCAAGCACAGTATGAATAGAATATCACTAATATAAGAGTATTTTAACCGAAAACTACTAAAAAAACGTGTAACATATCTTGAACATCGGAAGGTTAGGTAAAGTCTTTTGTTTTCATGTAGTTTATCCTAATTTACATTGAAATGCATTACGTTTCAGCAATACTACTATTTATTTCTGAGAATATGGAAATGTAATATTTTGCTGAAATGACGTACGTATTACAGTGGAAAGTGACGAAAGCAATGACTCGCTTTCTTTCGTTCAAAAGATGTTACCGTAATCGCTTTTCGAATGGTTTTCAGTTAAAAACTGTTGTACTGTATTACAATAATATTCTATCCTAATTCACTTGTGATGCACCAGTTTTTTTAATTGAAAACCATTCGAAAAGCGATTACGGTAACATCTTTTGAACGAAAGAAAGCGAAAGTCATTGCTTTCGTCACAATTTTATCCCACTTTCCACTATAATACGTACATCATTTCAGCAAAAATATTACATTTCCATGTTCTCAGAAATAAATGGTAGTTTTGTTTAAACGTAATGTACAGTATTTAATATTAAAGTGCAAAAAGAGCTATAAAAACAATTAATACTGTACACCTGTAATGTACTGGCTGGCATCTCCACTCATCCCTGCTCCCGCCAGTCACCTCCTCCCCGCTCTATCCCTCCGCCTCCTCCCCGCTCTATCCCTCCACCTCCTCCCCGCTCTATCCCTCCGCCTCCTCCCCATTCAATCCCTCCGCCTCCTCCACATCGTCACTACTGTTGTATTACAATAATATTCTATCCTAATTCACTTGAATAAATACTACGATACCATATTTCTGAATATTTTCATTAAAATCCATCAAAATCATTTTCCTTGTCATCGTCTTCAACACCAAACAGCTCCTCCCAGTCTTCTCCTTGAACAGGGCTAGAGGGTACGTTTTTTTCGAATCGTTTTCAATTAAAAAAATGTTACAGCACATGTATATTTTACCTAAACTGTGCCTGAATGAATATATTCTCAGAAATAAATAGTAGTTTTGCTGAAACGTGATATATTTCAATGTAAAATAGGATAAAATACATGACGAAAACAAAAGACTTTACCTAGCCTTCAAATGTTCAAGAGATGTTACTCGTTTTTTTAATAATTTTCGGTTAAAATACTGTTATATTACAATGATATTATATTCATACTGTGCTTGATATACTACATTCACGGAAATGTAATATTTTTGCTGAAATGACGTACGTATTACAGTGGAAAGTGGGATAAAATCGTGACGAAAACAATGACTTTCGCTTTCTTTCGTTCAAAAGATGTTACCGTTATCGCTTTTCGAATGTTTTTCAGTTGTGGGATTATAAGGCTAATGATAGGATAGAATATTATTGTAATAGAGTACGAGTACAACAGTTTTTTAACTGAAAACCATTCGAAAAGCGATTACGGTAAAATCTTTTGAACAACGAAAGAAAGCGAAAGTCATTGTTTTCGTCATGATTTTATCCCACTTTCCACTGTAATATGTACGTCATTCCAGCAAAAGTATTACATTTCCATATTTATTTCCGAGAATATATTCATTCAGTCACAGTTAAGGTAAAATATACTTGTGATGTAATATTTTAATGAAAATACGGTATTGTAGTTTTCTTTTGTTTCAAATTTAATTAACAGAGATTGATGTTTCAAATGTAATAAACAAAAATTTATGTACAGTATCTATAAATACACTTTAATAAATGAATACTTTATGTTTTACATCGTCCTGTGCTACCATACCATGGATTTGGCTACTTTGGGCTTGCTATGATGACGCAAGAGATCTGCCCTGGCAACTGTACCGACACTCACAGCGGGTGGTGCGTTGGTGCATCGTTTCTATTGTTTACTGGTAGTTACTGGTAAATATTTTTCAACCTAACGAAACTATTACCCTTTTAGAGGTCGACCCCCAATTTTTTGCCAAATAATTTGGTCTTAAAAACTCGAACTACAGACAGGTATATACGGTAAATAAGGACATGGGGGCCAGGGGTTTTGGGGGGGGGGGGGGCAGCACATATACGCGGATTTTTAACATCCACGGCTATCTCTATTATGTAACCCCCGCATATGTTAAGGGCCGACTGTACTATAAAGGGGGCAAAAAACCGCTGTCACCATTTATAAAGGGGGCCGCTTCTTTTAGTCTTTTCTTATTAATTTATCCCCCTGCTGTTAACTTTTAAATTCTTCAACCTGTTCTTCTCTCAATTTCTTACTTCATTCATTTTCTCCATTAATTCTGTCTACCTATTTTATTTCATATAGTTGCTTCATAACCTCTGACCTTTGGTAGCATGGTGAGGGTTGGGACACATGGGTTACTGTAATTCTTGTCTCAAGCTATGGACAAGAATAAAGGTAGATACTGAGGGAAAATGATACTCCTAACATACTCTATAAATGGTTTATTAATATGAAATTAAATTTGGTTAAAGGTGTCATTAATATACAACTACAAGGATCAACTCCTTGGCTTTACTCATCGGCAATTCCAGTTAGATACACTAGCTTCTTACATCATTACTGGTTGTACATTTAAAAGAACACACCACATGACAAGCTTACACACGGCACACTCGAGCACCAGCAATACACGGTACCTGACATTCTCAACTCTTAATCAGTCACAGGACTCTACGAACATACCAACGATACTACTTTAACATTATCAGGGATGTAGCTTCTTTCTGCTATTTTTCTACATTGGCCAAGAAATAAGTGGCGACCTCATACTCTTGGTGTTTCCACACACTCATACCTGAGGAGATACACACATGGGTACTCAGATGAATAACACGGCACACTACTTAGAGCTGGACTCAAAACACACAGCACTTACTGAGAGTTGGCTGTGTTTACTATGATGCGTGAGATCATCAGGGATGAACCGTCAACTCAGGTTGGTGGGCGGCTGGCCTGGCTGAGCCGCTGCCTGGCTGAGCCGCGGCCTGGCTGGGCCGCGTGGATATGACGTTACTCGGTCTCCGTGGTTTCGTCCATCTCCAGTACCAGGGTTGGATGTCGTCCTAACATTCAACGACCGCTCTTGACCTGCTGGAATCTGTGGGTGGAGGGGCTTCAGATGCTATACTGAGGCCCGAGAGCGCCAGTGTCCCGCTCTCCTCCCACACAAAACTCTGAGTTCTACTCACCCCAAATAACAACAACTATGTTACTATACCCTTTGACATGTGAAAATGAGACTACGAACTCATTTTAATCTCCTAAGATCACCTTTTCAAACTACACTCTGACTGAGCTGTCGAAGACAAGAATTAAATTTATTTCAAGTTTCAGGATGGCAGTCCCTGGTGGGAGGAGCGTAAGACAAGGAGTATTAGGCTACACCCCGTTAGATGGTAAAGATAGGGAGGCTGACACTTCCCTTCACAATAATTAATTACTTCCATAATTAACATCCTTACAACAATTTCACTAAGAACATCAGGTTCTCTGATGTTCATAGGTGAAAAATAGGTAACTTCAGCATCAGTTAGCAACTCCTGGCATCTCTAGGGAAGACGTCAATGATACCTCATTCATACAGTAGTCTCTACCCTGACTTTTATTGACAATTTCACTAACAGTAAACACAGTTGAAGCTTTCAACATCAGTCACAAGGGATCTTGAATGTTTCATCTGTAATCAGACATATATAAGTTGACTCAAAACAATGGTGCTCGCACACACATTCAAATTTACATTATAGAAAGGTTGGTTTCAGGAAGTTATAGAAAATGGACGGCACCTAAGCTCGGTAAAACGTGTTTCTTTATAAGTATAATCGCCAGTTTTCCACATGTTTTGAGGGCATGGAGCATAATATGAATCATCAGGTTGCAAACAGACCAGCCGTGCCACTGTGACCATGACAGTACTGTACTGTATAGCCAGACCCCCGTTCTACGAGTTGACCCTCGTCTGGGAGCTGGGACTCACTGATGGCTGCTATGTCGATGTTTTACCAAGCCAGCTCTTTTGCCACAAGGGCAGTTCTTCTTTCAGGACGCTCATTTATGCCAGTATCCAGAAGGGTCCTGATATTCCATGCCGCCTAAGTGCTGAGTCATCTCTGCCTGTCCCCGTCGCCATAGGAGTTTTGGGGGTATAGAGGTATGATGAGCTGGATGATGGCTGCGTGTGAGTTGATTTATGTGGTGAGGCAGGAGCAAAGACTACAAACACACATCTTGGCTCTCCCTTTTCCTGATCAGTGGTGCAACTGTTTCAACAACTGGGGAGAGGGAGAGCCTGGTCTGTTAGGCCTTCCCCTTTTCCATCTCTTCCTCCCCACCTGGATTTATCAACATCCTCCCACGAACAGTACAGTGCAAAGATTGACCATCAACCCACAAGTGATATACAAAAGTGACAATTTCAACTCAAAAGAAAGAAACAACTGTTATATTGACAATCAATGCTTAGCTGTCAATGTTGACCTGACCTGACCAGACACACCCTGTCCACCATACACTCACCACCACCAACACTGGATGAGAAGCCAAGAAAGACTCCAAACTACATCAGAAGAGAAATGAGGACTCCCTACTCCACCCAGGTGAGAACTATGTATTCTTAACTACATCACATGAGGAACAAGAACCACCTCCAACCCCCTGTGTGAGCTAAAGGACCTACCCGGACCACGTGGTACAATGTAGTGATGGAGCGGCTTAGCACTCGGGTACAACAGTCATCCAAACAGTGGGAAGGACCTTATTGGTGCCAACATCAGGTCACAAGACTGTTTACAAGACCAGCTCCCACAGTACCAGATCTATAGTTAATGTTGACTCTATGTTTCTGATACTTTTTGTATTGAAAGCTTTTATCAATCAAGTGACACACTTCCCGATTTCACCAAATGTAACTTATGATCTCTGTTTATTGTATATTTTCAGCCTTCGGCTTCCATGTTATCTAAATAAACAGTTAATTATTATTATTATTATTATTAACACACACACACACACACACACACACACACACACACACACACACACACACACACACACACACACACACTGCTTACTTGCTTATGGCAGTCCATCAAAGTCGATGACAACGTTGTTCCAGATGAGATGATTGATGAATTATGTGTTATTCCTCTGATGCCACCGTAGATAACTATGGAGTCCAGTCCTGGAAGCGCAGATCTTGTTGCATAGGTGACAGGGATGTTGTTCATTGAGAGGATTTATGCCTTGAGCCCTTTAATGTCGCCGGGCTTGTTTAGTAGCTCTCTTTTGGTTCAGTGAGGTCTCAAGTGTTTCAGCTCCTATGTGGCATGTTGAGCGCCATAAGGAATGGTCTGAGGCTAGTTGCTCCAGTGAATTTGGTTGTATATTACAGCACTAGAGAAGAGTTTTAGAGTGGTCCTTATATCTCTTTTTCTGTCCTTCCGCCGAGTGGTTTCCATGAGAGAGCTTGCCATATAATATTTGTCTTGGAAGCCGGTGTTCTGGCATCCTGATAACATGTCCAAGCCAGCGCAAGTGTCTTTTGGCTAGCATGGTTTCAATGCTGGTCGTGTTTGAGTGGCGATATACCGGTAGTTCTTCAAGAGTCACTCTATCTTCCCAGGATATTCCAAAGATATGCTTAAGGCCTCTAGTGTGGAAGTTTTCCAGCATTAGGATATGGCATTTGTAGGGTGTCCAGGTTTTTGAGGCATATAATAATGTAGATATACAGACCGCTAGATAAACTGCAGTCTTCGTTCCATATTTGAGGTCATTGTTGAGAAAGACTCTTGTTCTCAAATGTCCAAATACAGCTGAGGCTAAATTGATTCTGGTTTGAATTTCCATATCCAGTGAGCAGGTGGGTGTGAGAGTACCACCAAGGTACTTAAACTGGTTTACTATTTGGATAGGATCTCCATTAATGTAGAATTGTGGTGCTTCTATTGGTGGAACAATGGGCTGGACAAAAATCTCAGTCTTCTGGGTGTTAATTTACAAACCAAGCGAGCTGTAAATACCCGAGATCACGTCCAGTGCACGTTGCGTAGATTCTCTGTTATGTGTCATTATTGCACAGTCATCTGCATACTGTAGTTCTATGACCTGAGTTGTTAAGGTCTTTGTGTAGGCTTCCAGAGGTCTAATATTAAAAAGGTTTCCATCAAGACTGTACCGTACTCCCACACCTGCATCAGGCCCAAGGGCATTGTGTGAGAGTTGTGCTACAGCCAGCAAAAAGATGTTAAACAACACAGGTGCCAGCACACAGCCCTGTTTTATGCCCATTTGGACACTAAATGGTTCTGACTGCACACCACCCACAAGTACCCAGGCTTGCATTCCATCATGCATCTGGTGGAGGGTGTTTAAAAATCTTGGTGGTACACCGACCCTCTCCAACATAGTCCTCAAAAGTTCTCTGTTTACTGTGTCGAAATCTTTGGATAGGTCAATGAAGGCGGTGTAAAAGTCTACATTTTTATCTCGACTCTTTTCTTGAATTTGCCTAGCTGCGAAGAGCATGTCTATTGTACTGCGATCCTTCCTGAATCCACATTGGGATTAAGGCAGAGTGTTCTCTGTTAGGTGTTGAATAAGTGTTGATAACATTACTTTTGACAGGATCTTGCCAGCATCTACAAGGAGGGAGATGCCCTTGCTGTTACCACAGATTGATTTGTCACACACACACACACCTACAGTACACATCCCTAATACGGGATGTAGGCAGCTACCTAACAGGGAGGTATTACCGCCGAGGGAGATATTGGAAGCATATTGTGTTATCTATGGTAGACCCTACTGCCATATGTGACTAAGTCCCAGGTTGGTTATCTGACTTTCTGCCTCATACACACAATTACAGGGTCTCAATTGTTTCTCTTACTATTGACAACACAACATACATATATTGTTTATCACTTTTGATCTTTTTTCATTTTGTATTTCTTTATTATTATTATTATTATTATTATTATTATTATTATTATTATTATTATTATTATTATTATTATTATTATTATTATTATTATTATTATTATAATATTTTCGTTCCCCAGGCCCCGATGTGGGTCAGTGACCTGTGCCAGGGGGGGCTAATCCCTGTAAAAAAGAAAAGAAAAAAAGACAGCAAGCATGAGGAGTGAAGGTCTTATTGTATGACCCATCTCTCTGTGTGTGTGACTGTATGGTAGTGAGTTAAATACAGTGACCCCTCGTTTAACGAACGCCTCGGTTAACGAAATTTCGGTTAATGAACTGCCTTCCATAAGGATCTTCAATTCGGTTAACGAACAAAAATTCGGTTAACGAATTTCTTACGAACCGACCTCAACATGCTTTCACTTGCACTGACCGGGCAACCAGCTTTAGTATCAGTCCGCCAATACATTAATCAGTACTAGGGCTTAAATTCCTTACTATTTTAGTAAATATCAAGAAGTTTATACTATTCAATTTTGTAGTCATTTTAACAATTATTGAACATAATTGAAGGTAAAGTGACTAGTTTAATGCGCGACATCCAGCCTCTTAACACAGCAAACAGGCGTTAGTCTCTCTCTGTTTTCACTGGAGGTAACATCTTGCTTGAGACTCTCTTCAACTAAATGCTTTTTTCTGTGTTTCCAAGCAAATTATTGGTCATTTTGAAATATATTTTACATATTGACAATATATAATGCAGTGCAGTGTTGATTTAAAGAAAATAATCTTGAATTACACCAAGAGAGCTAAAATTTTATGGGTGAAATGGCACCATGGGGTGACTTCTCTTCCACCCCAATGCCTTCTCTTCTTCCTTCTCCTCCACCCCCATTCTAAATCCCATCATCATCATCATCCAGGAGCCTTCTACATACACACCTCAAAGTAAGTGAACTTTTCTACCATTTTTGTTGAATTTAGGAAATTTTCGGTGAGCTGGAACCAATTACCCAAAAACCCATTGAAACAGTGGTTTCGGTTAACGAACTTTTCGGTTAACGAACGACCTTCTGGAACGGATTGAGTTCGTTAACCGAGGGGTCACTGTATCAGCTGTTGAGGAGCACTTGGCAACACTGGTGCATGTTACCACTCCATCTCCCTAATGACCCACACCTTTCTGCTTCTCACTCCATATTTTAAAATGTTATGTAATGTAATGTTGAAGGGATACAACTTTGCTCATTTATACTTGTACTTATCACAATCTCTCTAAAAATACTTTAGGGTTCGTGTTTATTCAAGGCATCTTCAGGTCATGAGACCCACTGATCACCCACCCAAGAAAGGGTGACCTGACATTCCATCAGGTCAGTAATATGAGATCACTAATCCCCCAC
Source organism: Homarus gammarus (assembly GCA_958450375.1). Lineage (NCBI taxonomy): Eukaryota > Metazoa > Arthropoda > Malacostraca > Decapoda > Nephropidae > Homarus > Homarus gammarus. Next base: position 1,243,383 of record CAUDMG010002591.1, read on the forward strand.
CCTACCTCCACCTGACATTGCGTCAGGTCAGTAACACAAGACCCACTAATCCCCCACAGCTCCATGGGAGTGGAAAATAACAGTCTTTGTTGTAACACACAGCTTTATTCATGCCTGTATCATATAGATTTCTAATTTTTAAATAGTATATTTATTTAACAAAACTTTTAGATAAACTATCCTGGGGTTATTATAGTAAAGAAATGAAGTTTCTAACTTAATTAGAACTGTATTTACGGAGTCCCATAGCTTAGAAATGTTCTGGGGAAGTTGGCTAATATGTGTCTGTGCAAGATGTTTAGTTTAGACACTCGGAAACTTTTCCCAGTAACCGGTACAGGTTCCCGGGATAAGGAATTTTTCCTGGTTTCAGAAAGTCGTCTGGTTACCAGGAAATCTCTCATCCCCGGGAGTTCTCTGCACCAATTGTTCCGGCTAACGGGGATATCACTGTATACTGGGCAGGGGAGGAGGTTTGGATTGTGTGCCTCTGCTGACTGCCCCATAGCAACAGTTACTGAGTGTTGGTCGGCAGAGGCAGCACATCCCAACTAAGCTGTGATGCAGTGTGTGCATTATGTCGAGGGTTTAGATGTTAACGCCCTCTGGTTCTTATAATGATTACTGTCAGGTGGACCACTCACTTTTACCAAGGAAATTGAACAAGATTATGGATATTTGTAACAAAATATGTCTATTTACAAGTATTTACACTGATCATCAGAATGAAGAGAGTACAGAGCAACATGAACATATGTAGGTATGGAAGTGTCAGACTGCCGGTCAGAACAAATGTCGGGAGTGTAGACACTGGATGTGAAGCTTGGGGTCTTGTATATCAACACGGCACAGGTGGTAAATAGGCATCTTCTCAACACCTTCACAGGAGAGCAAGTATCTTCTTAACCGGCACAGGTACATGATAATGGACCTGGGAGGAACAGCACAGAGGCTGGGGCTGACAGTGTCCCAGCTAGCCTGCTGACATACAAGGCTAGGAGTGCAGCAGTTCACACCAATGTGACCATGAATAAAAAGCTGCAACAATACAGTACATTTAGAATATTGTCTCACTAATTTAGTAGTAAAGATCAACATTCTATTATATTTGCACAATTCATACACACTAAGTTGTACATACATAGTAATTAACAAACATTACACAAGGCTTCCTTAAAACACAAATAACACCACAGGAACCATAAACCAAAAACAATGATAAATAATACAGTGGTCCCTCGGTTAATGAGCGCAATTCGTTCCAGAATGTTGCTCGTTAACCGAAACCATTGTTTCAATGGGTTTTTGGGTAATTGGTTCCAGCTCACCGAAAATTGCCTAAACTCAACAAAAAAGGTAGTAAAGTACTCTTACTTTGAGGTGTGTATGTAGAAGGCTCCTGGATGATGATGGTGATGGTAATTAGAATGGGGGTGGAGGAGAAGGGAGAAGAGAAGGCATTGGGGTGGAAGAGAAGTCACTCTTTGTCACCATTTCACCCATAAAATTTTAGTTCTCTTGGTGTAATTCAAGATTATTTTCTTTAAATCAACATTGCACTGCATTATATATTGTCAATATGTAAAAAAAAATCAAAATGACCAATAATTTGCTTGGAAACACAGAAAAAAAGAATTTATGTTGAAGAGAGTCTCAAGCAAGATGTTACCTCCACTGTAAAGACACAGAGACTGACGCCTGTATGGTGTGTTGACAGGTTGTTTGGCGCGCAAAAAACTAGCTTCCTATACTTCAATTATGTTCAATGATTGTTAAAATGACTAATAAATTTAATATAAAACTTTTAAAATTATTGAATTGTACAAACTTCTTGATATTTACTAAAATATTAAGGAATTTAAGCCCTAGAACCAATTACTGTATTGGCGGACTAATACTACAGCTGGTGGATCGCCAATTGCAAGCGAAAACATGTGGAGGGGCGCTCATAAGAAATTCATTAATCGAGGGATTGCTCGTTAACCGAAGTTAAGAATCTTATGGAAGGTAATTCATTAACCGAAATCTCATTAACCGAGGGATCACTGTATGGAATACTCACAGGCAGCAGGTGACCAACTGGGTCAGAGAAGGGAGCCAAGTGACCAGCCATACTGTTACACCCCGCTCTATGACTCGGCTCAAACTACCCATGAGCAACACCTTCAGATACAGAGAACAAACCTACCACTGAACAACACAGTTCCAACAATCATTGGACTGGAATATAAACCCCTTACACAATATTTTCTTTAATTTTATTTTTTTATGCTTTCATAATTTTTCCTAAACAGACTTCTTAATAATTATCCTACTCTATATAAACAGTGTGGCTTAGAAATAAAGAAAATATAATATAAAACTATAAAAGAAAAACAAAGAGCTTGGTTGTGTGAAAAGTGAACTTGTATGGAGGAAGTTCTAGCCAAGGTCTTGTCTATAAACTACATGGCCTACTCACCAGCCCAGCCGCCTTGTACAGTACAGTAAAGCCTCGATTAACGACGGTAGTGTGTCCCCCAATATTGCAGTGTAAGGTGAATCATTGTATCGCGAATCATTAATTACCATTAAAATAAAGCAATAATTATGAGATGTGTTCCCAAGTGTGACCTTTTTATATCTTTTGTGTGGCTTTTTACCCTCTTTTCCCCTTAAACAATACAATTAATGAAAATTGCAAACTATATTCTTTAAATAATGTTTCTGAATGTACCTTATATAAAATAAATGAATAATAATATGGTCACACAAGAGGAGATGGGACGCCATTGTTTTCGTTTGGGTTTACAGCCGGGAGTCCGGGACGATAGTTCTACACAAGAAAATGAAGAAAATAAGACCCTGGTTGTAGCTGTAGTGAAATTAATGTAAAAAATGGAATATATATGCTTTAAGTAATGTTATTTAATGTTAATAAATGGAACAATAGAGGTAGCTTACCACTGATGGCAAAGAAAAAAAAGAGATGGATTGGGAACACCAACATATACATGCTCATTTAAGGATACCACGTCATTTATCTTTTTATGAAATGTACAAAAGATTCATTATTGTTTATTACTCAATACTGTATATACTCGTCTATAACCCCCCCTTCGTTTATAGGTCTACCGTAATTTTTTGACCAAGAAATCGTTAATTTATGATATTCCTCGTTTATAGGTCGGCCCAAGTTTTTTAGCGTAATGGAACAACAACACCTTCAGTAAAAACACTCTACGTCCTATAAACTGAGGCTCGCCGTGCCTGAAACACCGAGTGCCGAAGGCAAATTGTTTACCATTTATTATTACGGCACTTTACACTGAAACGCGGGTAGTTTCAACAAAAATATTGTATATTTCCATTCAAGTATTTATTCAAGTCAATTAGGAGGGAATATTATTGTAATACAACAGTTTTTTTAACTGAAAACCATTCGAAAGGCGATTACGGTAAAATCTTTGAACAACGAAAGAAAGCGAAAGTCTCATTGTTTTTGTCACGATTTTATCCCACTTTCCACTGTAATACGTACATCATTTCAGCAAAAATATTACATTTCCATATTTATTTCTGAGGATATATTCATTCAGGCACAGTTAAGGTAAAATATACTTGTGATGCAATATTTTAATGAAAATATTTAGAAATATGGTATTGTAGTTTACTTTTGTTTCAAATTTAATTAACAAAGATTGATGCATCAAATTTAATGAACAAAAATTTCTGTATCTATAAATAAACTTTTAAAAATGAATACTTCATGTTTTACATCGTCCTGTGCTACCATACCATGCATTTGGCTACTTTGGGCTTGCTATGATGACGCAAGAGATCTGCCCTGGCAACTGTACCGACACTCACAGCTGGTGGTGTGTTGGTGCGTCGTTTCCATTGTTTACTGGTAGTTACTGGTAAATATTTTTCAACCTAACGAACCTATTACCCGTTCAGAGGTCGACCCCCAATTTTTTGCCAAAAAATTTGGTCTTAAAAACTCGAACTACACACGGGTATATACGGTATGTATTTGATTGAATTAATTTTTATATAAGCGAAATGAACACTACAATTCCTTAATAATACGTAGAATATTAAAACACACAAGAGGATAAGAGACGACATTCTTGTCAGTGCTTATACAGTTCGTCCCCGAGTTACGTACATCCGACTTACGTACAAACGGCCGATACGTACATCGTTTCTGAAGTCTTTAATTGCAAAAATATTGTCTTAATAGGGCGAGCAATTTTTAAATTTGGCGGGCGAGCGTATAGTTTGCGTGCCAGCCGCACCGCCACTATCACTGACCATGCAGACGACACGCTAGACGCACCAAAGCAACACGTGTGGTCATTGTGCGAACACGTGTGGTCATTGTGCATACTTCTCCTGTGAATTTCTGCCCTATTTTGTACACTTTACTCTGTGTTCAATGACTGGTGTAAAGCGTAAGAGTGGTGAAGCCAGTGGGAGTGCTACGAAACGTCAAGCAATCTCACTAGAGGTAAAAATGGACATAATAAAACTGCTTGACAGTGGTGAAAAGTTGACCAATGTTGCCCGCAAATTTAACCTGAGTTGGGGGATTTTCGAATTACGTACAACCTTTTGGTCCCCATTATGTACGTAACTTGGGGACTTACTGTACCCATAATGTCAGTTATCCACCTGAAACTGAAGAAATGAGACCCTGGTCCCTGGTTGTTATTGTAGTTAAATTAATGTAAAAAAATGTGTATGTTTTAATTAATGTTATTTAATGTACAGTAGAAGTAACAACTGATATTAAAGAAAAAGTGACTGATAGTGGAACGCCAATGTACACAGTACAGTACGTGCACACTCAAGGAAACATAGTCATTTATCTTAAGAATATGTACAAAAGATTCATTCTTGTTTATTACTGAATATGTATTTGATTGAATTAATGTTTATATATGTGAAATGAACAATGCAATTCATTAATAATATGTAGAATATTAAAACACACACGAGGAGACAAGACGGCATTGTTTTCATGAGTGACGATGGTTCTACATAAGAAACTGAAGAATAAGACCCTGGTTGTAGCTGTAGTGAACTTAATTAAAAAAAAAAATACTTGGATGTATGTTTTAAGTAATGTTATTTAATGTTAATAAATGGAACACTAGGAGTAGCTAACCACTATTGGTAAGGAAATAAGGCGAAACTATTGGGACGCCAACGTATGAACAGAAAGTGCGTACATGTGAAAACATATCGTCATTTCTCTACATATGAATATGAAAACAACACTTATTTACTGTTCATATATGTTGCAGTAGAGGGATTCTGGATAGCATATGTATTATTATAACCATGTACTTTATCCGTGATTTAAGGGATTTTCGAGGCTAATTTTGGCTACACAGTAAACCTCAATAACTTGACACATATGGGACTCTGGCCTTGTTGAGTTATCACAAATTCTGACTTCATGAGGCTCTTCCCTCTCCTACAAAAATACAACAATATAAAATTATCGACCCATAAATGTGTACATGTAATTATTAAATATAAAGTAACACTTACCAGCACTGTAGGTGAAGAGTGAAGCATGGTAGGTGATGCAGAGGCATGGTAGGTGACACAGAGGCATGGTAGGAGGTGACACAGAGGTATGGTAGATGATGCAGAGGCATGGTAGGTGACACAGAGACATGGTAGGTGATGCAGGTGGCCAGATATGCCATGATTTGCCCAGATAATTTTATATACAGGTAACTCAGCATTTCCCGAGTTATATTGATACATTCTGAGACCATATCCATGCCCAGTTATATGAAATCCTGAGTTATCAAATGCCGAGTTATTGAGGGTTTACTGTACGAGTTATTGCCTCTTTGGAACCTAACCTACATAAGATGTGCCATGACTGTACTTTATGCTTTTCTTATATTGTTTCTATGCATACAGTGTACAGTTAAAGCTGAAGAGAGACTTCATGGCCAGTTACTGAAAGTTTACTTTACAATTAGTACATTTACAGCCTGGCTGAAACTCTGGGGGGAAAGCATATCCTTTAATCCACAGATCCCAAGCATGCTGGGTAAATGATCCCATACCTAGACAGTGCAGTACACCAATAATGGTAAACAATAAGGCAGTTTGACTCAGTACTGTTTTTATTTATGTTTCAGAATCCCAGTTGTCGTTACTTGGTGGCTTTGTGCCATTATGAGGTCGGTGAGTTCCAGGCAGCATTGGACGTGCTCGAACGTAGCGACAATAACAATGTGTCCCGCAACAAGGCTGAAGGGGAGCCTATATGTGTTCCAGAGATCGACGATACCATGTCTGTAAGTGCAGTGTCGTCAGCTTAATTTATTGTACGTTCACATTATTTGCAAGTTTATTCAGTAGCCAACACACATACACTCACTTCAAAAAGTATCTTAACGATGGGTCCCGTTAATTAGAAAATGAATGCCGCGACTCCTGTTGTCTCGGTAAGATCGTCGAGATCCTTTATCCACTGTGTCATATTGTCTAACACAAAGTTTTAGAGCAAGTGTACGCGTGTTGGCTGCTGAATAAACTTTACGAATAATGACCATTTTTGTCTTGAGTAAAGATTAGATGTCGAAGGTGATTTTGTGAGAAGGAATGAGTTAAATCTTGTGGTTTTATCCTAAAAGATTTTGGTTCAGTCTTTCCTGGTATTGGACACCACAGCTGACCTTAAGATGTTGTTGTACTGTACTGTATAGTGTAGTATAGTATTTGTTCACTGTACAGGTATATAGTATAAGACATTCACTCAATTCATCTGTTTAGGTGTTGTGGCAAAAGACGAAATACTGTACTGTTCATGGATGGTGGAGTGTGGGTGTGGAAGGTGGAGCTGGGGTGTGAGTGTGGAAGGTGGAGCTGGAGTGTGGGTGTGGAAGGTGGAGCTGGAGTGTGGGTGTGGAAGGTGGCGCTGGAGTGTGGGTGTGGAAGGTGGAGCTGGAGTGTGGGTGTGGAAGGTGGAGCTGGAGTGTGGGTGTGGAAGGTGGAGCTGGGGTGTGAGTGTGGAAGGTGGAGCTGGAGTGTGAGTGTGGAAGGTGGAGCTGGAGTGTGGGTGTAGAAGGTGGTGCTGGGGTGTGAGTGTGGAAGGTGGAGCTGGGGTGTGAGTGTGGAAGGTGGAGCTGGGGTGTGAGTGTGGAAGGTGGAGCTGGAGTGTGAGTGTGGAAGGTGGAGCTGGGGTGTGAGTGTGGAAGGTGGAGCTGGGGTGTGAGTGTGGAAGGTGGAGCTGGGGTGTGAGTGTGGAAGGTGGAGCTGGAGTGTGAGTGTGGAAGGTGGAGCTGGAGTGTGAGTGTGGAAGGTGGAGCTGGAGTGTGAGTGTGGAAGGTGGAGCTGGAGTGTGAGTGTGGAAGGTGGAGCTGGGGTGTGAGTGTGGAAGGTGGAGCTGGGGTGTGAGTGTGGAAGGTGGAGCTGGAGTGTGAGTGTGGAAGGTGGAGCTGGAGTGTGAGTGTGGAAGGTGGAGCTGGAGAGTGAGTGTGGAAGGTGGAGCTGGGGTGTGAGTGTGGAAGGTGGAGCTGGGGTGTGAGTGTGGAAGGTGGAGCTGGAGTGTGAGTGTGGAAGGTGGAGCTGGAGTGTGAGTGTGGAAGGTGGAGCTGGACTGTGAGTGTGGAAGGTGGAGCTGGAGTGTGAGTGTGGAAGGTGGAGCTGGGGTGTGAGTGTGGAAGGTGGAGCTGGGGTGTGAGTGTGGAAGGTGGAGCTGGAGTGTGAGTGTGGAAGGTGGAGCTGGAGTGTGAGTGTGGAAGGTGGAGCTGGAGTGTGAGTGTGGAAGGTGGAGCTGGGGTGTGAGTGTGGAAGGTGGAGCTGGGGTGTGAGTGTGGAAGGTGGAGCTGGGGTGTGAGTGTGGAAGGTGGAGCTGGAGTGTGAGTGTGGAAGGTGGAGCTGGAGTGTGAGTGTGGAAGGTGGAGCTGGAGTATGAGTGTGGAAGGTGGAGCTGGAGTGTGGGTGTGGAAGGTGGCGCTGGGGTGTGAGTGTGGAAGGTGGAGCTGGACTGTGAGTGTGGAAGGTGGAGCTGGGGTGTGAGTGTGGAAGGTGGAGCTGGGGTGTGAGTGTGGAAGGTGGAGCTGGAGTGTGAGTGTGGAAGGTGGCGCTGGGGTGTGAGTGTGGAAAGTGGAGCTGGAGTGTGGGTGTGGAAGGTGGAGCTGGGGTGTGAGTGTGGAAGGTGGAGCTGGGGTGTGAGTGTGGAAGGTGGAGCTGGAGTGTGTGTGTGGAAGGTGGAGCTGGAGTGTGAGTGTGGAAGGTGGAGCTGGAGTGTGAGTGTGGAAGGTGGAGCTGGAGTGTGAGTGTGGAAGGTGGAGCTGGAGTGTGAGTGTGGAAGGTGGCGCTGGAGTGTGGGTGTGGAAGGTGGAGCTGGGGTGTGAGTGTGGAAGGTGGTGCTGGGGTGTGAGTGTGGAAGGTGGAGCTGGGGTGTGAGTGTGGAAGGTGGAGCTGGAGTGTGGGTGTGGAATGTGGAGCTGGAGTGTGAGTGTGGAAGGCGGAGCTGGGGTGTACCATACTTTTCTGTACTGTTCTGTACTGTGTTGTACTATACTGTACTGTTCTGTACTGAACTGTACAGTTCTGTACTGTTCTGTTCTGTTCTGTAGTGTTCTGTACTGTACTATACTCTATTGTACTGTTCTGTACTGAACTGTACAGTTCTGTACTGTTCTGTTCTGTAGTGTTCTGTACTGTACTATACTTTATTGTACTGTTCTGTACTGTACTGTTCTGTTCTGAACTGTACAATTCTGTACTGTTCTGTTCTGTTCTGTAGTGTTCTGCACTGTTCTATACTGTATTGTACTGTTCTGTACTGAACTGTACAGTTCTGTACTATTCTGTTCTGTAGTGTTATGTACTGTACTGTTCTGTACTGAACTGTACAGTTCTATACTGTTCTGTTCTGTAGTGTTCTGTACTGTACTATACTGTATTGTGCTGTTCTCTACTGTACTGTTTTGTACTGTACTGTTCTGTTCTGTACTGTACCATACTGTTCTGTACTGTATCATACTGTTCTGTACTGTACTCTACTGTACCATACAGTTCTGTACTGTACAGTACTCTACTGTTCTGTACTGTACATAACAGCACAGTACAGTACTCTCATGACTGCCTCCCTCCTACACTACTGTCTACTGTGTACAGTACAGTACTCTGATGACTGCCTCCCTCCTACACTACTGTCTACTGTGTACAGTACAGTACTCTCATGACTGCCTCCCTCCTACTCTACTCTACTGTGTGTACAGTACAGAACTCTGATGATTGACTCCCTCCTACTCTACTGTGTGTACAGTACAGTACTCTGATGACTGCCTCCCTCCTACTCTACTCTACTGTGTGTACAATAGAGTACTCTGATGACTGCCTCCCTCCTACTCTACTGTGTGTACAGTACAGTACTCGGATGACTGCCTCCCTCCTACATTGCACTACTGTGTGTACAGTACAGTACTCTGATGACTGCCTCCCTCCTACACTACACTACTGTGTGTACAGTACACTACTCTGATGACTGCCTCTCTCCTACACTACTGTGTGTACAGTACAGTACTCTGATAACTGCCTCCCTCCTACACTACACTACTGTGTGTACAGTACAGTACTCTGATGACTGCCTCCCTCCTACATTACACTACTGTGTGTACAGTACAGTACTCTGATGACTGCCTCCCTCCTACACTACACTACTGTGTGTACAGTACAGTACTCTGATGACTGCCTCCCTCCTACACTACTGTGTGTACAGTACAGTACTATGATGACTGCCTCCCTCCTACACTACTGTGTGTACAGTACAGTACTCTGATGACTGCCTCCCTCCTACACTACTGTGTGCACAGTACAGTACTCTGATGACTGCCTCCCTCCTACACTACTGTGTGTACAGTACAGTACTCTGATGACTGCCTCCCTCCTACACTACACTACTGTGTGTACAGTACAGTACTCTGATGACTGCCTCCCTCCTACACTACTGTGTGTACAGTACAGTACTCTGATGACTGACTCCCTTCTACACTACTGTGTGTACAGTACAGTACTCTGATGACTGACTCCCTCCTACACTACTGTGTGTACAGTGCAGTTCTCTGATGACTGCCTCCCTCCTACACTACACTACTGTGTGTACAGTACAGTACTCTGATGACTGCCTCCCTCCTACACTACTGTGTACAGTACAGTACTCTGATGACTGCCTCCCTCCTACACTACACTACTGTATGTACAGTACAGTACTCTGATGACTGCCTCCCTCCTACACTACTGTGTGTACAGTACAGTACTATGATGACTGCCTCCCTCCTACACTACTGTGTGCACAGTACAGTACTCTGATGACTGCCTCCCTCCTACACTACTGTGTGTACAGTACAGTACTCTGATGACTGCCTCCCTCCTACACTACACTACTGTGTGTACAGTACAGTACTCTGATGACTGCCTCCCTCCTACACTACTGTGTACAGTACAGTACTCTGATGACTGCCTCCCTCCTACACTACACTACTGTATGTACAGTACAGTACTCTGATGACTGCCTCCCTCCTACACTACTGTGTGTACAGTACAGTACTATGATGACTGCCTCCCTCCTACACTACTGTGTGCACTGTACAGTACTCTGATGACTGCCTCCCTCCTACACTACTGTGTGTACAGTACAGTACTCTGATGACTGCCTCCCTCCTACACTACTGTGTACAGTACAGTACTCTGATGACTGCCTCCCTCCTACACTACACTACTGTGTGTACAGTACAGTACTATGATGACTGCCTCCCTCCTACACTACTGTGTGTACAGTACAGTACTCTGATGACTGACTCCCTCCTACACCACTGTGTGTACAGTACAGTACTCTAATGACTGCCTCCCTCCTACACTACTGTGTGTACAGTACAGTTATCTGATGACTGGCTCTCTCCTACACTTCTGTGTGTACAGTACAGTTATCTGATGACTGGCTCCCTCCTACACTACACTACTGTGTGTACAGTACAGTACTCTGATGACTGCCTCCCTCCTACACTACACTACTGTGTGTACAGTACAGTACTATGATGACTGCCTCCCTCCTACACTACACTACTGTGTGTACAGTGCAGTACTCTGATGACTGCCTCCCTCCTACACTACACTACTGTGTGTATAGTACAGTACTATGATGACTGCCTCCCTCCTACACTACTGTGTGTACAGTACAGTACTCTAATGACTGCCTCCCTCCTACACTAATGTGTGTACAGTACAGTTATCTGATGACTGGCTCCCTCCTACACTACTGTGTGTACGGTACAGTACTCTAATGACTGCCTCCCTCCTACACTACTGTGTGTACAGTACAGTACTCTAATGACTGCCTCCCTCCTACACTACTGTGTGTACAGTACAGTTATCTGATGACTGGCTCCCTCCTACACTACTGTGTGTACAGTACAGTACTCTAATGACTGCCTTCCTCCTACACTACTGTGTGTACAGTACAGTTATCTGATGACTGCCTCCCTCCTACACTACTGTGTGTACAGTACAGTTATCTGATGACTGTCCCCCTCCTACACTACTGTGTGTACAGTACTGTACTATAATGACAGCCTCCCTCCTATACTACTGTGTGTACAGTACAGTTATCTGATGACTGCCTCCCTCCTACACTACTGTGTGCACAGTACAGTACTCTGATGACTGCCTCCCTCCTACACTACTGTGTGTACAGTACAGTACTCTGATGACTGCCTCCCTCCTACACTACTGTGTGTACAGTACAGTACTCTAATGACTGCCTCCCTCCTACACTACTGTGTGTACAGTACAGTACTCTGATGACTGCCTCCCTCCTACACTACTGTGTGTACAGTACAGTTATCTGATGACTGCCTCCCTCCTACACTACTGTGTGTACAGGACAGTACTCTGATGACTGCCTCCCTCCTACACTACACTACTGTGTGTACAGTATAGTACGCTGATGACTGCCTCCCTCCTACACTACTGTGTGTACAGTACAGTACTCTGATGACTGCTTCCCTCCTACACTACACTACTGTGTGTACAGTATAGTACTCTGATGACTGCCTCCCTCCTACACTACACTACTGTGTTTACAGTACAGTACTCTGATGACTGCCTCCCTCCTACACTACTGTGTGTACAGTACAGTACTCTGATGACTGCCTCCCTCCTACACTACACTACTGTGTGTACAGTACAGTACTCTGATGACTGGCTCCCTCCTACACTACTGTGTGTACGGTACAGTACTCTGATGACTGCCTCCCTCCTACACTACTGTATGTACAGTACAGTACTATGATGACTGCCTCCCTCCTACACTACTGTGTGTACAGTACAGTACTCTGATGACTGCCTCCCTCCTACACTACACTATTGTGTGTACAGTACAGCACTCTGATGACTGCCTCCCTCCTACACTACTGTGTGTACAGTACAGTACTCTGATGACTGCCTCCCTCCTACACTACACTACTGTGTGTACAGTACAGTACTATGATGACTGCCTCCCTCCTACACTACTGTGTGTACAGTACAGTACTCTGATGACTGCCTCCCTCCTACACTACTGTCTGTACAGTACAGTACTCTGATGACTGCCTCCCTCCTACACTACTGTGTGTACAGTACAGTACTCTGATGACTGACTCCCTCCTACACTACTGTGTACAGTACAGTACTCTGATGACTGCCTCCCTCCTACACTACACTACTGTGTGTACAGTACAGTACTCAGGTGACTACCTCCTTCCTACACTACTGTGTGTACAGTACAGTACTCTGATGACTGGCTCCCTCCTACACTACTGTGTGTACAGTACAGTACTCTGATGACTGCCTCCCTCCTACACTACTGTGTGTACAGTACAGTTATCTGATGACTGCCTCCCTCCTACACTACACTACTGTGTGTACAGTACAGTACTATGATGACTGGCTCCCTCCTACACTACACTACTGTGTGTACAGTACAGTACTCTGATGACTGCCTCCCTCCTACACTACACTACTGTGTGTACAGTACAGCACTCTGATGACTGCCTCCCTCCTACACTACTGTGTGTACAGTACAGTACTCTGATGACTGCCTCCCTCCTACACTACACTACTGTGTGTACAGTACAGTACTCTGATGACTGCCTCCCTCCTACACTACACTACTGTGTGTACAGTACAGTACTATGATGACTGCCTCCCTCCTACACTACTGTGTGTACAGTACAGCACTCTGATGACTGCCTCCCTCCTACACCACTGTGTGTACAGTACAGTACTCTAATGACTGCCTCCCTCCTACACTACTGTGTGTACAGTACAGTTATCTGATGACTGCCTCCCTCCTACACTACTGTGTGTACGGTACAGTACTCTAATGACTGCCTTCCTCCTACACTACTGTGTGTACAGTACAGTTATCTGATGACTGCCTCCCTCCTACACTACTGTGTGCACAGTACTGTACTATAATGACAGCCTCCCTCCTACACTACTGTGTGTACAGTACAGTTATCTGATGACTGCCTCCCTCCTACACTACTGTGTGTACAGTACAGTACTCTAATGACTGCCTCCCTCCTACACTACTGTGTGTACAGTACAGTACTCTGATGACTGCCTCCCTCCTACACTACTGTGTGTACAGTACAGTTATCTGATGACTGCCTCCCTCCTACACTACTGTGTGTACAGTACAGTACTCTGATGACTGCCTCCCTCCTACACTACTGTGTGTACAGTACAATTATCTGATGACTGCCTCCCTCCTACAGTACACTACTGTGTGTACAATTTACTTTTAAGAATCTGTATTATATTAGGGTGTAGTTAACTATAATGATTATAATGTTTACCGTATAGTCTCGATTTACGCAGATTTCCTTTCCGCGGTTGGTCATTTACGCGGCACTTGGCCAGACCGGCAATTATTAGTTACGCTGTACATTCCATCATTTAGGCGGGAAGCGGCGCGGGCAGGGTGCGCACAAGGTCGCCCAATCAACAAAACATTTCTGAGTTCTTCACCCACCACCCACCACAGCCGGCCCAAGTCAGTGATAGTGAGGATATGGACTTTGGGGGGTTTGACAAAGAGCCCCTGCAAGCCTCTGTGGTGGATAGTGATACAAGTGATACAGGTGAGGGCCAATAATCTGCCCTCTGCCTCGGAACCAACCCTCCATCCCCGTGTGCCCAGCCATCTTTTCTACTAACGTAATTGTTAAAAACCTATTATTATTGATATTTCTCTTAAATATTAATTGTGTGCATACCATCATAAAATTAAAATGTTATTTTTCCAAAAAAGTACGTATTGTGTCGGAAAAAGGGTAGTCTGGGGGTCGGCCCAGTCTCTATTTCAATTAATCCCTTATGTTGTGTTATTTCGTTTATGCGTTTCTCGTTTTACTCGGACCTCCACGGGTTTAATTGATCGCGTAAACCGAGACGATACAGTACAGTATAACTATCATTGTACACACTGTTCATGTGTACAGTATACCTATCATTGTACATGCTGTTCATGTGTACAGTATACCTATCATTGTACACACTTCATGTGTACAGTATACCTATCATTGTACACACTGTTCATGTGTACAGTATACCTATCATTGTGCACACTGCTTATGTGTACAGTATAACTATCATAGTACATATTACTCATGTGTACAGTTTACCTATCATTGTACACACTGTTCATGTGTACAGTATACCTATCATTGTACACACTGTTCATGTGTACAGTATATCATTGTACACACTGTTCATGTGTACAGTATACCTATCATTGTACACACTGTTCATGTGTACAGTATACCTATCATTGTACATGCTGTTCATGTGTAGATTATACCTATCATTGTACATGCTGTTCATGTGTACATTATACCTATCATTGTACACACTTCATGTGTACAGTATACCTATCATTGTACACACTGCTTATGTGTACAGTATAACTATCATTGTACACACTGCTTATGTGTACAGTATAACTATCATTGTACACACTGCTTATGTGTACAGTATAACTATCATTGTACACACTTCATGTGTGCAGTATACCTATCATTGTACACACTGCTTATGTGTACAGTATAACTATCATTGTACACACTTAATGTGTGCAGTATACCTATCATTGTACACACTGCTTATGTGTACAGTATAACTATCATTGTACACATTACTCATGTGTACAGTATAACTATCATTGTACACACTGTTCATGTGTACAGTATAACTATCAATGTACACACTGTTCATGTGTACAGTATAACTATCATTGTACACACTGTTCATGTGTACAGTATAACTATCATTGTGCACACTGCTCATGTGTACAGTATACCTATCATTGTACACACTGTTCATGTGTACAGTATAACTATCATTGTACACACTGTTCATGTGTACAGTATAACTATCATTGTACACACTGTTCATGTGTACAGTATAACTATCATTTTACACACTGTTCATGTGTACAGTATAACTGTCATTGTACACACTACTCATGTGTACTTTATACCCATCATTGTACACCAGATAGAGTGCTCAACACACCTGCTCAAGGGCTACATATATGAGGAGAGTGACAACCGTGCGCTGGCCGGGGACAGCTTCCGTGCGGCCATCCAGGCTGACCCTCTCTGTTACGAGGCCATCCATGCCCTGACTCAGCACCACATGTTAACAGTGAAGGAAGGTCAGTACTGCTCACCTTAACTTTATACAATGTATTTATATCAAATTTATTAAGGACCACAGTATACAGTACAGTGTTGTGCGGCAGTAACACAGTATACAGTACAGTGTTGTGCGGCAGTAACACAGTATACAGTACCGTGTTGTGCGGCAGTAACACAGTATACAGTACAGTGTTGTGAGGCAGTAACACAGTATACAGTACAGTGTTGTGAGGCAGTAACACAGTATATAGTACAGTGTTGTGAGGCAGTAACACAGTATACAGTACAGTGTTGTGAGGCAGTAACACTGTATACAGTACAGTGTTGTGAGGCAGTAACACAGTATATAGTACAGTGTTGTGAGGCAGTAACACAGTATACAGTACAGTGTTGTGCAGCAGTAACACAGTATACAGTACCGTGTTGTGAGGCAGTAACACAGTATACAGTACAGTGTTGTGAGGCAGTAACACAGTATATAGTACCGTGTTGTGAGGCAGTAACACAGTATACAGTACAGTGTTGTGAGGCAGTAACACAGTATACAGTACCGTGTTGAGGCAGTAACACAGTATACAGTACAGTGTTGTGAGGCAGTAACACAGTATACAGTACCGTGTTGTGAGGCAGTAACACAGTATACAGTACAGTGTTGTAAGGCAGTAACACAGTATATAGTACAGTGTTGTGTGGCAGTAACACAGTATACAGTACAGTGTTGTGAGGCAGTAACACAGTATACAGTACAGTGTTGTGAGGCAGTAACACAGTATATAGTACAGTGTTGTGTGGCAGTAACACAGTATACAGTACAGTGTTGTGAGGCAGTAACAGTATATAGTACAGTGTTGTGAGGCAGTAACACTGTATACAGTACAGTGTTGTGAGGCAGTAACACAGTATATAGTACAGTGTTGTGAGGCAGTAACACAGTATATAGTACAGTGTTGTGAGGCAGTAACACTGTATACAGTACAGTGTTGTGAGGCAGTAACACAGTATATAGTACAGTGTTGTGAGGCAGTAACACTGTATACAATACAGTGTTGTGAGGCAGTAACACTGTATACAGTACAGTGTTGTGAGGCAGTAACACAGTATATAGTACAGTGTTGTGAGGCAGTAACACAGTATATAGTACAGTGTTGTGAGGCAGTAACACTGTATATAGTACAGTGTTGTGAGGCAGTAACACAGTATACAGTACAGTGTTGTGAGGCAGTAACACTGTATACAATACAGTGTTGTGAGGCAGTAACACTTTATACAGTACAGTGTTGTGAGGCAGTAACACAGTATACAGTACCGTGATGTGAGGCAGTAACACAGTATACAGTACAGTGTTGTGAGGCAGTAACACAGTATACAGTACAGTGTTGTGAGGCAGTAACACAGTATACAGTACAGTGTTGTGAGGCAGTAACACAGTATATACAGGTTGTACGTCTCTAGTCCGGCAACCTCGGGACCTGACCTGTGCCGGACCATGGAAATTCACCCTTTTCATGGATAGATAGTGACTTGTGCTCATGCTTGGAAGCACTAGCCCCACTTTCTCTGCATCAGGTCTCTTTGAAGACATATTGAAGGGTTAAATGTCGTATTGTAGCTTCTCAAATTTCGCGAGTTTTTAATTGTTAACGTATTTTATTGGAACACAAAAAAAAAACAAATTTTTGACGGTGAAACTTGAATTTCGACGGGTTTGAACGGCCCGCCAACGTGCAGACGACGTGCATTATCGTGTAAACAGCGTCATTTCTCTTATGTACAAAAGATTCATTATTGTTTATTACTGAATGTCTTTTTTATTGAATTAATGTTTATGTGTGCAAAATGAGCAATACAATTCATTAATAATACGTAGAAAATTAAAACACACGAGGAAATGACACAGCATTGTTTTCGTTGATTACAAAACCAGTGACTGCTGGTTCTACATATAAAACTGAAGAAAATAAGACCTTGGCTGTGGCTGAAGTAAAATTAATATGGTTGTTTTAAGTAATGTTATTTAATGTTAATAAATGGAACAATAGATGTAGCTAACGATAATGGTAAAGAAAAAAGAGAGATCGCATATGTAAATGCGCATGCGCACACGTGAAAACATATCGTCATTACTGTACCCATACAGGGGTACCTAGTGACAGCACTAGGATCCCGCTTCCTCTATCAAGGAATAAACAATTGAAATTGAAAAAATTGGAATTACTTTACATAAGAATATGAAAGCAACACTTATTTACTGTTCATATATATTTTAATTAATGTTTTTGAATTTGTTTTCATTGAATTAATGTTTGTGTGTGCAAAATTAACAATACAATTTATTAATAATACGTGGAATATAAGAGACGAGACGGCTGCCGGCATTGTTTATGTTAAAGCTTACAAAACCAGTGACTGATTGGTTCTACATATAAAACTGAAGAAAATAAGACCCTGATTTTAGCTGTAGTAAAATTAATGTAAAAAAATTAATATGGTTGTTTGAAGTACCTGTAATGTTATTTAATGTTAATAAATGGAACAATATAAGTAGCTAACCATTAATGGTAAAAAAAAAGTGAGACTGCGCGTATGTAAGTGCGCACATGTGAAAACATATCGTCATTACTCTACATAAGAATATGAAAGCAACACTTATTTACTGTTCATATATATTGAAGGGTTAAATGTTGTACTCTGTATAGACAAGCGCAGAGAGAGAGAGAGAGAGAGAGAGAGAGAGCAGCCGAACTGCCGGACGTAAACAAACCTTAATTTCCCGCGTTTTTTTTTTTTTTTTTTTAAGGGGATTAGCCCACCCGGGAATAGGTCACTGACCCACATTGGGGCCTTAGGGGCAAAAATTTAATACTCCTGTAATAATAATAATAATTCAGATAAGTAAAAAAAAAAAAAAAAAAAAAAAAAAATCTGCCTATTGGACAAACTAAAATCGTTCCGGACCACGGGAGTTTCCGGACCACAGAATGCCGGACTAGAGAGGTACAACCTGTAGTAGAGTGTTGTGAGGCAGTAGCACAGTATGTAGTACAGTGTTGTGAGGCAGTAACGCAGTATATAGTACAGTGTTGTGAGGCAGTGTTATGCCGTCTCTTAATTTACTTTAATATCCAGGCTCTAGGCGTAACCAAAAAAAAAAAAAGTAAATTAAATCAAAAGGGAATAAAAATAAATAAAGTAAACCTTTAAGAATTAAATTAAATTAAATATTAACACAATAAAGAGCCTCGTAGGCTGTCACAATAAATTGATTCACTATCGAAACTTTTAAGACACAAATGATACGAAAACATCGAAACATCAAAAGAACTCCTTAAATATATAGAACAAAAATAAAGCACTGGATAACGTTAACACTGCATAAACATATAAAATAACTAACACTAAAATTAACTATCGTGAAACAACACTGAATTACTTATATGTAACTAAGCAAGCACTGATGGACACATAAGAGACATGAATAAGTACTCACATAGATATACCACATTGGTGGCGACAGGAACAACACAAATAAAATAAAGTATAAGTATCGGGTGACGGGTGTCACTCAAAAGAACGTGAACTGAATGACAAGAGGACTGGACTGAACTCCGTCTGCTGGTGGAGTACTATATACTGTATAGGGTCGGCTCCCGCCAGTGTGACTCGCCGGTGAAACATGGGTCGTTTAACGATGCAGATGGTCGTTAGAGAAACAAAGAATGCTTGGTACGATACTAAATGAAGAAATAAGATGGGTTTGAACAAATAATGACAGTTAATACCTTAACAGCACAGGGTAAGGTGACTAGAATATATAAAAGTAAATATAATACATCATTACAGGAATAATATGGAACAACATGGAAGCATGTTATAAAAAATAATAGAAAAATACGACACGGTCGTAACAGCACCCACCAGTACTGTGCTGTAATATACAGTAAACTCTCAGCACCCACCAGTACTGAACTGTTTTATACAATAAACTCTCAGCACCCACCAGTACTGTGCTGTACAATACAATAAACTCTCAGCACCCACCAGTACTGTGCTGTACAATACAATAAACTCTCAGCACCCACCAGTACTGTACTATACAATAAACTCTCAGCACCCACCAGTACTGTGCTGTACTATACAATAAACTCTCAGCACCCACCAGTACTGTGCTGTACTATACAATAAACTCTCAGCACCCACCAGTACTGTGCTGTACTATACAATAAACTCTCAGCACCCACCAGTACTGTGCTGTACTATACAATAAACTCTCAGCACCCACCAGTACTGTACTGTACTATACAATAAACTCTCAGCACCCACCAGTACTGTGCTGTACTGTACAATAAACTCAGCACCCACCAGTACTGAACTATACAATAAACTCTCAGCACCCACCAGTACTGTGCTGTACTATACAATAAACTCTCAGCACCCACCAGTACTGTGCTGTACTATACAATAAACTCTCAGCACCCACCAGTACTGTGCTGTACTATACAATAAACTCTCAGCACCCACCAGTACTGTGCTGTACTATACAGTAAACTCTCAGCACCCACCAGTACTGAACTGTACTATACAGTAAACTCTCAGCACCCACCAGTACTGAGCTGTACTTTACAGTAAACTCTCAGCACCCACCAGTACTGTGCTGTACTGTACAATAAATTCTCAGCATCCACCAATACTGAACTGTACTATACAGTAAACTCTCAGCACCCACCAGTACTGAACTGTACTATACAGTAAACTCTCAGCACCCACCAGTACTTTTGCTGTACTATAATGTAAACTCAACACCCACCAGTACTGAACTGTACTATACAGTAAACTCTCAGCATCCACCAGTACTGTGCTATACTTTACAATAAACTCTCAGCACACACCAGTACTGTACTGTACTGTACAGGAAACTCTCAGCACCCACCAGTATTGTGCTGTACTATACAGTAAACGCTCAGCACCCACCAGTACTGTACTATACAATGAACTCTCAGCACCCACCAGTACTGAACTGTACTGTACTGTAAATTCTCAGCACCCACCAGTACGGAAGTGTACAGTCAACCCTCACTTTATGCGGTTAATGTAACCCGCAGGGTCCCGCAGAAAGTGAGGAATGCTTAAAGTGAATGACATAACATATGGGATTAATTGAAATAGAGTCCGGGCCGACCCCCAAACTCCACTTTTTGACGACACACAACGATGTTGTAGTAAAAATTTTATCTTAACTTTATGATGGTATGAAAAAACAAGTAATATAGAAGAGGTTAGGTTAGGAAAAATAAAGGTTCACATAGGAAAAATAAAGGTTACGTTAGGAAAACTAAAAGTTAGGTGGAACACTTACTGTACGTTAGTAGTAGAGATGGGTCGGTGTACGGGGATGGAGGCTGGTTCCGAGGCAGAGGGCAGGCTACTGGCCCTCAGGTGAATCACCATTACTAGGTGCATCACCATCACTGTCACTTACAGTTGTCAGGGCTTCCCTGACAAATCCCTCAACGTCATCTTCACTGTCACTATCACTGGCTTGGGCTGGCTGTGGTGGGTTGCAGGCGAAGAAATCTGTTATGCTTTGCTGACGGCTGGTGTTGATGTTGTCGTGATACACCTTGATGTACGGCTCCATAGTCTGCAACAGCTGGGTAGTGAAGATTTCATACCTGTTTGCGTCAGGGTTGCGGGAAAGGAGGAGCTTGGCTTTCTCGATACACTCGATGGCACCCCTAACATTACTATGGGATAAGTGTTGTTCTTCTTGGGATGACGCACCACCTGCCTCTTCACTGACGTCGTCATCATCATGTACCATCTCCTCGGTAGTCACATCAGGTTCCATTATCACCTCCATGATGTCGTCGTTGGTGGTCTCGGAGAAGCCTGGAACTGTAACACTCTGCGCAGCTTCTCTGGCAAAGTCCACTGCTACTGCAATAGTCTGAACCTCACCAGTCACAGATTGACTCCTCCTCTCACCTGGTATTCCATGCAACACATGTCTCCATGCGTGATGAATTGTAGTAATAGACAGCTGATCCCATGCCTCCACCAAGAAGTCCACAGCTTTCTTGATGTTAAATACTCTCCAGAATTGTTTGAACAGTATTTTTTGCTGTGCCAACTGTTGATCCTCGTCTTCTTCGCTCTTGCTATCGATGGTGGTGTCACTCAGGTTACGCAACTCTTCCCTGGTGTTGGTGTAGTCGTTCAGGAGCTGGAACTTTTTTGCAGAGTATGCAGCTTTCACATTGCAGATTAACTCTTGGTCCATGGGCTGTAATTTAGACGTAGTGTTGGGAGGAAGGAAGACCACTTTTACGTTGGGGTGACGATCTAACAGTAGGGGCGAGTGTCCTGGTGCGTTGCCCAGCAGCAACAAAATATTGAATGGCACATTCTGTCGCTCACAGAATTTCTTTACATCGGGAACAAAACAGTCATCAAACCAGGAGAGGGACAGTGTAGAGAACATCCACGCCTTACGTGCGGTCAGCCAGTGGACATTTAGCTTGGTCATGTCCATGGTTTTGTAGGCGTGCGGCTTGCGTGCTCTGTGGATCACCGATAACTTGAGCTTACAGGTACCGGAGGCATTGGTGGTAAACAGGACGGTGATGCGTTCCTTCTGCATCTTCCGGCCCCGAATCTTGCTGGCATTCTTTACAACGAAGGACTTGGAAGGTAGCTTTTTCCAGAAAAGACCAGATTCATCCATGTTAAACACCTGGTCGTCACTGTACTGTCCTTCCTCCATAATCTCACGTAAAAACGGAGGAAATTCCCTAGCCGCAGCACGGTCAGCACTCGCTTCTTCACCACCAATGTTTATATTGGTGATCTTGTTCCGGATCTTATACCTCTGTAACCACCCAGAGGAAGCATTAAAGGGTTTGGGCTCTGTAATTCCCATCCTTCGTGCCACTGCAATGTACAGTTCACGTGCGTACTCCTTAACAGAGAGCGTGTCGACCGCCATGTTCCGTCGCGCTTGACGCACCAAGTACCTCACAAGTAATTTTTCTGTCTTGAGAAGCACCTGGTTGTGAAAATACTTGATCATAGAAGCACCTGTAGACTTTGTGATCTTCATGTGCTCCTTTATCTTGGCTGCATCCTTCTTTAATGTTCGAATCGTAGATTCATTCACACCATGCTGGCGCTCCAAATCAACCTGCCTTGTTCCTTTCTCCAACTCTTGGATGATCTTGTACTTCACCTCGTAGCTTAAGGAACGTCGTGTCTTCTTTGGCTTAGTGCCGCTGGGTCCAGGTAAGGAAAGGTTTCTCTCTGGGGGCGGTGGTCCGGCGGAAGCCATTTTACAGAACAACGGATACACGTTTACACAGTCTGGCCTGGAGGGATGAAACTGCCGCGGCTAGGTCAAGCGTCGTCTTTCCTCCCTCCCTCCCTCCCCCGGGTGGACACGTCATAATACAGGTACTTTAAACCAATTGCAGCTAGCAACAGAGGGGGGTAGGGATGCATGGCCAATCACAGTCCGATACGTCATATGACGTCAGTGATATTGCAACAAAGACACACACTGCGCAACCTTACCGCGCGGCTTGCCCAGGCGAAGGGAGGAGGGAGGGAGGGAGGAGGAGGGAGAGGCGAGAGCACAGGCAGGCAGGCGGGTGGGGCGAATCTAAAAATAGCGTCACGCCGGACACTCTCCGTGTAATGGGGTTCACGCACCGCGTAATGTGAGCACGTTAGGTTCTGGCAGGGCACCGCATAAACGTGGAAACGCGGAATGTGAGACCGCGTAAAGCGAGGTTGACTGTACTGTACTGTAAACTCTCAGCACCCACCAGTACTGAACTGTGTTCATTGGTCTCTTGTTTACTCCTGTGTGTCAGCCTTTTTTCATCTTCTCATCTTCATCTCCTCTCTCAGTTGACTTAATCTCTTTCTTTGGTTTTCATCTTTCACAAATCTTATCTTGTAAGATTATTTAAAGGGCAATTTTTTTTATTATTCCTCGGGAAAAAAGCTTCTTCTGAAACGAGATATGTTGACTGGTTGTTACAGAGAAAGATCTGTTGGCCTCCTTACCACTGTCGAGGACTTGCAGCGAGCCGGAGAGCGCGGTGGTGACGGCCGTGTATGAGACGAGAGTCAACAAGTACAGCTCCCCAAGCCAGCCCCTCCCCCAGCCAGCCGCTCCCCTGGCAGCCAACGCTGACTTCATCACGGCACAAGCTGAGAAACTCTACTACAACTGTAACTTTGCCCAGTGTTACCGACTGACCCAGGAGTTAGTATTGTTTATTGTACTCTCTCCCTTACTGGTCCAGGAGAAGACACATTAAGGGAGGCTCAGGGGCAGACACATTAAGGGAGGTTCAGGGGAAGACACATTAAGGGTGGTTCAGGGGAAGACACATTAAGGGAGGGTTAGGGGAAGACACATTAAGAGAGTTCCAGGGGAAGACACATTAAGGGAGATAGAGTGAGATAAGAAGACTGGAAAGAGTAACAGGAAGAAGCTAATCATAGTAAGACTTTGTACAGCTGTAGGATGTTGAGCTAACCCAAGAAGTGTGGAGACCCCAGGGTCGTCAGATGTGTTCTTGTATCAGTAGAGTTGGGACCATAAGTATTGTACATTATACATTATGAGGTTTGAATATGGAGTGGAGGGTTTAGTCATTGATTTAAAGAGAACACAAGAATGGAGGAAACTGCAGCGGGCCTATTGGCCCATACTGGGAAGTCCCATTTACACCCTAACTCTATTGCTCATATATCCATCCAACCTTTGTTTGAAGCTATCCAACATATTCGAGTTAATGATGAAATTTGGTAACTTGTTCCACTCGTCCACTATTCTATTTCCAAACCAGTGTTTACCTATTTCGTGCTTAAATCTAAATTTGTCTAATTTAAAACCATTGTTATGAGCTTGCTCCTGGTAGGATGGTTTGAGTACCTTTGTAATGTCCCCTTTGTTTAGCCCTGACTTCCATTTATACACCTCTATCATATCGCTCCTCACTCTACGTCTCTCGAGGGAGTGCAAATTAAGATGCTTTAACCTGTCTCTTTACTCAAGGTTCAAAATGCCCGGAATTAGCCTTCTCATTCTCCTCTGAATTCTTTCTAAGGATTCAACATCCATTCTGTAATACGATGACCAGAATTGAACTGCGTAATTCAAGTAAGGTCTCACAAGCGCAAGATATAGTTTTAGGATGACCTCGCTAGTCTTGTAACTAACACTACTTTGTAGGAACCCAATTACTGTATTAGCCACTTTTCTTATTAGTCTTTCATGGGGGACTCTGTCAAAGGCTTTGCTAAAGTTGAGATATGCCACATCATAATTGTGCTTCTCGTCCACTGATTCGAAAACAGATGAAAAGAATGTTAAGAGATTAGTTAGACATGAACGCCCACTTGTGAAGCCATGTTGGGAATCATTGATCAACTTGTGCTTCTCCAGGTGATTTCGAATACCCGGTATACTGTACTGTACTGTATTTTACTGTACTGTAGTGTATACTGTACTGTACTGTATACTTTACTGTACTGTATACTGTACTGTTTAATAATAATAATAATAATAATAATAATAATAATTAACGGTTTATTAAATAAGTTCTGCAGCCCGAAGGCTGAAAATATACATTGGACATAAATGACTTATTACATTCATTGGTGGTTTAACAAAAGCCTTCATTAGAGAAAGGTAAAGGAACATACAGTGAGCATACAGATTAATGTAGGTGTTGAACAGCAAACATAGTGTAGTAACTCCGTCCCAGATGGTGTTATGAGGGACCTCACGTGGTGTAGTAATTCCCTCACAGGTGGTGTTATGAGGGACCTCACATGATAGTAATTCCCTCACAGATGGTGTTATGAGGGACCTCACATGGTGTAGTAATTCCCTCACAGAGGGTGTTATGAGGGACCTCACGTGGTGTAGTAATTCCCTCACAGATGGTGTTATGAGGGGCCTCACATGGTGTAGTAGTTCCCTCACAGGTGGTGTTATGAGGGACCTCACGTGGCGTAGTAATTCCCTCACAGATGGTGTTATGAGGGGCCTCACATGGTGTAGTAGTTCCCTCACAGATGGTGTTATGGGGGACCTCACGTGGTGTAGTAATTCCCTCACAGGTGGTGTTATGAGGGACCTCATGTGGTGTAGTAATTCCCTCACAGATGGTGTTATGAGGGGCCTGACATGGTGTAGTAATTCCCTCACAGATGGTGTTATGAGGGACCTCATGTGGTGTAGTAATTTCCTCACAGATCTTGTTATGAGGGGCCTCACATGGTGTAGTAATTCCTTACAGATGGTGTTTTGTGAGTGAGGTTTGGTCCCAGGCCTTCCTATCGTAGACGGATTAACACATCGCTGGTTGTTGTTGGGTCTCACGGGCAGTTATCACTGGGTACCTGGGACCTCACTGTGTGAAGGTTAACTTGGGTATGACGCAGCTGTTAATGTTGAGTTGTTCTCACTGACTTAAGCACTGTTCAACACTGG
Source organism: Homarus gammarus (assembly GCA_958450375.1). Taxonomy (NCBI): domain Eukaryota; kingdom Metazoa; phylum Arthropoda; class Malacostraca; order Decapoda; family Nephropidae; genus Homarus; species Homarus gammarus. Next base: position 1,269,591 of record CAUDMG010002591.1, read on the forward strand.
TTCTATTCCGTTCCGAAATGAAATTTTAACTTCTGGCGAGAACTTGTTGATATTCCGATGGGGAGGAGGGTTCAGGGGAAGGAGTTAGTATGGGCCAACTTAACAGTTGACCTGGCTGCTCCCAGAGGAGTGCCAGGTACCTCTTGACCCTTCGGTGGTCAAGGATGTATACTGTAGTGTACACTGTACTGTATACTGCACTGTAGTGTATACTTTACTGTATTGTATACTGTATACTGTAGTGGTCCCTCGGTTAACGAACGGTTCGATTTATGAGATTTCGGTTAACGAATTACCTCCCATAAGGATCATCAATTCGGTTAACGAACAAAACTTTGATTATCGAAATCCTTACGACAAACGCGTTTTGTTGTGAGCATCAACTGATGGGCTAGTCTGCCAATTCAGTAATCTGTTCTATGCTTACAGTCAACCCTCGCTTTTCGCGGACCCACATTCTGCGTTTCCACGTTTACGCGGCACCCTGCCGAAACCAGGATGCTCACATTCCGCGGTGCATGTATCCCTTTACGCGGAGAGCGGCTGGCGAGCCGCGCCATTTTTGGATCCAAACCTCCCGCCATCTTTCCCGCCCTCTCCTGCCATCCGCCATGTTGTGTAAGTGGCGCGAGCAGGGTGCGCACAAGGTCGCCCAGTCATCAAAACATTACCGAGTTCTTCACCCGCCACCCACCACAGCCGGCCCAAGTCAGTGATAGTGATAATTATAGTGAGGATATGGACTTATATGGACTTTGAGGGGTTTGACAAAGAGGCCCTGCAAGCCTCTGTGGTGGATAGTGATACAATTGATACAAGTGATACAGGTGAGGGCCAATAATCTGCCCTCTGCCTCGGAACCAACCCCCCATCCCCGTGTGCCCAGCCATCATTTCTATGACTGTAAGTGTTAAAAAACCTAATATTATTGATATTTCTCTTAATTATTACTTGTTTGTGCATACCATCATAAAGTTAAGATAAAATTTTTACTACAACATAGTTGTGTGTCGTCAAAAAGTGGAGTTTGGGGTTCGGCCCGGTCTCTATTTCAATTAATCCCATATGTTATGCTGCTCACTTTACGCGTTTCTCACTTTCCGCGGTACCCTGTGGGTTGAATTAACCGCGTAAAGTGAGGGTTGACTGTACATTCGTTTCCAGTGGAGTAAATACAGTATCAAGAATGTTGTGATCTTTAATATTTTTGCATGCTCTATATTAAAATTATTAGTCATTTTATAATTTAGTTAACATATTAATAATATTTGTAGTACAGGGAACTAGTGTTTTGTGCGCCCATCAGTCGCTTCACTCAGCCACCAGGTGTCAGTTTGGCTTTGTTGACAGTGGAGTGAACATCTATTTTGTTGGTGTCTTGAATAGTTTTGCATTTTTACATTGAAATTTTTGGTCATTCTGAATTTTAGTTAACATATTGATAATATATAGTGCAGTGCAGTGTTGATGTAAATAAAATAACCTTGAATTACACCTAGTGAACTTAAAATTTTATTGGTGAAATGACGGCATCAAGCATGGGTCCACTGAAGGTGATTTCTCCTTCTCTACCCCCACTTCCTTCTCTTCTCCCTTCTACTCCACCCCCACGTCTAATTCCCATCATCATCATCATCAACCAGGAGCCTTCTACATACACACCTCAAAGTAAGTGTACTTTACTGCATTTTTTTTTTTTTTTTTACTTTGTATGTACAGTCAATCCTCATATTACGCGGTCCCGCATTCCGCGTTTCACCGTTAACGCAGTGCCTTGCCAGAACCTAACATGCTCACATTCCGCGGTCGTGAACCCCATTACGCGGAGAGCGGCTGGCAAGCTGCGCCATTTTTGGATCCAAACCTCCCGCCATCCGCCATGTTGTGTAAGAGGCGCGAAAATGGTGCGCACAAGGTCGCCCAGTCATCAAAACATTACCAGTTCTTCACCCGCCACCCACTACAGCCGGCCCAAGTCAGTGATAGTGATAATTATAGTGAGGATATGGACTTATATGAACTTTGGGGGGTTTGACAAAGAGGCCCTGCAAGCCTCTGTGGTGGATAGTGATACAATTGATACAAGTGATACAGGTGAGGGCCAATAATCTGCCCTCTGCCTCGGAACCAACCGCCCATCCCCGTGTGCCCAGCCATCTTTTCTACTAATGTAAGTGTTAAAAAACCTAATATTATTGATATTTCTCTTAATTATTAATTGTGTGTGCATGCCATCATAAAGTTAAGATAATATTTTTACTACAACATAGTTGTGTGTCGTCAAAAAGTGGAGTTCGGGGATCGGCCCGGACTCCATTTCAATTAATCCCATATGTTATGTTATTCACTTTACGCGTTTCTCACTTTCCGCGGTACCCTCCGGGTTACATTAACCGCGTAATATGAGGATTGACTGTACAGTCGACCCTCGTTAATTCGGACCTCTTTAATCCGGATTTCAGATAATTCGGACGAAATCTGAACTGTCCGTATCAAATTTCTGGTTCTGGGATTGTCCCAGTTGCAATTGGGGTTGCAATTTCAAATTCTGTGTCACTTCTAAGGAATAATGAAGTCTCTGGTGCACTCTAAGATTAAGAGAAAACGGACGACTCAGGCGTCCTGAAGTGAGAGAAAATGGACTCCTATGACGGAGCACTCAAATATAGAGACATGGCTACATTTTTTTCTGGACTACCCACTGTACAGTATCTTTTTCATCACTTTGTAATAAACCTAGTCATGCCTATGTGTGTTTCTGATAATTACCATAACATTATATATTTGTATATTTAGCGGTTGTACAAACACAAGGCCTTACACATGCCACTCAGACTGACAGACTTGACAAGTTTTACCAACTATAAAGACAGTTGAAGCTTTAAATATCACTCACAATGGATCTTGAATATTCCAACTTGTAATCAGACATACCTAAGTTGCCTCAACAATTGCAACCCCAGTTGCAATATCAAATTCTGTGTCACTTCTAAGGAATAATGATGTCTCTGGTGCACTCTAAGATTAAGAGAAAACGGACGACTCAGGCGTCCTGAAGTTAGAGAAAACGGACTCCTATGACGGGGCACTCAAATAAACATACACATAGCTGTATAATGCAATATTAACCCCTAAATCGGTTAATTCGGACAATCGGCTAAAACGGACACCCTTCCCCCCCCCCCTATTAGTCTGAATTAACGAGGGACGACTGTACTGTTCTGTGAGCTGGAACTAATTACCCAATATCCCATTGAAACAATGGATTTGGTTAACGAAATTTTCGGTTACCGAACAACTCTGTGGAACGAATTGTGTTTGTTAACCAAGGGACCACTTTACTGTATGCTGTACTGTACAGTGACCCCTCGATTAACGAACTCAATCCGTTCCAGAAGGTCGTTCGTTAACCGAAACCATTGTTTCAATGGGTTTTTTGGGTAATTGGTTCCAGCTCACCGAAAATTTTCTAACTTCAACAAAAATGGTAGAAAAATTTACTTACTTTGAGGTGTGTATGTAGAAGGCTCCTGGATGATGATGATGATGTGCATTTGAAGTGGGAGGTGGAGGAGGAGAAGGGAGAAGAGAAGGAAGTGGAGGTGGAGGAGAAGCATTTTACTGCTTCTTGGAAGGTGAGTCACCTTCCATGAAAATGTCAGGAACCTCTGGACTGACAGATTCTCCACCATGAACATCCTCTCTCCTTCTTGAAGTGGAAGGCTGAGGGATAGCATCTTGTTCCCTCTGCCTTTTACTGAAGAAAGTGTCAATTGTGGTCTGTGGGGCACCTGTCCTCCTCACCATTAACTTATGTTTAAAGAAGGAGACCACTGAGTCCTCAACATGACACAAAGTTAGTTCAGTTTTTTCCACATCTGGGTGCTTTGAAGCCAGTTCCCTGAACTTCTCCCAGTAGTAAATCACATCTTTCAACTGTTTAGCTGACATATGGTCATCACTTTCAATTTCCTCCTCACCACTGTTAGCCTCTACCTGTAACATCTCATCCAGTTGCTTCAAGTCATCAGGAGTAAGTTCCTCCTCATGAGACATCACAAGCTCTTCCACATCCTCCTCCTCCACTTCAAGGCCCAATGACTGACCAATGGACACAATCTCCTAGTCCAACTCTGTTTCTTCCTCAAATCCCTCAAAATCATGGACTACTGATGGCCACAGTGCTTTCCATGAAGAATTGAGGGTTCTAGTGGAGACTTCTTGCCATGATGACACAATCAATTTTACAGCCTCCAGGACGTTGAATTGTGCCTTCCAGAACTGTTTCAGTGTTAGTTCAGGATCAGTGGAAGTTGCCTGATGACACCTCCTAAACATTTTCTTCATGTACAACTTCTTGAAGTTGCTGATTACATTCTGGTCCATTGGCTGTATGATTGATGTAGTGTTTGGAGGCAAAAACAACACTTTCACAAAGTCAAATTGATACTCCAGATTGTTGGCAAGGTCAGCGTCATGACCAGGAGCATTATCCATGAGGAGAAGAGCCTTTAAAGGGAGTTTATTGGTGGTTAGGTATCTCTTGACAGAAGGGCAAAACACATCAACAGCCCATTCATTAAAGAGCTGTCTTGTCACCCATGCCTTACGGTTGGACTTCCAATAAACTCCAAGTTTTGTTCTTATCACTTTCTGTTGCTTGAATACCCTGGGGTTTTCAGAGTGGTAGACAAGCATAGGCTTCAGTCGGAAATCCCCTGAAGCATTGGCACCAAGCAATAGAGTGAGACGGTCTTTCATGGTTTTATGCCCAGGTAAAGAGGCTTCATCTTTGGTGACGAATGTTCTTTTGGGCATCTTTTTCCAGAACAGCCCAGTTTCGTCCACATTGAACACTTGCTGTGGAAGATAATTTTCTTCTTCCATCAGTTTTTTTAAATTCAACTAAAAACTTTGCTGCCCCTTCTTTATCAGCACTAGCAGCATCACCATGCCTAACAACACTTAAGATGTCACTTCTTTTCTTAAATTTTTCGAACCAGCCTTTGCTGGCCCGAAAATCTTCAAATTCTGTGCCTGAAGAACCAGGTTGATCTGCCTTTAAATGTTCATAAATCTCCCTGGCTCTTTCACAAATGAAAGCACCAGATACTGAATCACCTTTCATCTGTTTTTCCCTAATCCAGATGATAAGTAACCTTTCAGTTTCTATGATTAGGGATCTACTTTTAAACACTTGTAGATTTGTTTCTCATGTTCACTTCTTTAAATTTGTCTTTTTGTGCAAGAATTGTTGACACAGTTGATGCCGACATGCCATATTCTTTGCATAGCGCATTTGATTTAATGCCTTGTTCGTGTTTTTTTATTATTTCCTGCTTAATTTGGATTGAAATTGCTTTTCTTGATCTCTTGGGCCCCATGCTGGATTCAAACAATGTCAATACTTGTTTTTCAAAGTTAAACTAGCTGTAAATAAAGAATATTTTCTTTAAATCAACACTGCACTGCGCTATATATTGTCAATATGTAAAATAAATTTAAAAATGACCAATAATTTGCTTGGAAACACAGAAAAAAAGCGTTTAGTTGAAGAGAGTCTCAAGCAAGATGTTACCTCCAGTGAAAACAGAGAGAGACTAACTCCTGTTTGCTGTGTTAAGAGGCTGGATGCCGCTCATTAAACTAGTCACTTTACCTTCAGTTATGTTCAATAATTGTTAAAATGACTAAAAAATTGAATATTAAACTTTTAAAATGATTGTATAGTATAAATTTCTTGATATTTAATAAAATAGTAAGGAATTTAAGCCCTAGTACTGATTAATGTATTGGCAGACTGATACTAAAGCTGGTTGCCCGGTCAGTGCAAGCGAAAACATGTTGAGGTCGGTTCGCAAGAACTTCGTTAACCGAATTTTTTTTCGTTAACCGAATTGAAGATCCTTATGGAAGGCAGTTCGTTAATCGAAATTACGTTAACCGAGGCGTTCGTTAAACGAGGGGTCACTGTATACTGTACTGTACAGTATACTTTATACTGTGTTATGCTATTTCCAATAGAATAATAGGGTTGGTATTAACAACGTATAAGGGTGAACTTAACTACAGGTGCTCCTCTACTTACGAACGAGTTACGTTCCTGAGGCTTGTTTGTAAGTCCAACTGTACTCTTGTAGATATCAAACATATTGTAAAAAAATAAAAAAAATATGGATATTTAGTACAGCTATACCCTTTAATACAGCCTTAAAACCTGGCTCACTCTTCTCCTCTGAGACAATGTTTGTTCTGTCTGGAATTTTCTTCAAAATAATCCAGTCTTATCCACATTAAACACCTGTTCTGGCAGGTAACCCCCCTCAGTGATGATGTTTATATCTCTGAAAGTTTGTAAGTTGACTATTCTTATAGAGGAACACCTGTATACTGTACTGTTTAATGTACTCTACTGTATACTGTACTGTATAGTGTACTATACTGTACTGTTTAATGTACTCTACTGTATACTGTACTGTTTAATGTACTATACTGTATACTGTACTCTACTGTATACTGTACTGTTTAATGTACTCTACTGTATACTGTACTGTTTAATGTACTCTACTGTATACTGTACTGTATAGTGTACTATACTGTGCTGTTTAATGTACTCTACTGTATACTGTACTGTATAGTGTACTATACTGTACTGTTTAATGTACTCTACTGTATACTGTACTGTATAGTGTACTATGCTGTACTGTTTAATGTACTCTACTGTATACTGTACTGTATAGTGTACTATGCTGTATACTGTACTGTTTAATGTACCCTACTGTATACTGTACTGTATGGTGTACTATACTGTATACTGTACTGTATAGTGTACTATGCTGTATACTGTACTGTTTAATGTACTCTACTGTATACTGTACTGTTTAATGTACTCTACTGTATACTGTATTGTATAGTGTACTATGCTCTATACTGTACTCTACTGTATAGTGTACTATACTGTATACTGTACTGTTTAATGTACTCTACTGTATACTGTATTGTATAGTGTACTATGCTCTATACTGTACTCTTAAATGTACTCTACTGTATAGTGTACTATGCTGTATACTCTACTGTATAGTGTACTATAAATATATACTGTACTGTTTAATGTACTCTACTGTATACTGTACTGTATAGTGTACTATACTGTACTGTTTAATGTACTCTACTGTATACTCTACTGTATAGTGTACTGTACTGTATACTGTACTGTATAGTGTACTATACTGTACTATGCTGTATACTGTACTCTATAGTGTACTATGCTGTATACTCTACTGTATACTCTACTGTATAGTGTACTATACTGTACTGTATAGTGTACTATGCTGTATACTGTACTGTATAGTGTACTATGCTGTATATTGTACTGTATAGTGTACTATACTGTATACTGTACTGTATAGTGTACTATGCTGTATACTGTACTGTATAGTGTATTATACTGTACTGCTTAATGTACTCTACTGTATACTGTACTGTATAGTGTACTATACTGTTTACTGTACTGTTTAATGTACTCTACTGTATACTGTACTGTATAGTGTACTCTACTGTATACTGTACTGTATAGTGTACTATACTGTATACTGTACTGTATAGTGTACTATACTGTATACTGTACTATATAGTGTACTCTACTGTATACTGTACTGTATAGTGTTCTATACTGTATACTCTACTGTATAGTGTACTATACTGTATAGTGTACTATGCTGTATACTGTACTGTTTAATGTACTCTACTGTATACTGTACTGTATAGTGTACTTTACTGTATACTGTACTGTTTAATGTACTCTACTGTATACTGTACTGTATAGTGTACTTTACTGTATACTGTACTGTTTAATGTACTCTACTGTATACTGTACTGTATAGTGTACTATACTGTATACTGTAATGTTTAATGTACTTTACTGTATACTGTACTGTATAGTGTACTATACTGTATACTGTACTATACTATATACTGTACTGTATAGTGTACTATGCTGTATACTGTACTGTAGTGTACTATGCTGTATACTGTACTGTATAGTGTACTATGCTGTATACTGTACTGTATAGTGTACTATACTGTATATTGTACTGCTTAATGTACTCTACTGTATACTGTACTGTTTGGTGTACTATACTGTATACTGTACTATACTATATACTGTAATGTATAGTGTACTATGCTGTATACTGTACTGTAGTGTACTATGCTGTATACTGTACTGTATAGTGTACTATGCTGTATACTGTACTGTACTGTATACAGTACTGTACTGTGTAATGTACTATTCTGTATGCTGTATACTGTACAGTACTGTATACTATGCTGTACTGAACTATGTACTGTACTGTATAATGTACTGCACTGTATACTCTTCTATACTGTATACTGTACTGTACTGTTTACTGAACTATACTGTATACTGTACACTGTACACTGTATTGTACTGTATACTGTACTATGCTGTATACTGTACTGCACTGTATACTGTACTATACTGTATACTGTACTGTACTATACTGTACTGTGCTGTATACTGAACTGTACTCTATACTGTACTGTACCCACCGCTGCCACCATTGTTTGGGCCGGGGTTTGATATCAAATGATCTCACTTGTTAACACTTGCCTGAATGAGTGTAGGGTAGTCGCTGGTACCTTTGATGAAGCTGGGTGAGATAATAGGTAATCTCACGGCGTGTCACCTTTGGTACAGTCGTAGATTTGAGTTGTTGAGCCGTCCCAGCCAACCTGGGTTACACTTGTAATTATCTTAGCTTGTAAGTAGACACAAGTGTACACAGGCTCTGTTATCTTCATTTGTGGTTCCTTTGTTTAATGTAAACACACGTGGTGATTTTCTAGTTATATTGGATGCTCTGGTATGTTACAGAATTGTTTGTTGACAGACTACTGAGCATTAGCTATTAGCTTGTAATTAGCTGATATAATTAGAAAGAGATACAGCCTTGGGAGCTATGCTCACACACTTCTCTTTGGTACGGTGTCTGGCTGTGAACTGGTGAACTGTGTGAAACTGTGAACTAGGCGAACCTCTCTGTCTGCTTGTAAGGGGGTATGTAATCTATACGTCACGAGTCCCAGGGTTCACGGATGGGACGGAGGACCGAGAAGACTGTCTTCTGTGAACTTACATACCGAGTCAGCCACTTCTTCCAGGTTGATGATAATAAGAGGAGTTTGTGTCTTCCAGAGTGCTAAAGAAAGATCCGTACCACACAGGCTGTCTGCCCATCCACGTGTCGTGCCTGGTGGAGCTCAAACAGGCCAACAGTAAGTAACCTACATAACATTTAATAATACTTTAACATTATTATCATTTACAAACCTGCCTCACTCCCATGTGATGTGACGACACACACACACACAATTACACACACAACACACACACACACAACACACACAACACACACACACAATTACACACACACACACACACAATTACACACACACACACACACACACACACACACACACACACACATCATATACAAACAAACACACACACACACACACACACACACACACACACACACACACACACACACACACACACACACACACACACAGAGCCTTCTGGCTGCTATGCTCTTTCAATAAACCGTTAATTATTATTTATTTATTATTATTACACACAACACACACACACACACACACACACACACACACACACACACACACGGGTGCCCCTGATGACTAACTACGTGGGATCAGCATCCGCACTTTGGTCGGTGGTCGATCTGGTTCATCAAATCTTCCCACCTTGGTTCATACAACACCACATCTCTTCAGTCAATCGGTGAAAAATCTTACTAACAGGAAAGTAGAACCCCTCCCTCAGCTGGGCAGGGTTCACCTGGTTGCACTCTGAACTGGTCTAATACACACACACACAGTACCACTTGTTATTGTTTTGTAATGCTCAATATATATGTTTTAATGTGTGTTTCAGCATTGTTTCTGCTGGCTCACAAGTTAGTGGACCTGTACCCAGAGAGTGCCCTCGCTTGGTTCGCTGTTGGCTGTTACTATTATCTTATAGGTAATTAACTCATTTTTAATTGAACTTTATAAAATTCTTCCCAAATTTATGAAATGTATACAGTATATGAATTTTATTTTTTTTATGTAAATTATTGATAAATGACAGAAGTTTTACATCTTGTACTTGTAGGTAAGAACGAGCAGGCACGCAGGTACTTGAGCAAGGCCACAGCACTAGACAGAGTGTTTGGCCCAGCGTGGATAGCTTACGGTCACTCATTTGCTGCGGAGAATGAACACGACCAGGCCATGGCGGCGTACTTCAAGGCAGCTCAGCTCATGAAGGGCTGTCATCTACCACTCCTCTACATCGGCATGGAGTACGGCCTCACCAACAACCCAAAATTTGCTGAAAAATTCTTCAAAGAAGCTTTAGAAATAGCACCAGAGGACCCCTTTGTCTTACATGAACTTGGTGTTGTAGCGTTCAATAATCAGGAGTGAGTATAAGTGAGCTTGGTGTTGTAGCGTTCAATAATCAGGAGTATAAGTGAGCTTGGTATTGTAGCGTTCAATAATCAGGAGTATAAGTGAGCTTGGTGTTGTAGCGTTCAATAATCAGGAGTATCAGTGAGTGTGGTGTTGTAGCGTTCAATAATCAGGAGTATCAGAAAGCTTGGTGTTGTAGCGTTCAATAATCAGGAGTGAGTATAAGTGAGCTTGGTGTTGTAGCGTTCAATAATCAGGAGTATAAGTGAGCTTGGTGTTGTAGCGTTCAATAATCAGGAGTATAAGTGAGCTTGGTGTTGTAGCTTCAATAATCAGGAGTATAAGTGAGCTTGGTGTTGTAGCATTCAATAATCAGGAGTATAAGTGAGCTTGGTGTTGTAGCGTTCAATAATCAGGAGTATAAGTGAGCTTGGTGTTGTAGCGTTCAATAATCAGGCGTATAAGTGAGCTTGGTGTTGTAGCGTTCAATAATCAGGAGTATAAGTGACCTTGGCGTTGTAGCGTTTAATAATCAGGAGTATAAGTGAGCTTGGTTTTGTAGCGTTCAATAATCAGGAGTATAAGTGAGCTTGGTGTTGTAGCGTTCAATAATCAGGAGTATCAGAAAGCTTGGTGTTGTAGCGTTCAATAATCAGGAGTATAAGTGAGCTTGGTGTTGTAGCGTTCAATAATCAGAAGTGAGTATAAGTGAGCTTTGTGTTGTATCGTTCAATAATCAGGAGTATAAGTGAGCTTGCTGTTGTAGCGTTCAATAATCAGGAGTATAAGTGAGCTTGGTGTTGTAGCATTCAATAATCAGGAGTATCAGTGAGCTTGGTGTTGTAGCGTTCAATAATCAGGCGTATAAGTGAGCTTGGTGTTGTAGCGTTCAATAATCAGGAGTATAAGTGACCTTGGCGTTGTAGCGTTTAATAATCAGGAGTATAAGTGAGCTTGGTTTTGTAGCGTTCAATAATCAGGAGTATAAGTGAGCTTGGTGTTGTAGCGTTCAATAATCAGGAGTGAGTATAAGTGAGCTTGGTGTTGTAGCGTTCAATAATCAGGAGTATAAGTGAGCTTGGTGTTGTAGCGTTCAATAATTAGGAGTATAAGTGAGCTTGGTGTTGTAGCGTTCAATAATTAGGAGTATAAGTGAGCTTGGTGTTGTAGCGTTCAATAATCAGGTGTATAAGTGAGCTTGGTGTTGTAGCGTTCAATAATTAGGAGTATAAGTGAGCTTGTGTTGTAGATTCAATAATCAGGAGTATAAGTTAGCTTGGTGTAACATTCAATAATCAGGAGTGAGTATAAGTGAGCTTGGTGTTGTAGCATTCAATAATCAGGAGTATAAGTGAGCTTGGTGTTGTAGCGTTCATTAATTACGAGTATAAGTGACCTTGGCGTTGTAGCGTTCAATAATCAGGAGTATAAGTGAGCTTGGTGTTGTAGCTTTCAATAATCAGGAGTATAAGTGAGCTTGGTGTTGTAGCGTTAATAATCAGGAGTATAAGTGAGCTTGATGTTGTAGCGTTCAATAATTAGGAGTATAAGTGAGCTTGGTGTTGTAGCGTTCAATAATTAGGCGTATAAGTGAGCTTGGTGTTGTAGCGTTCAATAATCAGGAGTATAAGTGAGCTTAGCTTAGTGTTGTAGCATTCAATAATCAGGAGTGAGTATAAGTGAGCTTGGCGTTGTAGCGTTCAATAATCAGGAGTATAAGTGAGCTTGGTTTTGTAGCGTTCAATAATGAGGAGTATAAGTGACCTTGGCGTTGTAGCGTTCAATAATCAGGAGTATAAGTGAGCTTGGTTTTGTAGCGTTCAATAATCATGAGTATAAGTGAGCTTGGTGTTGTAGTTTCAATAATCAGGAGTATAAGTGAGCTTGGTGTAGCATTCAATAATCAGGAGTGAGTATAAGTGAGCTTGATGTTGTAGCGTTCGATAATCAGGAGTATAAGTGAGCTTGATGTTGTAGCGTTCAATAATCAGGAGTATAAGTGAGCTTGGTGTTTTAGCGTTCAATAATCAGGAGTATAAGTGAGCTTGGTGTTGTAGCGTTCAATAATCAGGAGTCTAAGTGTGCTTGGTGTTGTAGCATTCAATAATTAGGAGTGTAGGTGACCTTGGTGTTGTAGCGTTCAATAATCAGGAGTATAAGTGAGCTTGGTTTTGTAGCGTTCAATAATCATGAGTATAAGTGAGCTTGGTGTTGTAGTTTCAATAATCAGGAGTATAAGTGAGCTTGGTGTAGCATTCAATAATCAGGAGTGAGTATAAGTGAGCTTGATGTTGTAGCGTTCGATAATCAGGAGTATAAGTGAGCTTGATGTTGTAGCGTTCAATAATCAGGAGTATAAGTGAGCTTGGTGTTTTAGCGTTCAATAATCAGGAGTGAGTATAAGTGAGCTTGGTGTTGTAGCGTTCAATAATCAGGAGTATAAGTGAGCTTGGTGTTATAGCGTTTAATAATCAGGAGTATAAGTGGGCTTAGTGTTGTAGCTTTCAATAATCGGGAGTATAAGTGAGCTTAGCTTAGTGTTGTAGCATTCAATTATCAGGAGTATAAGTGAGCTTGGTGTTGTAGCGTTCAATAATCAGGAGTATAAGTGAGCTTGGTGTTGTAGCGTTCAATAATCAGGAGTCTAAGTGTGCTTGGTGTTGTAGTGTTTAATAATCAGGAGTGAGTATAAGTGAGCTTGGTGTTGTAGCGTTCAATTATCAGGAGTATAAGTGAGCTTGGTGTTGTAGCGTTCAATAATCAGGAGTGAGTATAAGTGAGCTTGGTGTTGTAGCGTTCAATAATCAGGGGTATAAGTGAGCTTGGTGTTGTAGCGTTCAATAATCAGGAGTATAAGTGAGCTTGGTGTTGTTGCATTCAATAATCAGGAGTGAGTATAAGTGAGCTTGGTGTTGTAGCGTTCAATAATCAGGGGTATAAGTGAGCTTGGTGTTGTTGCGTTCAATAATCAGGAGTATAAGTGAGCTTGGTGTTGTAGCATGCAATAATCAGGAGTATAAGTGAGCTTGGTGTTGTAGCGTTCAATAATCAGGAGTATAAGTGAGCTTGGTGTTGTAGCATTCAATAATTAGGAGTGTAGGTGACCTTGGTGTTGTAGCGTTCAATAATCAGGAGTATAAGTGAGCTGAAGTTCATGAATCTTTTATTTAAGATGTAACAGTTGTGAACCATGCCAGTTAAGGAGTATTTATTGCTGTGTAGCTGTGGTGATGGTTTATAAACAACATCAGTGATATTTAACAGTTAAAGGTAAATATGTCAACATTTTTAGTGTTTTCACCTTGTTACTGAGAATGATTATACAGTATTTGGCAGCACTGATTTTAATGCATTGGATCTGAAGTACAGGTAAACCTTGATAAACAATGTCTCGTTCAGCAATGTTCTGCTTTAATGATGATCATGAATTAACATCATCTCTCTATACAGTACTGTATATGATCAATTAATTTTTTTTAACAATCTCAATCGAATATCAATCAATATCCATTGGTTTGAATTTCTTTTATCTCTAGTACAAACCATGGTTTGTATATACTCAAGTTAACTGCTGTCTTGCAAGGATTCCAGCAATGCAAATTATATTTTTCTACGTCAAGTCTGTGACGTTTTATAAGGAAACAATATTTAACCCCATGCATGATGCATCTCTACCTTCACTTGTCAGCCCTACCTCCACATTGCCACAACCTGCGCACTACAGCCGTGTGTTTGGTTCTTTGTTGATCATAAACCCACCATCACATGGCTTCACTATTGTCAGCCAGCTTTGTACTCATCATCGGTGTTTTTCTTATATAGTGAGAGGACAGCACTAATATTTAGACTGAACTGTGTTATGGTGACTATCAAGTGATATTTTCTGTGTTTTTGTGACTGTAAAGTGCGTCGACTCTGTTGTTTTGAACATGTGAGCAGTGTTTTTGTCATCATCGCTCACTGTTTTTGTGACAAGTGCTTTTGTTCTGTTTTTGTGACAAGTGCCTTTGCTCTGTTTTTGTGACAATCGCCTTTGCTCTGTTTTTGTGACAATCGCCTTTGCTCTGTTTTTGTGAGTGTGAAGTGAGCAGTGTAACCTTGACAATGTCTGGGAAGGCCAAGGCATCCAAGACAACTGTGTCTCTGAGGTGAAGCTTGACACTGTTAAGCAGCATGAGACTCCCCAGAGGCTGTGTGATGTCTCCACTCCACCTGCAAGAGTCCTCTTTGCCTTGAAGGGGACATGTGATAATGACCAGACTTATTCCTCAGGATGTTGTGAGTGTTGTTTAATTGTGTTGTACTGATAGTAGTACAGTATTGTTGGAATTGTTTGGTCGGTGATACATGTGTGTTTGGGTACTGGCTGGGAATGTATCCCATTGAACCCCATGTTATAATGTTCTTGATCTACAATACTTCACTGAGTGATGGGTTTATCAGGAACCTAACCCCGTTGTTTATCAAGGTTTACCTGTACGTAGTGAGTTGATTTTCTAGTAAAACAAAAGCTGCTCAACTCACCACTGTATCCAGTGTATCAATGTTGCCAAATCTGTGTGGCCAGACATGTAAATAACTATCATCGGTAAAACAATTTATGCCACACCCTATATATGTGTCTTATGCCTATGAGAGGTGATTGAGTTCCTTCTTCACATGTTAAGGAAGAGTGAACCTTTTATAGTAGAGAGGAAGATAAATATAGATGGAAGAATATGCCACTATGTTACGTCTGGCGTCCATCAGGTACACGTCAGCAGAAGTGTACCTACGGCGGGCTGTGGTGTTAGTGGAGGAGAGCGGTGTAGTAGTGGTGCCTGAGAAGTGGTCCGCCCTCTTGAATAATCTCGCTCACACCTGTCGCAAGCTGCAGAAGTATGAAGAGTCTCTACACTTTCACCAACAGGTGTGTGACTCTTGCTTTTTAAGGTTCTGTAAAAGAGTTATTGTTGTGATGTGTAACTTGTGTCTGTGAAAATTTTATATATCTTTCTACAGGTTTGGAGTGACGATTGAAGGTGTATGTGATGAGAGGATTTCATAGCACCAGGAAACCTCTTGTCTCTATACGACCAGCGATAAACAAAGGTTCTTCTCTCTCCTCTGTCAGTCATCGCTGTGAATGAGAGATAATACTGTACAGTTTGCCCTGAGACATGGAGGTGTATAATGAGTCATCACTGTTGCAACAAAATTCTTTGTTTTGCACAGATCACAACTCATTTGGCCAGTATACCTAATCAGGCCCAATCACTCCAGCCACCCAATCCAACCCAACCCCAATCATTTCAACCCAACCCAACTCAACCTAACCTAATCCAACTTAATGTAGTTACTGGGGTGTGATCTGTATTGGACTGTGTGGCATATGTTCTCTCATTCTGAGTGATGGTCTTCAGCTAACTTGTGGGTCACTGAAGAGTTTACTGGGGCAACTCTTAAAAATTAGTATGTTATTCATATTCCTAGGCAGCTTCTACTGATAAAAGTTTGTTTACATTAATTCTTGTCACCAACTGTAGTGCATTACTTACTGTGACAACTGGCTCGGCAGTCAGTTGTGTCTCAGCAGCTGCAGAGAATGCGTGTGTGTGTTAGTGATTAATGATACAGTTCATGTTAATAATTTCAGGCATTGAGGTTGTGCCCAGGTGTATCGTCAACTTACTCGGCGTTGGGTCTGGTACAGTCCCTGCTGGGTGACTACGAGGCGGCGGTGGTGTCCCTTCACAAGGCTCTCTCCCTACACCGGGACGACACCACCGCTACCACTCTCCTCACCACGGTCATGGAGCAGCTTATGGCACAAACCCCGGCATTTCAGGGTGAGGCGCTGTTTTCCTTTATTACAGCAACACCTCCATATAACGCACTAAAGGGGAGTCCAGTTCCTTATATCGAGGTTCATTAGATGTGAAACAGATATAATGAAATAAATGGACGATGATGTATGTGTGTTGACAGGTGGTGATAATGTATATGTGTTGACAGGTGGTGATAATGTATATGTGTTGACAGGTGGTGATAATGTATGTGTGTTGACAGGTGGTGATAATGTATCTGTGTTGACAGGTGGTGATAATGTATGTGTGTTGACAGGTGGTGATAATGTATATGTGTTGACAGGTGGTGATAATGTATATGTGTTGACAGGTGGTGATAATGTATGTGTGTTGACAGGTGATGATAATGTACCACAGTTGGACCTGCCATCAGAGCTCGTGGGTACTGACACCAACACCAGCGACATCACCCCTGCCTCTGCTGAAGACCCCTTGAGTGACACCAACCTGTTAGGCTCAAGTATAGGTAGGTGGTGGTGCTTCTCTTGTTGTGTGTGTGTCCTCCTACTCAGGGCTGACCACCACAAGGTAGCTCACTGGAGGAGGTCTTAGAGCACCCTCTTTGTGGCGTCAGTTTATCTGTACGTACAAAGCCAAAGCCAAAGCCACCTACTGTATGTACAGGGTATGTGTAAGTTTGGGTGAGTTGTCAGTGTCACATGACCTTCATCTCAGATTCGGCGCCCATCAAGGTCCATCTGGCTCGACATCGCCTGCATGTTACCCCTCCCAGGAACATTTCTCTTTGCCACAATGTTGCGTCACTCTTTTTCTTTTACAGGTACTTTAACGAGCAAAGTTCGGTGGATTTGGCATCCTGTGTACCACCGGCAAGGCCATGGACTCGTAACACTCGTCTTGCCTGCGGTGCCCACTGTTTCTCTGTGGATGTCGGTCACACTAGAATACCGTTATAGTACCTCCTTTCCTCACACAGCCAAACTGTGGAATGCTCTGCCTTCCTCTGTGTTTCCATACTCATATAATCTGTCTCACTTCAAAACCTGGTTTTCCAGCATCTTTGTGGTGTAGATTAATATATCTTTTATATTTTTTAGTATTAATTTATTTTTACTCTTATCCCCCCCTTTCCCCCTCCCCCGCTCCGTTGTGGGTCGATGACCTGTGCCCGGGTGGTCTATTCCCCGTTTAAAAAAAATAATAATATATACAGTATATATATATATATATTATATATATATATATAATATATATATATATATATATATATATATATATATGTATATATATATATATATATATATATATATACATACATATATATATATATATATACATATACATATACATATATATATATACAGTCAACCCTCACTTTACGCGGTCCCACATTCCGCGTTTACACGTTTACACGGTGCCCTGCCAGAACCCAGGATGCTCACATTCCGCTGTGGGTGTACCCCTTTACACGGGTGAAGTATAATTTTTTTATTTAGCTCATAAAATTCATACAAATTATCCGGCCAGAATATAATTTACATTGCTGGAATTCTTACAATTTGATGATCATTTTGAATATAAACATCATAGATTTTGCATTAGACATACAAATTTTAGATATAATGTTTACTCTGAGTAAATATGTTATCTTTTGTGAAAAATATATGACATTTATATTCAAAATATTCCTGGTCTTACAAGGAATCCAGCAATGTCAATTATATTATCCTAACTTTAGTCTGATTTATTATTTATTACTAAAAAGGTAAACAGTCTGGTATTCCCACACATTCATCTGGTAGGGAGGGATGGTGGGGGGTGGGAGGGAGGGAGGGACCGGCGACTGACCACCTGGCACCAGGGTGTGAAGAATATTTTTTTTTTTTTATTAACTGAAGATATTTGTTTTAGCTCATAAAATTCATACAAATTACCCGGCCAGAATATAATTTACATTGCTGGAATTCTTACAATTTGATGATCATTTTGAATATAAACATCATATATTTTGCATTAGACATACAAATTTTAGATATAATGTTTACTCTGAGTAAATATGTTATCTTTTGTGCAAAATATATGACATTTATATTCAAAATATTCCTGGTTTTACAAGGAATCCAGCAATGTCAATTATATTATCCTAACTTTAATCTGAGGTATTATTTAATACTAAATGTTAAAATCTAGTTTTTTCACCCAACCTTTCTCTTGAAGGGAGGATTGGTGGGGGGGAGGGTTGGGACGGACCGACCATCTGGCCCGGTTGGAAGAGGGGGGGAGGCAAGGTGGGGTACTTTGATTGACAGATAGTGTTGTGAAGAATATTTTTTTTTTATTAACTGAAGATATTTGTTTTAGCTCATAAAATTCATACAAATTACCCGGCCAGAATATAATTTACATTGCTGGAATTCTTACAATTTGATGATCATTTTGAATATAAACATCATAGATTTTGCATTAGACTTACAAATTTTAGATATAATGTTTACTCTGAGTAAATATGTTATCTTTCGTGCAAAATATATGACATTTGTATTCAAAATATTCCTGGTCTTACAAGGAATCCAGCAATGTCAATTATATTATCCTAACTTTAGTTTGAGGTATTATTTATTACTGTACCTGGTTTTCCCCCCAAAATTTCTCAGAGAGGGAAGAGCCAGCGAGTATAGTGTGAGAAGAGGGGGAGGGAGTTGAGTCCATTATTTGAAGGGACATTAACTTGGCGACTGTATTTCTCTATTTCTCTTAAGTATTAATTGTGTGCATGTACCATCATAAAATTAAGATGTTATTTTTACTAGAACATAGGTATTGTGTTGGAAAAAGTGGAGTTTGGGGGTCAGCTGGTCTCTATTTCATTTAATCCCATATGTTATGTTATTCACTTTACGCGTTTCTCACTTTCCGCGGTACCCTGTGGGTTACATTAACCGCGTAAAGTGAGGGTTGACTATATATATATATATATATATATATATATATATATATATATTATATATATATATATATGATATATATATATATATATATATATATATATATATATATATATATATATATATATATATATATATATATATATACACTTCATTTTTAGTCCATATAACACGCGGACTTTGAACATATAATCAACGACCTCACCAGCAAGGAATCGAACCCTCGACCTACAGGGTGTGACTAGGGAACGCTTACCGGCTAGGCCACAAGGACACTAAAAGCAGTTCTAGACTCTGTTATATTTCACACAAAGCCTGTTCATCGAGCTGATGGCGCCGTGAACCTCAATGGGAAACTGCCCGTGCCTCTTATGTGGTGTCAGTAGCATTTTACCGAATCCAGCTGGTATGAAACGCGAGGTACATATATATACTTCATTTTTAGTCCATATAACACGCGGACTTTGAACATATAATCAATGACCTCACCAGCAAATAATCGAACCCTCGACCTACAGGGTGTGACTAGGGAACGCTTACCGGCTAGGCCACAAGGACACTAAAAGCAGTTCTAGACTCTGTTATATTTCACACAAAGCCTGTTCATCGAGCTGATGGCGCCGTGAACCTCAATGGGAAACTGCCCGTGCCTCTTATGTGGTGTCAGTAGCATTTTACCGAATCCAGCTGGTATGAAACGCGAGGTACATATATATACTTCATTTTTAGTCCATATAACACGCGGACTTTGAACATATAATCAACGACCTCACCAGCAAGGAATCGAACCCTCGACCTATATTGTATTGAAAATATGTTGGAGGTAATATAAGTGTGTGTACCTAAGTGTTATTTAACTCGGTGTGATGTGGTGTGAGTTATGGTCGTATTATTCACTGGTATGTGTTATATAATCGTGTGTGTGTGTGTGTTGCAGGTCAGCCGGTGATGCACTCGTCAGACATTGGGGGAGACTCTCTGAGCCACACTGAGAGCCAGTCATCAGCTCTCATCATCGAGGACATGGTGATGGACGACCAGAGTCCATAGATGTAGAAATATTCTTCAGTCAAATACATTTACAGTGAAACCCCCATCTAACATACTGTATAGAGATGAAAGTCTGTTAGATGTTAAACCCTCATCTCTTGGACAACTGTATATGTGGAGGAGAGTGCATTAATGGAGGTGTCATTATACAGGGTGTCCCATAAATTTCCATACATAGGAAAAATAAATTTTATATGAAGATCCATTTTTATTTATATAATATGCTCTACATGACTACCATTCTGTTGAAAACACTCTTCAATGCGTGTCCTCCACTGCTGAAGAACACGTTCAAGCACGGCTGGAGTTATGCTTGTAATGGCGTTGGTGATACGTTGTATGGAAACTTATGGGACACCCTGTATAAGTTTCCTAAATGATGATTTTCATTGTTTTAGGTTAATTAATTTTCATTTTATACTGAAATAATATCCTAACCAAGCAAATTTTTTAAAAGTGTGTACAGGCAATGACCGTTTTACAATGGATCAATATGTGCTCAGTCAGTTTTATGATGTAAAATATTAACACCATTTACCACTATGTGATGGTTAAAGATCAGTTTTATGATGTTCACTACCCTCATGCTTTTCCTACACTGTCACTGCTATGAAAAAGTGATGAGCAATGACTCACAATATTCTGAGATATCATGACACTATATCAGAATGGTGTAACACATGCAGCCCACATGGGAGGTTCTGCCAGGCTAAACAGTTGAATGTGTCACATAGCCCAGAGGATGGCTTGTGTGTGGAAGAAGCTATTCTTTGTACATAATAATATATACAGGTGCTCCTTTACTTACAAACGAGTTATGTCCTGAGGCTTGTTCTAAAGTACAATTGTTTTTGTAAGTCCAACTTTACTCCTATAGACACCAAACATATTGCAAAAAATAAAAGATAATGTGTGTTTAGTACAGGCATCCCCCGCGTTACGGAAGCCCTGGTTACAGAATTTCGCTCTTACGGAACTTGTAAATTATGACCAATAATTTCGCGTTACGGCCCGTAAATCCACCCTTACGGAAATTTGGGGTAAATTTTAACAAACACAAGGCCTCACACATGCCATTCAGACTGACAGACTTGACAAGTTTTACCAACCATAAGGACAGTTGAAGCTTTAAGCATCACTCACAATGGATCTTGAATATTCCAACTGTAATCAGACATACCTAAGTTGCCTCAACAATTGCAACCCCAGTTGCAATATCAAATTCTGTGTCACTACTAAAAAATAATAGTCCCTGGTGCACTCTTAAGATTAAGAGAAAACGGATGACTCAGGCGGCCTTGAAGTGAGAGAAAACGGACTCCTATGACGGGGCACTCAAATAAAGAGACATGGCTACATGTGTTGTGGACTACCCACTGTACATTATCCTTTTCATTACTTTGTAATAAACCTCGTCATGCCTATGTGTGTTTCTGATAATTACCATAACATTATATATTTAGCGGTTGTACAAACACAAGGCCTCACACGTGCCATTCAGACTGACAGACTTGACAAGTTTTACCAACCATAAAGACAGTTGAAGCTTTAAATATCACTCACAATGGATCTTGAATATCCAACTGTAATCAGACATACCTAAGTTGCCTCAACAATTCCAACCCCAGTTGCAATATCAAATTCTGTGTCACTACTAAAAATAATAGTCCCTGGAGTACTGAAGTGAGAGAAAACGGACTCCTATGACGGGGCACTCAAATAAACATACACATAGCTGTATAATGCAATATTATGCAATATTAACCCCTAAATTGGTGTTTTTAGAAGGTATATCATAAATTATTTAATGTTCTGTATTGTATGTGTTTATAAATGTTTATTTTCATTAATAAAAGTGCTTGAATTACTTTTTTGGGGCCGAAAAAATTCCTTAGGAACGCATCTCCTGTTTTATAATGGAAGTCAATGGGAAAATAGATTTCGCGTTACGGAATTTCGCGATACGGTCAATTTTCCGGGAACGGAACCCTTCCGTAAGACGGGGGATGCCTGTACAGCTATACAGTACCCTACAATACAGCCTTGAAACCTGGCTCACTTTTAGGTAATGTTTGTTCTGTCTGGAATTTTCTTCAAAATAATCAGTGGTGGGCATGGTTCCGCTCACCGCTAATTAGCGAAGCTAACTTTCTTGTTAGCAGATTAGCGTTTTTGCTAACTTTGGAAACCATTGGCGGACCAATTAGCTTCCGCTAAATTTAGTTCTGCTAACTTTAAGTCCGCTAACAAAATTTATACATGTTTGTTCCTGTCTGTTGTGAGCATGTGACGCCGCGACGCAAGTCTCCAACAGCCAGTCAGGCACGCTTGGCTGACTGCGTGTTTACGTGTAAACGTGACAAGACATGATTTGTTGACGCCTCGCTGCAGCAGCTGCGCGAATGGAATTTTTCGATCATTAAAGTTTAATACTGTACTTTTTTTTACAGTAAATAAAGACTGTCAGTGTATGTTGAAAGAATCATAGAATGTAATTGTAAACTAATGTATAATTTCATTTCTCATTTATTTGTTAATTTAATTAGGATTTTTTGCGTCAATATATTTGGTTATGCTAAGTACTGCATAAGTTCATAACCAGGATGTCATCCAAGGTGTGCGCCAAATAAAATTTTCTAAAAACTTACTTTTCATTAAAGTTTAAAGTTTTCTGTTTATTTACATGACTAAGACCAACAATAAGTTATATAAAAATGCACTGGTATAATGTGTATGTGGTTGGTATTGCATATTTACATGAATAATGAAGAAGGCCAATAGGTTGTATGAGAATGCAAATTAATTATTTGTGAAATTGTGTACAGTGTACACCTTGATAAGTTGATCATCATATGATCTTGGCATGATGCTATTTGCTACTTATGCTATACAATACTATAGTTTTTGGATTCGTTTAATACTTTCTGTCTTTTCGTACAGTAAATAAAAATAATAAAGTGTATGTTGAAACTTGAATGTAAACTAATGTTTAATTTCATTTGTTCATTTAAGTATTTGTGTACACCTTGATAATCATCTGATCTTGGCATGCTATACCTTTTTGGAAAGCTCTATGTCTAAGCTACAAGACAACATATGAAAATTTAAGCTCTCTAGGTCTGTTTTTAAGGGTTTTAGAGGCCCCCCCCCCCCCCCCAAAAAAAAAACGAAGTTAAATTCATATGATAAAAGTTGGTGGTTAGCATTAGCTTCCGCTAATTTTTTTAGCGGTTTAGCGTTAGCGAAGTTAACTTTTTAGTTAGCAGATAGCGAAGCTAACTTTCGTTTAGCTATGCCCACCACTGAAAATAATCCAGTGTCATCCACATTAAACACTTGCTCTGGAAAGTAACCCCTTCAGTGATGATGTTTGTACTGTATCTGAAAGTTTGTTAAGTCCAATGTTCTTAAGTTGAGGAGCGTCTGTACTGCACTAGTAAATGTAAAGAATATATAGAAATAATAATAATAATTAATAAAGGAAATGAAAAAAACATTGCATTGCCATTTAGCAGTCTTGTCACTAACACTAGACAGCATAGCTGCGAGTGAACGCCTCTCCCTCGGTCTCTTGTGCTAGCTCCCACACACATAATAAATGTTTAATCCCTTTGTTTTTTTGACTGCATGATAATTTTTATTTTTATTTATTTTTTTCACATTCTGTATAAAAGATTATATGCATGTAACAGAGTAAAGAAATTTTTTTTTTTAAATTACGTATATATCCCCGTTAGCCGGAACAATTGGTGCAGAGCACTTCCGGGGATAAAAGATTTCCGGGTAACAAGACGTCTTTTTGAAACCCGAAAAAATCCCCCATCCCCGGAAATATTTCCGTTTACTGGAAAAAAAATTCTGTGTCTAAACTATACATCTTGCACAGACAAATACTAGCCCACATCCTCAGAATGTTTCTGTGTGCTGGGGAGTTTTCCAAGAGTCTAAACTAAATATCTATATGATATGGTCGTGAATGAAGCTGTGTGTTACAGCAAGGACTGGTATTTTCCACTCCCATTTAGCTGTGGGGGATTAGTGGATCTCACGTAACTGACCTGACCTGACACAATGTCAGGTAGAGGTAGGGTGGGGTATTGGTGGTCTCATATTACTGACCTTCTGATACAATGTCAGGTCCCCCACTGTTGGGTGGGGGATTATAAGGTCTCAGGACCTGAAGATGTCTTGAATAAACATGAATGCTAAAATACAGTATTTTTTATACTTCCACTTATCACATTGTATCCCTTCAACATTACGTTACATAACATTTTAAAATATGGAGAGAAAGCAGGAAGGTGTGGGTCATTAGAGAGATGGAGTGGTAACATGCACCAGTGTTGCTAAGCTCCTCAAGAGTTGATCTTTCAATTCACCTCCACATAGTTAACCACACATAAATTTATGTCATACAATATGGGGGTGTCTGGGTGTGATGATGTGGTATTAATAAATAAATAAACAATATTGTATGGTCAATGACAGGCATTTGATGAATAGTAGCGTACCACAATTGTCACTGCTATTCACCAAACTACTGTACTGTCATTAACATTACAATATTGTTTATTTATTCTTCATTAAATAATACCCCAACACCACATCATACACATCTAGTTTACAGTCTTTTGTGTGAGACACTGAGTTGGAGGGAGTCTAGCACTCCCCTTTCACCAATGGTGAGCCTCTTATGGTGTATGTTTTATCATGGTTAATATAAAATATTAAACACATTAAGCACAAATTATTACAGTAAACACGTCTTTATTAATTAGTAAATAAAAAACAAAGTAAAACATTTTACAATAGGAGTGGCAGGCATGGGGAGGAGTAGGGGAGAGGCAGGAACCTTTTTTGGGGGTGTACTATGGTCACCACGTCACATTTTGGTGGGAATCTACAACCAATTAGGCATCGGTTTTCCAGTGTCGCCATGAAACGTCACCCCCTGACCTTTCAGCCAGCTTCTCACGTTCCATTCCCACGTGCCATGAAACGTCACCCCCAGACCTTTCAGCCGGCTTCTCACATTCCATGCCCACGTGGTCTAGCTACGGTTTGTTGTGGTAGTTTCTAATTGCTGGTTTCTACTCCTGGGACTCAACGTCATGTCACCCCTCCACCGCTAAGAAAGAATATGACAGAGGAGTATTCAGAGTCGATTCCTACAGCAAGAGATGGTGCAGAGTCTTGACAGGTGCAGGTCCACACAGCAATTTGTCCACACATGACCCAGAGCAGTCGGTACATCCATTCCATCAGTAATAATTTCAGCACTTGGTTACGGCAGACGGTAGGTAGGTCCCTGGAGCGTCCTTGTCCATCCCATCAAGAGATCCAGTCACGTCACATTTCTGCTGCTAAGGGAGAATACAACAGAAGAGTATTCTGACAAAATCAAGCACTTGACAAACAATCAGCCAACACATTATTCACACCTTTAATGTGCCGGATATCCAGATCATACTCCTGCAGCAGTAGACCCCACCTGGTCAGTCGCTGGTTCTTATCCCTAAACTTACGGAGAAACTTCAGGGGATGATCAGTTTAAATCACTCTGAGACCAGGGCTGGATTGCAGGTACACTCCAAAGTGCTGAAATGATAGTATTAGAGAAAGCAGCTTCTCAATGACAGAGTAGTTACATTGGGCCAAGTTAAACTTCCAGCTAAAATAACACACCAGGTGCAGAATGCTTGTTTCTTCTTCTTGGAGCAACACGGCTCCAACATTTCTAGCGTCTACAGTGATAGTGAAAGCTTTTTCAAAGTTGGGAGCACATAGGACAGAATAAGTAGAAAGAATGTCTTTGGTTGCTTTAAAGGAGTCCTCTCACTCACTAGCATAGATTCTACCACCTGAACCACACGGGCATGGGGATGGGAGGGCAATGTGCGGGGCACTCTGTTCCAGGAACAAGACACCTGAGGATTCCTCCACAGTCTTCATTCGTGTTGCAGTCTACTGTAGTAACTATTGTTACGACCGTGTCGTATTTTTCTATTTTTTTTTATAACATGCTTCCATGTTGTTCCATATTATTCCTGTAATGATGTGTTATATTTACTATTATATAATCTAGTCACCTTACCCTGTGCTGTTTAGGTTTTAACTGTTATTATTTGTTCAACCCCATCTTATTTCTTCATTTAGTATTGTAACAAGCATTCTTTGTTTCTGTAACGACCATCTGCATCGTTAAACGACCCATGTTTCACTGGCATGTCGCATTGGTGTAAGCCGACCCTATATATAGTACCCCACCAGCAGACGGAGTTCAGTCCAATCCTCTTGTCATTCAGTTAACGTTCTTTTGAGTGACACCCTTCACCTGTTACTTATACTTCATTTTATTTCTGTGTTGTTCCTGTCGCCACCAATGTGGTATATCTATGTGAGTACCTATTCATGTCTCTTATGTGTCCATCAGTGCTTGCTTAGTTACATTTAAGTAATTCAGTGTTGTTTCACGATAGTTAATTTTTGTGTTAGTTATTTATATGTTTATGCAGTGTTAACGTAATCCTGTTTCGATGTTTTCGTATCATTTGTGTCTTAAAGGTTTCGATATTGAATCAATTTGTTGTGACAGCCTACGAGGCTCTTTATTGTGTTAATATTTAATTTAATTAAATTCTTAAAGGTTTACTTTATTTATTTTTATTCCCTTTTGATTTACTTCACACGATTTTTGTTTGGTTACGCCTAGAACCTGGATATTAAAGTAAATTAAGAGACGGCGTAACAGTTTTGGCGACCTTGCCAGGATTCACTAACGACCTTTTGACACTTGTGATATTCTTTTTGTATTTTTTTTTTTTTTTTACTAGATAGCCATCATGGTTTTCATTAGCCAATATGATGTGGCTGCCTTTGCATCAAGTAATCCCTCCATTGAGGAAGTTTCAAAGTTATATGCACATGAGTTAAGATTAATTTGCGAGTATTATGGTGTGGTAATTTCTAGCAGCACCAGTAAAGTAAAGTTGTTTAACGCGGTAAGAAGTTTGCTGTGTGGAGATAGTGTTGATGTTAGTTTAAGAGAAGACCACGGTGAAGCTAGTCAAGTTAACGTAGCTGAGTCACGTTCAGTGAATGATGAATTATGCCTTCTCAAGTGGCAAATAAAATTGAAAGAAGCTGAAGTTATAGCGAAAAGAGTTGGGATACGTCAGGCGGAAGCTGAGGCTAAAGCGAGAGAAGCTGAAGCTAAAGCGAAAGAGGCTGAAGCCAAAGCAAAAGAAGAAGATTCAGAAAACTTCAACTGCGTATACAGCTTGGTCAGAGTGACCCTTCTAACACCAATGGCCTCACCCCCAGATCTAGTTTTTCTCATTTTGATCCAGCACGTGCTGTTAGGCTAATGCCCATGTTTTCAGAGGAAACAGTTGATGAGTTTTTCATTGCTTTTGAGAGACTTGCTACCACTTTAAAGTGGCCTATAGAGTTTTGGCCCATTTTGCTTCAACAAGCGTTTGCAGGTAAGGCTCTGTGTGTTTTTCGTCTCTTACAGACAGTGATGCTAATGATTATTTATGTGTTAAGGAGGAAGTTTTGAAGGCTTATGCCCTTGTTCCTGAAGCGTACAGACAACGCATTCGTGGCTTCCGTAAGAAGGCAGAGCAGACCCACCTTGAATCTGCTAGGAGTAAAAGAGAGGTATTCTCAAAGTGGTTACACTCCATGGAAGTGAGTGAGTTTGACTCCCTGATTGAGTTAATGCTCACAGACGAATTTTGGAGAACCATCGACGAAGAGGTTACCTTATACTTGTTAGATAGGGAATTTAGTACTATCGAAGAGGCTGCTAAGCATGCTGATGGATTTGTTTTGAGGCATGGTAGGACTAACAAAGATGTTATGCCCCCACAGGCTCAAAGGACTTTTAATCCCTCTCTCCACAGAGCGAGA
Source organism: Homarus gammarus (assembly GCA_958450375.1). NCBI lineage: Eukaryota > Metazoa > Arthropoda > Malacostraca > Decapoda > Nephropidae > Homarus > Homarus gammarus. The sequence continues at coordinate 1,297,804 of CAUDMG010002591.1, forward strand.
CAAGGGAATACTAACAATAGTAATTTTGTGCGTGACAGGAGCTGGACGCGTTCGCTACGTAATGGGGCGTCCAAATTTTCTACATACCCTTGTAATTACTGTGGAAAGCCAGGTCATAAGGCAGAGTTTTGTTGCACAAGGCTGCAGCTAAATACAGGCAGACCAGCTATGATTGTTACTGAAGAGACTAATAAGTCACCAGTCGGAGTGATGGCTGGTTTGAATAAGGCTGACAGCATGCCAATAGGGTTGATTTCCAAAAAAGGTGAAGTACAGTTCGTCCCCGAGTTACGTACATCCGACTTACGTACAAACGGCCGATACGTACATCGTTTCTGAAGTCTTTAATTGCAAAAATATTGTCTTAATAGGGCGAGCAATTTTTAAATTTGGCGGGCGAGCGTATAGTTTGCGTGCCAGCCGCACCGCCACTATCACTGACCATGCAGACGACACGCTAGACGCACCAAAGCAACACGTGTGGTCATTGTGCGAACACGTGTGGTCATTGTGCATACTTCTCCTGTGAATTTCTGCCCTATTTTGTACACTTTACTCTGTGTTCAATGACTGGTGTAAAGCGTAAGAGTGGTGAAGCCAGTGGGAGTGCTACGAAACGTCAAGCAATCTCACTAGAGGTAAAAATGGACATAATAAAACTGCTTGACAGTGGTGAAAAGTTGACCAATGTTGCCCGCAAATTTAACCTGAGTTGGGGGATTTTCGAATTACGTACAACCTTTTGGTCCCCATTATGTACGTAACTTGGGGACTTACTGTACGAGAGAGTGCAGTTTCGGTTCTCGCCTCACGAGACCTTGATCCTTTCCAGGAGAGTTTTACGAAGGACCCAGACGTTGGTACCTTTCGTCCCTTTTTGTCACAAGGCACGGTAGAAGTTAATGGTGTCGAAACACCAGTCACTATTTTGAGAGACTCGGTTGTCTCCAAACTCTCATCAAATAGGGTGTTGTTACGGCGAGGAAGACTGACAAATACGTCGTTTTGGTATCCCTTTGGGGTCAAGGTGTAGCTCCTTTGGTTTTAGTACGTGTCAAGTCTTCTTGTTTTTCAGGGATAGCTAACGTAGCCTGCATGCACGAGCTGCCTATTGCTGGAGTGGTGCTTCTTGGGTGAGGTGGAGTTCCTGGTTTACACAATTTAGACACCTTGTCAATGCCATGTGACCGACAATAAAGTGGTGCAGGGATCATTTAGACCCTGCCAAGTGTGTCCTTCATAGTGCATCACACCATTCTTCAGAGAGTAACATTCTCTCAGCTCATTCATACTGTCTTCCTCACTAACAGCACTGGCAGCCAACGTTTTACACTCATCGTCCCCGCGTTGCAAGTCTACCAGACCAATAGGACAATTAGGAGGCAAGTCAGAAGTTGTGATATCCTCAATCTGCAAGATTAATAGCAGGGCTGGGCTCGGTCAGGGTCTCAGCAGTTTCATCCTCATCACACACCACATCCTCACTCTCAGTTAAAGGTTCATCAGAGGAAAGGGAAACATGAGGAACATTGTGCTGAGAAGGGACTGCCACCTTCGCCATTGACCTAGTGACAGCACAGATGGGGAAGGTCTACGGTATCACTCTCTCAAGTTCCTCAGTTAGTGGCTCATATACAGGGACAACAGACAAGATAGGGTCCAATTTTACTTTAGCCCCAGCCAAGTCACTCCCAAGGAGTTCTACCTCAGGCCCTGGCAGCTCATCTACCAGGCCAACACACGCTGTACCCTTGTACAGGTCACAATTAAGCTCTACCTCCACCAAAGGCACAAAGAAACGATCACCCACACCCCGCAACACGACATGGATATCAGTTTGACAATCTCCAGGAAATGTCCTAGCATGGATAGAAGACTCTACATGACCGCAAGCAGTGTGTGGTGATTAATGGCACGAAATCATCATCCGTACCTGTCACAAGCGGGATACCACAGGGCAGTGTATTGGGCCAGGTGTTGTTTGTTTGTTTCATAAATGACATGCCTGATGTTGTACACTCCTCCATACAAATGTTTGCCGATGACGCCAAGTTATTTCGGGAAATCAAGAACCAAACAGATGTGAAAAGCTGCAGGAGAACCTCTGTGGGCTCCAAGAATTGTCGAAGAAATGGCTGCTGAGATTCAGTGTCACGAAGTGTAAGACTATGCACCTGGGGCGTACCAAGGATAAGGAGGCGTATCATATGTCCCAACGGGATGAAGAAACTGCACTATTTGAGACTGAATGTGAGAAAGACCTAGGTGTTGTTACGCCGTCTCTTAATTTACTTACATTTCCAGGCTCTAGGCGTAACCAAACAAAAAGTGAAGTAAGTTATAAGAGAATAAAAATAAGTAAAGTAAACCTTTAAGCATTTAATTGATTAAATATTAACACAATAAAGAGCCTCGTAGGCTGTCACAACAAATTGATTCACCATCGAGACTTTTAAAACACAAGTGATACAAAACATCGAAACATCAAAAGAATAAAAGTAAAGCATTGGATTACGTTAACACTGAATTACTTGAATACAACTAAGCAAATACTGATGGACACAAACAGAGACATAAATAGGTACTCACATAGTATAAGTGACAAGTGACACTCAAAGGATGTGGACTGTATGACAGGAGAATTGAACAAATAATAGTTAAAACCTTAACAGCACAGGGTAAGGTGATTAGATTATATAATAGTGAATACAACACAGCATTACAGGAATAATATGGAAGCATGTTATATAAAAAAAAAGGAAAATACGACACGGTCGTAACACTTCCCCCCTACAAAATAAAATTTTGCTAGCACAAAATTTGATACGACACAAGTGTTCATTCTGTGGGTCTAGATAACATATCAGCCAGCACATTGTCAGAACCCTTAACATGTATAACATGTAAATTATAGTTCTGGAGGAACAAACTCCAGCGAATTAATCTCTGGCTTTTTAACTTGAATGTTTTGAGAAATTGCAATGGTTTGTGATCTGTATAAATTACAATAGGCCTACTTGGTAATAAATAATAACTGAAATGTTGCAAAGCTAGGATAATGGACAGCAATTCTTTTTCCACTGTTGCATAGCGGGTTTGAGCTGGATTGAATTTTTTACTATAAAATGCCACTGGGTGGTCTACACGGTCATCATCCTCTTGCAACAGGGCAGAACCTGCAGCAAGATCACTAGCATCACAGGCTAGCTTGAAAGGCTTAGAAAAATTAGGGGCTCTCAAAATAGGATATAAGCATAATACATTTTTCAAGTTTTGAAAAGAATCCTGATGCGTTGAAATCCAACAAAAAATATTACCCTTCTTCAGCAAATCAGTAAGGGGAAGTGCCAACTCGGCAAAATTACAAATATATCTCCGGTAATAACCCACACAACCCAAAAATCTGCGCACTTGTCGTTTGTTACATGGAACAGGCATCTGAGAAATAGTGTCACACCTTGCTGTGGGAGGCGCAAGTTTCCCCAATCCAATTACATGTCCCAGATACAAGAGTTGAGCACAAACAAATTCCGACTTGGCAAAGTTTATAACAAGTCCTACATTTTCTAACTCCGTGAAGAAAGCATCTAGCTGACATAAATGGTCTGACCAAGTGTCAGAAAAAATTACAATATCATCTAAATATACTACACAACCAGGCAAATTGGCCGTGACTTGTGACATCAGCCGTTGAAAGGTGGCAGGGGCATTGCAAAGCCCGAAAGGCATGACATTAAATTTATAGGTTTTACCTAATGTCACAAAACTGGAGATGTCTTTAGCACGATGGGTCAATGGTACTTGCCAAAAACCTCGAAGGCAATCAATCTTAGAGAGGAACTTGGCGTTCCCGATTGCTTCGATGCAGTCGTCGACTCTTGGTAGAGGGAAGCTGTCCTTGCTGGTGACGGCGTTGACCCTGCGGAAGTCGATGCAGAATCGAAGAGTGCCGTCCTTCTTCGGGACTAGAGTGACTGGTGAACACCACTCGCTGGTCGCTGGTTCAATGATGCCCATGGACTCCATGTTGGCCAACTCCTGCTTTACTTCCTCCACCTGGCTCGGATGAATACGGTAGGGAGCCTGCTTGATAGGCTTAGCAGAACCTACATCGATATCATGCACCACGGCAGTGGTACAGCCAGGCCTGTCTTGGAAGATAAGAGGATGTTGTTGGATGGTGGCCAGCACGTCAGCTCTCTGGTGTCCCGGTAGATGCTGTAGCTTCTCCTGCAACTCCACGGAGTTGGACTGCCATACCCTGACTGATGACAGAGCAAGTGGACTTGCCCCTTCTTTTTCCTCTTCTTTCTCACCGTCTACCAAGAAAGTATCAACGGCACACACGGGAACTGGACCATCAGCAACAGGTGGGGATGCTGGGCGTGTGTGGTACAGCTTGATGGTGTTGACGTGACACAAGCGCTGTAGTCGGCGCCTGTCAGGGGTAGAGATAATATAATTCTTTGGGCTTACCTTCTTCACCACTCTATATGGCCCACTGAACTTCGCATGGAGTGGCTGTCCATGTCTCGGCAAGAGAACGAGAACTTGATCTCCTATCTGGAACTCTCTGTGTCTGGCACGCTTGTCGTACCATGTCTTGGTCTTGGATTGCGACTGCTGTAAGTGGTCTGCGGCAAGGCTCCAACATCTTAGAAGCTTCTCTCTAACATCTCCTACTAAACTTAATACACTAATGCTCTCTTCACTACTACCTAACAATTTATCTCTAACTATGTGCAAAGGACCTCTTACTTGATGAGCGAAAACAACTCGTAAGGGGTGAAACCTGTGGTTTCATTCGGGGCATCCCGAAGAACAAACAAAATATAAGGTAAATCTATATCCCAAGAAGACTCATACTGCAAAGCATACTTGCGCAAAATAGTTTTTAAGGTTTGGTGTGAACGTTCTACTGCTCCCTGAGTCTGGGGGTGGTAAGGAGAAGATACACAATGAACTATTCCCAACTCTGTTAGGGCTTCCTTGAAAACTTTTCCTACAAAATATGAAGCACCGTCCGTTTGAACACGGTACGGCAACCCAAAGTGGCTAAATAGGTCAAGCAAACATTTAACAAGGGCCTTAGCAGTAACTTTCCTAAGAGGTACAGCATGCAAGTACCTAGTGGAGGTATCAATGACTGTAAATAAATATTCAAACCCACTAGAAGTTTTAGGCAGAGGGCCTACAATGTCACACTGTACTGTTGTAAAGGGCTCAGGTACGTGAGGTACTCTTACAAGTGGAAAAGGTGGAATAGCCTGATTGACTTTGCCTACCTTTTGGCAAAAATGACAGTACTTACAATATTTAGTGACATCTCTCCTCATACCTGGCCAATAGAACTTTCTGGCCAGCCTGTTGAACGTCTTTCGGACACCTTGATGTCCAGAAAAGCGACCGTCATGGGCCAGAGAGAGAACATGTTGTCTGTAAGTGTGTGGGAGAACTATTTGAGTGACAGACGCCCAGTCCGCGTCTTCCTCTGACATAGTCGGTGGGAGCCAGCGGCGGCACAAAACACCGTCTTGACTGAAATATCTCGTGGTAGGGCCTGAATCATTGGCAGATTTGGATACCTGGTCAAACAAGAGCCGTAATGAATCGTCCTGCTCTTGCGCAGCTATTAAAGCAACTCTCCCGGTCACAGCATTAACCGAGGAAGAAAGGTCTTGGGAAGCAATTGGTTTAGCAAAAAGTCCTTCTAAGGAAAGTGAATCATCTACATCAGGAATTACTTTAGGATCATTAGTCATTGACATAGAACGAGTCACGGCACACAAAGGGAAAACACCGAGCATATCATCTTCAAATTGTTGCAACTCTGCGGTAGACTCTGGATTTTCCCGCAGCACAGGAGGTGGGGTTACGTTCCCCATTTGACCTCCCGCCAAATCGTTACCGAGTATGAGGTCTACTCCAGCAACAGGCAGCTCGTGCACGCAGGCCACGTTAGCTATCCCTGAAAAACAAGAAGACTTGACACGTACTAAAACCAAAGGAGCTACACCTTGACCCCAAAGGGATCCCAAAACGACGTATTTGCCAGTCTTCCTCGCCGCAATAACACCCTCTTTGACGAGAGTTTGGAGACAACCCGAGTCTCTCAAAATAGTGACTGGTGTTCCGACACCATCAACTTCTACCGTGCCTTGTGACAAAAAGGGACGAAAGGTACCAACGTCTGGGTCCTTCACAAAACTCTCCTGGAAAGGATCAAAGTCTCGTGAGGGGAGAACGGAAACTGTACTCTCTTGTGCTTCACCTCTTGTGGAAACCAACGCTATTGGCATGCTGTCAGCCTTGCTCAAACCAGCCATCATTCCGACTGATGGCGTATAAGTCTCTTCAGTCACAATCATAGCTGGTTTGCCCGTATTTAGCTGCAGCCTTGTCCAACAAAACTCTGCCTTATGACCTGGCTTTCCACAGTGACTACAAGGATATGTAGAAAATTTGGATGCCCCATTAGGTGGCGAACGCGTCCAGCTCCTCCTGTCACGCACAAAATTACTATTATTAGTATTCCCTTGTCTCGCTCTGTGGAGAGAGGAATTAAAAGTCCTTTGAACCTGTGGGGGAATAACATCTTTGTTAGTCCTACCATGCCTCAAAACATATCCATCAGCATGCTTAGCAGCCTCTTCAATAGTACTAAATTCCCTATCTAATAAGTACAGTATAAGGTAACCTCTTCGTCGATGGTTCTCAAAAATTCCTCTGTGAGCATTAACTCAATCAGGGAGTCAAAATCACTCACTTCCTTGGAGTGTAACCACTTTGAGAATCCCTCTCTTTTACTCCTAGCAAATTCAAGGTGGGTCTGCTCTGCCTTCTTACGGAGGCCACGGAAGCGTTGTCTGTATGCTTCAGGAACAAGGGCATAAGCCTTTAAAACTTCCTTCTTAATACATAAATAATCCTTAGCGTCACTGTCTGTAAGAGACGAAAAAACACACAGAGCCTTACCTGTAAACGCCTGCTGAAGCAAAATGGGCCAAAACTCTATAGGCCACTTTAAAGTGGTAGCAAGTCTCTCGAAAGCAATGAAAAACTCATCAACTGTTTCCTCTGAAAACGTGGGCATTAGCCTAGCAGCACGTGCTGGATCAAAATCAGGAAAACTAGATCTGGGGGTGAGGCCATCGGTGCTAGAAGGGTCACTCTGACCGAGCTGTATACGCAGCCGCAAGTTTTCTGAATCGGATTCTTCCGCTTTAGCTTCAGCTTCCGCCTGACGTATTCCAACCTCTTTCGCCTTAGCTTCAGCCTCTTTCGCCTTAGCTTCAGCCTCCGCCTGACGTATTCCAACTCTTCTCGCTATAGCTTCGGCCTCTTTCGCCTTAGCTTCAGCCTCCTTCAATTTTATTTGTGACTCGAGAAGGCGTAATTCATCAGTCACTGACCGTGACTCAACTACGTTAACTTGACTAGCTTCACCGTGGTCTTCTCTTAAACTAATATCAACATTATCTCCTAACAGCTGACTACTTACCGCGTTCAACAATTTTACCTTACTGGCGCTGCTAGAAATTTCCATACCATAATACCCGCAAATTAATCTTAATTCATGTGCACTTAATTTTGAAATTTCCTCAACGGAGGGACTACCAGATATAAATGCAGCCACATCAGCTTGGGTAATGATAATCATGATGGCTAGTTAATAAAAAAAAAATATATATAAAACAAAAGAATATCGCAAGTGTCAAAAGGTCGTTAGTGAATCCTGGCAAGGTCGCCAAAATTGTTACGCCGTCTCTTAATTTACTTACATTTCCAGGCTCTAGGCGTAACCAAACAAAAAGTGAAGTAAGTTATAAGAGAATAAAAATAAGTAAAGTAAACCTTTAAGCATTTAATTGATTAAATATTAACACAATAAAGAGCCTCGTAGGCTGTCACAACAAATTGATTCACCATCAAGACTTTTAAAACACAAGTGATACAAAACATCGAAACATCAAAAGAATAAAAATAAAGCATTGGATTACGTTAACACTGAATTACTTGAATACAACTAAGCAAATACTGATGGACACAAACAGAGACATAAATAGGTACTCACATAGATATACCACATTGGTGGCAACAGGAACAACACAAATAAATGAAGTATAAGTGACAAGTGACACTCAAAGGATGTGGACTGTATGACAGGAGAATTGAACATATAATAGTTAAAACCTTAACAGCACAGGGTAAGGTGATTAGACTATATAATAGTGAATACAACACAGCATTACAGGAATAATATGGAAGCATGTTATATAAAAAAAAAGGAAAATACGACACGGTCGTAACAGTGTGTATGTTGACAATGAGCTGAAGTTCTCGGGCCATTGGGAGAAGAAGGTAAATCAGGTAAATAAATTATTGGGTCTTAAAAGAAGGTCGTTCAGATATCTAGACGGTCCATCCCTCGTAACAATCTTTAAGAGTGAAGTACTCCCCATCTGGAGTACTGTCACCCTGTCTGGTCCCCAAGATATGCTAGGGACTGTCAGTTGGTTGAAAATGTTCAAAGGAGGGCCACCAGACTGGTGCCTGCACTTCGGCACCTCAGCTACCCTGAGAGATTGGAGCGCCTGAACTTGCCTAGCTTATGTTACAGACGGGCAAGGGTGTATAATAGGGTGTGTCAATTTTGTCAACATGTTAAAAATCAAATTTGGTAGTCAAAATATTGTGCCTCTTTATGTCTAAACTTGAGATTAGCAAACAAAAATGAATTGAAATAACCCTCACCTACATCAATTATACCTTAAAGTTTCAAATATCAGTATTTCAACAAATTAATGAGACTTGATTAGAATTATTCACTTGATATTAACTAATCTCATGTAAGCATATGGATTATGGAGTATTTTATGGTTCTATAGCTTGTGTACAATATGCATGTCAGAACATGAACATGAACAGGCTCTCCGTGTGGGACAGTTTAATTCTTGTTTTGACTTGTACCAAGCGTGAGGATAAGGCGCCCGGCTCACTCTCCTTCTAGATATCATAGACGGTGGTTTGCTCTCATTGCACTTGCACCTACTCTACCAGACGAATTCTACATTTTAATTATTGTAAGTAGGGCATATTGATTGTCACAGTTACTTATATCATTGTATAAAACATTATGTTCTAAGAAATTATTATGTTATTTCTGTTACAGCATTTTTGATAAACAAATTGATATTTTTTGAAACAACAATTGAATTATGAAACATTGAAATATTTTTCTATTTGTCAGATAGTGTGAAGATGTCAAAATTGAAGACAAGAAGTCAGTTGTCAACCCACTTGAGCCTGCTAGTTGGTAAAGGGAAGGAGCTTCCTTTATCAGAACTTCCAACAGTGAGAGACATGCTAAGATTAGGGTTACTCCTTCGAGAAAAAAATGCAAAGGACAGAAGGAACTATACAGATAAAGAACTCATAAATGACATGATAGTCCCTCTTCTGCATCAATGGACAAAAGCTAATGCACTATTCAAACCACCTGTGATTAATCATTGTCGAACTATTGAGCTAAAACTAACGAAATTATGGCACAAAGCAGTTGAAACATCACTTGGTAAAGGAAACTTGGCCAGGAAAAATGAATTTCTGCTCACACTTGATACTCTGTTTGACATTTTGACCTGCAAGTGCTCCATACAATTATGTTCTGAATCCAACTGTTCTCACTCAGGTAAGAGAGAAAATAATTCCCACATTGATTGTGGTTGTCCTCGTGAAAAGAAGATCCCTGTTTTAGAGCTTGAATTTATAAAGGCACAGAGGACAAAGGCAGAAGGCCAAGGAAGTATGCAAATGGGTTCAATAGATTATTCAGAAACAAAGAAGCAGATTGCTAATGCCAAGAAGAGAGAACAAATCCGAGAGAGGGAACAAAAGAAGAAAATGAAGAGTGAAGAAGCCATCCAAAGAGAGGAAGAGCTGTGTCAAGATGTTTATCACTTCTTTGATAGTTCTTCTGATGAACAGGAAGCAACATCAGATGATAGTTCCAAAGAGCCATCTGAACCTTTACCAAAGAAAATGAAATACAACACAAGAAATATTTCAAACATTGCTTTAGCTAGTATTCGACACCATGCTGGACTTCGTGAGGCTGCAGAAATTGCAACTGCCGCTTGGATAGATGCAGGCCTCATCAGCCGAGAGGATGTATCTATGGTGATAGATCATAATAAAATTAGAAGAGCACAAGAAAAAATAATGAAGGAAATATCTGATCAGCATGAAAAAGATTTAAGCGAGGGAGGGCTCTCCTGTCTTTTGTTTGATGGAAGAATAGATGACACAAAAGTTTTGCTAGAAGTAGAGGGAGTGAACAGAAAGTTTCCAGGTCTCATCAAAGAAGAACACTACTCTGTCTGTTCTGAGCCTGGTGGTCGGTTTTTGTTTCACTTTGCTCCCGAAACTGAAGTAGAAGGGAAGAAACATGCAGAGGTCATTGCTGATCATATTTTATGTTGGGTTCAGGAGAGAGGACTTGGCAGTTCACTGCAGGCTGTTGGTGGAGATTCAACTGCAGTGAACACCGGATGGCAGGGGGGTGTAATGACGCATTTAGAGAAAAAACAAGGAAGAAGACTTGTTTGGATTGTATGTGATTTACATACAGGCGAGCTACCTCTTCGTCATCTCATCCAGGAACTTGATGGTCCTACAAAGAGCAACAACAAGTGCTCAGGTCCCCTTGGCATAATGCTGGATGAAGCAACACAACTAGAAATAAATACAACCTTTCCAAAGGTCGAAGTTGGCCCTCCCCTTCCGGCGTTGTCTGAAGGAGTCATCAAAGATCTCAGCACAGATCAATCCTATGCTTATCGTATTGCCCAAGCAATAAGATCAGGAGAAGTGCCTCAGTCATTGGCTCTCTTGGAGATTGGACCTGTCAGTCACAGCCGTTGGTTAACTACAGCTCTTCGTTTCTGCAGGATTTGGATTTCCAAACACGAATTGAAGGGCAAAGTGCTGAAGAATTTGAGGTTAATTGTTGTATTTATTATTGGAGTTTATCTTCCCCAGTGGTTTAGTGTGAAACTTAATCCTATGTCGGTGGATGGGCCCAATCACCTTTTGTTTCAATTGCAGCTAGTAAGAACACAGAGGAAGGTAGTGAGGGACATCGTGTTACCTGTGGCAAGAAGGTCCGCTTGGTATGCTCGATCAGAAGCAGTTTTGCAAGCAATGCTTTGCAGTCAATGTACCAATCTCCGAACCGAGGCTGTAGAAGTCATTCTAAAGATTAGAGGAACGCTAATAGATGACGACCAGTTGGGAGACTGTTCGTTTCATTCAAGAAAAGTTCCCCCAATAAACGTCAATGCCACCAAATTGTCAGAATTGGTTGACTTGAGTTTGGAAGTCTTAGAGCCACAATTGACAACAAGTCTAACTAGCCAAGAATTGAGAAACCTTAAAGAGACTCCAATGCAGGTGCCGAAGTGGCCTTCCCACACTCAAAGTGTGGAGAGATGTGTGAAAATGGTCACAGAAGCAGCGGGCCATGTTTACAGCCACGAGAGGCGAGAAGGTTACATCAAAGCACAAATAGCAAGCAGACTACTGTTGACAAGAAACCAAAGCAAAGAGAGTATGAAGGCATTGGTTACTTTCAAATAGACTACGGATAATAAAATATAATAATTTGAAACTTGAAACAGTAACATGTGTGCAAACGCTGGTTATGTTATAAATTCACAAATATGTACATTTAAAAATCCATTTGATGTAGGTAGGACTTATTATAAAAAAAAATTTATGCCAGAATATTGTTTTGCATGCTTAAAGACTACAATAAATTGCTACCAAATTACTCGATTTTCAATTTAGCCAGTTCACCCCCTAAATTGACACACCCTAGTGTATAAGCATCTCAAGGGGCACTACTCAGTCGAGTGTCCTTACTTGGAGCTGACGGACGCTCGCCCCACAAGGGGTCACAGCTCAAGATTGAAGAAGCCGCAAGTCCAGAAAACTGTGAGGGCAAACTTTTTCGGAGTGAGAGTTGTGAACTTTTGGAACAATCTCCCAGAAAGTGTTGTGGCGGTACCGAGTGTGAGCTCTTTCAAGACAAGACTTGACCAACACTGGAGCAGGTTCAGGTACATTCAGGAGCCAGTGCATGCCCAATACTTGCCAACAGTGCGTAACAAAGACGTAAACGATCACCCAAGCGGCTAACGAGTCGATCATTTGGTGAAAAGGATAAAAGAAAAGGAAAAGTAACAGAGACGTGACCGATTGCCCAAGCGGCTAACAAGCCGATCAGTGGTGAAGAGAATAAAAGTAAAGTAAAAGTTAAGGGAGTCTACATTCCACCTAACACTACCTCTATCATCCAACCCATGGATGAAGGTGCTATTGCTGCTTTTAAAGCGAATTATTTACGTACGACCTTCGCTCAGGCTGTTGCTGCTACTGAAGGTGAGAAAACGCTCAGAGTTTTTGAAGGACTACTACAACATTTTGCAATGTACAAAGAACATAGCTGCAGCCTGGGATGAGGTTACAGGTCAGTGCATGAATGGAATATGGAAGAAAGTCCTGAAAAGATATGTGAACAGTTTCAGAGGATTTAATGAAGATGAAGTAATTTCTACGATTAGTAACAAGATAGTGGAGTTGGGTAAACAGCTGGAGTTAGAAATTGATAATGAAGATGTTGAGCAGTTGGTTGAGAGGAAGAAGAGAGTAAAAATGTAGAAGAAGAACCTGCACCCCCTGAAAGTTTTCAGTGAAACAAATGACAGAGGCATTTGTTACAATTAATAAGGGGATGGAAATGTTTGACGGAATGGATCAAAATGTTGAGCATTTTGCAAAAGTTGACAGAATGATCCAAGATGCACTTTCTTGCTACAGGGAGATTTACAATGAAAATAAAAGGCAAACTGTGCAGTCTAAATTGGACATATATTTTAAGAAATCCCCCATTGCTGTCTCCTCACGCCCCACCAGTGCTGCTTCTTCACTCCCTAAAGAAGATTTAATACCTACAACAAGCAAGTTCCCCCTGTATGTTAACCTGTCTGAAGAAAGCGACATTGATGTCCCACCCAGCCCTGTCTCCTCCTCTGCTTCATCCAGTTAATGTAGTATCTATGTATAATTAAAAAATTATGGGGGCCCCGTGTGCATTCAGCTGACTACATTAAAGGTAAGTGCACAGTAACACTGTATTCCTTCTTCATTATTGATTACTTTTTCTGTACTGTATTTCATTTTAGATTTTCAATGTACAGGTATTATTTTTTGCATTTTCGACTTACGACCAATTCAAATATATATATACCTATACAGTATATATACCTGTATATATATATATATATATATATATATATATATATTATATATATATATATATATATATATATATATATATATATATATATATATACAGTGGTCCCTCGGTTAACAAGCACAATCCGTTCCAGCAGGTTGCTCGTTAACCGAAACCATTGTTTCAATGGGTTTTTGGGTAATTGGTTCCAGCTCACCAAAAATTGCCTAAATTCAACAAAAAAGGTAGAAAAGTACACTTACTTTGAGGTGTGTATGTAGAAGGCTCCTGGATGATGATGATGATGATGATGATGATGGGAATTAGAATGGGGGTGGAGGAGAAGGAAGAAGAGAAGGCAATGGGGTGGAAGAGAAGTCACCCCATGGCACCATTTCACCCATAAAATTTTAGTTCTCTTGGTGTAATTCAAGATTATTTTCTTTAAATCAACACTGCACTGCATTATATATTGTCAATATGTAAAATATATTTCAAAATGACCAATAATTTGCTTGGAAACACAGAAAAAAGCGTTTAGTTGAAGAGAGTCTCAAGCAAGACGTTACCTCCACTGAAAACAGAGAGAGACTAACGCCTGTCTGGTTTGTTAACAAGCTGGATGGCACGCCAGAAACTACAGTAGTTTCTTTACCTTCAATTATGTTCAATAATTGTTAAAATGACTAAAAAAGTTAATATTAAACTTTTAAATTTATTGAACAGTATAAACTTCTTGATATTTACTAAAATAGTAAGGAATTTAAGCCTTAAAACCAATTACTGTATTGGCGGACTAATACTACAGCTGGTGGACCGCCAAATGCAAGCGAAAACATGTTGAAGTCGGCTCGTAAAAAACTCGTTAATCGAGGGATTGCTCGTTAACCGAAGTTAAGAATCTTATGGAAGGTAAATCCTTAACCGAAATCTCGTTAACCGAGGCGCTCGTTAACCGAGGGACCACTGTATACTGTGTATGCAAGTAAATCACTGTAGGTGCGCGTGATCCAGGTATATGCTGATAACCACAAGGAAAAACTGTGCAGTCTAAATTGGACATATATTTTATGTTTTGATAACCTGAGACGTGCGCGTTCTGATCTTCAAGCTAAGATAGACCACAAATTGGCAATCCTTATTAGGAATAGTGATTGGACTAAGGATGCCAATCGCAACTATGTAGTGAATCTCCTCTAGACAACTAGACAATGATACCTTGTGTGCCCTCGGTTATGGTATAAGTTTTGATGGCTCTAGCAAGGGAGTCGACAGTGTGGACATAGCCAGAGCATTTTGCAATTTGAAGAAATTCAGCAATTTGACAAGTGAAGAAGTGAACATGTGTAAAGGTGTTGTGTATGCATCTATGTCTAAGCCTTGTGTTCTAAACTGTCCTGAAAGATTCACCAAAGCAATCCAAGCCCTTAAGAAAAATAAGGATCTACATGTCACTAAAGCAGATAAAGCCAACACAGTAGTGATTTTAAACAAAGATGATTATATTTCTAAAATGAATGACCTTTTATGTGATGCTGCAACATATTCTAAGCTCATAAATAATCCTCTCAACACTGTCAACACCCAGTTCAACAAAAAACTTAAGTCTCTATTGAGAGGCAAAGCTACTCTCATTAAACATCTGACTTCAATGTTCCCTCCACTGCCATACATGTACGGTTAAATCAAGACCCACAAGCCTAATAACCCAGCAAGACCCATCATTAGCTCAGTTGGGTCAATCTCTTATAAATTATCTAAATGGTTAGTTTCTTTACTAAATCCCCTAGTTGGCAACATTTCTAACTCTAATATAAAGAATAATATGGATCTGGTTGATAAACTCAATAACTTACACATTAATTATGATTTTAAACTGGTCAGTTTTGATGTAACATCACTCTTTACAAAGGTCTCAGTTGATGATTTACTGGAGTTTCTCATAGATTCCCTGGATAATATTTCATTGCCCGTCTCGAAAGATGACTTCATCGAACTCATCAAACTATGTATTAAGGATTGTAAATTTGAATTCAATGGGGAATATTATGCTCAAAAATTTGGTATGGCAATGGGTAATCCACTCTCACCTGTATTAAGCAACTTATATATAGAATTCTTTGAAAAGAAACTATTAAGTAATATTTTACCACCTACAGCAGTCTGGTTTAGATATGTATATGATGTATTGTGTCTCTGGCCAAGTAATGAGGACCTATAAGCTTTCCTGCCACAGCTTAATAACTTAGCCCCCTCGATCAAATTCACTGTGGAATTAGAGCATGACTGTAAATTGCCATTCCTAGACTGTCTGATACACAGAATAGGTAACACCTTTAAGTTCAGTATTTATAGAAAACCTACTAATGTGTGTTCATACATTCATTATTATTCTGCCCACCATAATAGAGTCAAACAGTCAGTATTTTCAACAATGTTTTTAGGTGCTTTGAGAATTTGCAGTCCGGAATTCATTGATGAGGAATATAAATATATCTATAATATTGGCTCAAACCTTAAATACCCTAGATCTTTCATAGACAAATGCCTGAACATTACTAAGAAATCTTTTTATGGAACTGATCCCAAGCCCACCCATGACCATAAGAATATCTTGATATTACCATTTCACAAAAATTTCTCACACATTCCTTCACAACTAAAAACCTGGAACGTCAATGTGGCATTTAAAAACTCATGCACTGTTAAACAAATGTTAATCAAGAACTCCCCCAACAACACAATTGGTTGCATTTATAAAGTTCCTTGCAAGGAATGTAATATGTTTTACTTAGGACAGACAGGTAAAGATCTTGTAACTAGAATTAAACAACACAAATACAGTGTTAGGACAGGCCAGGAATCCAATGCTCTGTTTGTTCATTTGAGGGATAACAAGCATTGCATTGACTGGGATAATGCCTCCTCAATATTACCATGTAATTCAATTGATAGTAGGAACATCATAGAATCTAGTCTTATTAAACATAACGAAGCATTCAACATGAATTTGAGTAATGGCATGTACAAGCTGGACAATTTTGTAATTAAGAAGATTTGTAACCAGGTGGGAAGGTCGGGTCACCTTACCATCTGACCTGACCACCAACCGTTGTGTGCTATTTAAAGATTAGTAGGGTCATTACCTAATACCTGACCATTGTGGACCTGGTCTCACCCTCCTCTGTATATATACACCTTGGTTTTTATTTCTCTTTAGTCTGTACTCACCCCTGAAGATGTGAATTACACGAAAGTGCTTGGGAGCTTCGTGTTTTCTTCTTTCCTTGTGGTTATCAGCATATACCTAGATCACGCGCACCTACAGTGATTTACAGACCGCTGTCCTGACTAACTCTCCTTCTAGTAAATCTTACTGATCCTTAACCAAACACATCTGTAACAACTTCTGCACTCCTTCTTTTCCTCCTCTCTTCCGACCTGATAACGCTATAGCCAACTCTCCCCCTGATAAAGCCAATCTCTTTGACACCTTATACTCTTCTAACTCCACCTTAGATGTCTCCAACTCTATCCTTTCTACTCCTGCTCCTCCTACTGAACCTGTGCACTTTCCTATAATCTCCACTCATAGGGTTGCTGGTGTGTTATCCTGGTTGGATGTGAGTAAGGCGCATGGACTGGACGGAATACCCCCTTCGTGTTCTGAGGGAGTGTGCTGAAGTTCTGGCTCCTGTGCTTGCTCGCCTATTTTGCCTTTGCCTCAAAACCCAAACTTTTCCTTTTTTTTGGAAGCATGCCTTGGTTCAGCCCATCCTGAAGAAAGGTGACCATTCCAATCCCTCTAACTATCGCCCCATTGCCCTAACTTCATCCCTCTTTAAGATTTTTTAAACTATCTTGAACTCCCATTTTCTACATCATCTTGAACGCCATTCTCTTTCGTCAGATCACCAGTGTGGCTTTCGCCATGCGAGATCTACTGGTGATCTTCTCTCCTACTGCACCCATCTTTGGTCATCCTCTCTTAGGGATTATGGGGAAACTTTCATCGTGGCCCTCAATATTTCCAAAGCATTTGACAGGGTATGGCATGGAGGTAGATTAAGGGTGGAGGCGGCATCCGCTCAGAAAAGTGATGTCGCTCTGAGCTGCCGGCGGCCATATTGTGGTTGGCAAGAGGCTATATATTTTTGTGAATAATAAAGGTTAATGAATTTTCTTACTTGTCTACACATTAGCAAATGTATTTATGAATGAACAGTAGGACAATAATCGATGTAGACTAGCAGTACGCACGTTGTTGACTGGTGAGGTGTGGAGGCAGGCAGTGGGCTCTTGCCGACCACACAGTATGGCGGTATTGTAGCTGGCTGGCTTCACTCCCGACAGCACTATACACCGCTCATGCTGCCTCCACCCTTATTCTACCTCCATGGCACAAGTCTTTGCTTTCTAAACTTCCCCCTTATTGTTTCTCTCCTCCACTTTGGACTCTAATTTCTGGTTCCCTTGAGAACCGATCCATGGCAGTTGTTGTTGAGGGATCGATTTCTCGCTCTTTCTCTACCAATAGTGATGTTCCACTGGGTTCTGTTCTTTCACCTACTCTCTTCCTTCTTATTATCTATGATTTACTTCACACTACAACTAATTCTATCCATTCTTACTCTGATGATTCTACTCTTCACTCTTCACATTTTTCCCTTCCCCCTAATTCTCAAACTAGATCTGTTTCTAGAGCTGATATCATTTCATCTATAAATGCGGATCTGTGCAGCATCTCCTAATGGGGAGGTAGAAACTTGGTTAAATTCAACGGTAATAAAACACAGTACAGGTTGTACCTCTCTAGTCCGGCATTCTGTGGTCCGGAAACTCCCGTGGTCCGGAACGATTTTAGTTTGTCCAATAGGTAGATAGGCAGCTTTTTTTTTTTTTTTTTTTTTTTTACTTATCTGAATTATTATTATTATTACAGGAGTATTAAATTTTTGCCCCACAGGCCCCAATGTGTGTCAGTGACCTATCCCCAGGTGGGCTAATCCCCTTAAAAAAAAAAAAAAAAAAAAAGCGCGGGAAATTTAGGTTTGTTTACATCCGGCAGTCTGGCTGCTCTCTCTCTCTCTCTCTCTCTCTGCTTGTCTATACAGAGTACAACATTTAACCCTTCAATATATAGGAGCAGTAAATAAGTGTTGCTTTCATATTCTTATGTAGAGTAATGACGATATGTTTTCACATGTGCGCACTTACATACGCACAGTCTCACTTTTTTTTTTACCATTAATGGTTAGCTACTTATATTGTTCCATTTATTAACATTAAATAACATTACAGGTACTTCAAACAACCATATTAATTTTTTTACATTAATTTTACTACAGCTACAATCAGGGTCTTATTTTCTTCAGTTTTATATGTAGAACCAATCAGTCACTGGTTTCGTAAGCTTTAACATAAACAATGCCGGCAGCCGTCTCGTCTCCTCTAATATTCCACGTATTATTAATAAATTGTATTGTTAATTTTGCACACACATACATTAATTCAATAAAAACAAATTCAGAAACATTCATTAAAATATATATGAACAGTAAATAAGTGTTGCTTTCATATTCTTATGTAAAGTAATGACGATATGTTTTCACGTGTGCGCATGCGCACTTACATACGCAATCTCTCTTTTTTCTTTACCATTATCGTTAGCTACTTCTATTGTTCCATTTATTAACATTAAATAACATTACTTAAAACAACCATATTAATTTTACTACAGCTACAGCCAAGGTCTTATTTTCTTCAGTTTTATATGTAGAACCAGTCAGTCACTGGTTTTGTAATCAACGAAAACAATGCTGTGTCATTTCCTCGTGTGTTTTAATATTCTATGTATTATTAATGAATTGTATTGCTCATTTTGCACACATAAATATTAATTAAAAAAAAAAGACATTCAGTAATAAACAATAATGAATCTTTTGTATATAAGAGAAATGACGCTGTTTACATGATTATGCACGTCGTCTGCACGTTGGCGGGCCGTTCAAACCCGTCGAAATTCAAGTTTCTGCCGTCAAAATTTTTATTTTATTTAGTTTTTTTGTGTTCCAATAAAATACGTTAAGAATTAAAAACTCGAAATTTAAGAAGCTACTATACGACATTTAACCCTTCAATATGTCTTCAAAGAGACCATGATGCAGAGAAAGTGGTGCTAGTGCTTCCAAGCATAAGCGCAAGTCACTATCTATCCAGGAAAAGGGTGATTTTCCATGGTCCGGCAATTTTCATGGTCCGGCACCGGTCAGGTCCCGAGGTTGCCGGACTAGAGAGGTACAACCTGTATTTACCAATTACACTTTCCAAAATAGAAGATCTCCCACCAATCACATTTCAGGATGCAATCATTCTGCCGAGTTCTAAAATAGATATGCTAGGCCTAACCACTTCCTCTAATATGCTATGGAAGCCACACATCCTCAACATTGCTAAAGCTGCCTCCTGAAAGCTGGGAATGCTGTACAGATGCCGTAGCTACTTCACTCCTGAGGAGTTGCTTCAAGTATATAAGGGATTCAATCGTCCTAACTTGGAGTACTGCTCTCATATCTGGGGTGGCTCTTCTTCTGTCCAACTGTTAGATAGGGTTGAATCAAAGGCATTTTGTCTTATTAACTTTCCTCCTTTAGTTGATAATCTTTCTTCCCTTTCTCTTTGCCGCAATGTTGCTTCACTCTCTCTTTTACAGGTACTTTAACGGGCAATGTACGGTGGATTTGGCATCCTGTGTACCACCGGCAAGGCCATGGGCTCGCAACACTCATCTTGCCTGCGGTGCCCACCGTTTCTCTGTGGATGTTGGTCACACTAGAATAACCCGTTATAGTACATCCTTCTTTCCTCACACAGCCAAGCTGTGGAATGCTCTGCCGTCTTCTGTGTTTCCATACTCATACAATCTGTCTCACTTCAAAAAGCTGTTTTTCTGGCATCTTCGTGGTGTAGATTAATATAAGTATAGTCTGAATTTACGCGGATTTTGTTTACGCGTTTGGTCATTTAAGCGGTGCCTTGCCAGAATGAAATGTTTTAATTACGTGGTAAATTTCATCATTTACGCGGGAAGCGGCGCGGGCAGAGTGCGCACAAGGTCGCCCAGTCATCAAAACATTACCGAGTTCTTCACCCGCCACCCACCACAGCCGGCCCAAGTCAGTGATAGTGATAGTGAGGATATGGACTTTGAGGGGTTTGACAAAGAGGCCCTGCAAGCCTCTGTGGTGGATAGTGATACAATTGATACAAGTGATACAGGTGAGGGCCAATAATCTGCCCTCTGCCTCGGAACCAACCCCCCATCCCCTTGTGCCCAGCCATCTTTTCTACTAACGTAAGTGTCAAAAAACCTAATGTTATTGATATTTCTCTTAAATATTAATTGTGTGCATACCATCATAAAATTAAGATGTTATTTTTACTACAACGTAGGTATTGTGTCAGAAAAAGTGTAGTTTGGGGGTCGGCCCAGTCACTATTTCAATTAATCCCATATGTTCTGTTATTTCGTTTAAGCGTTTCTCGTTTTACGTGGACCTCCACGGGTTCAATTGACCGCGTAAATGCAGACTATATGTAGTCTTTTACTCTTCTATTTTTAATTTCTTTTTACTCTTATTCCCCCCCAGCCACGTTGTGGGTCAGTGACCTGTACCCGGGAGGGTGGACTATTCCCTGTAAAAAAAAATTTACAGCTTCATCTTGTACACTTGGTAATGCCTCTCAATGAATGATGCTTTAATGTTTATTTTTAATGAGGATCAGTACACTATAAATAAGTTAACACTTATTAAGGTTTGCACATAAATAGCTGCAGTAAGTAAAATACATGACTTATATAATTTATACATACTGTATTTATAATTTTCATGTACAAAGAAATCACAGAAGTACTTTGTTACTTATATTTTAGTCAATCATATACAGTATACTGTACTGTATTATCCAATTTTATTTACACAAGATAAATTGCACATAACTATATATATTGAGTGTATTATTAAGACTACTGTATATTCTATCTCATGTATTGCACAGAAAGGTTTTGATGCAATAAGACTAACTGACAGATTGATCCTGGAAATACCATTTCTTAGTCCAAACCAGACCAGGTAATGTGTGTAGCCACCATCAAGTGTGTGTGTTTAAAGTCTGCCACATTAACAGCAAGGACAGGACAGTAACATGTCACCATGCCAATGACCCATAAAAGGGGATCAATACCTTGTGGTGTCACAGTCACTCCTCATCTGTTGTTATTAGTCTAATTGGAATCACCAGTAGCAGGTCAATTTAGTTACCAACCTCATGCGCTGCCAAAACTGGGAGGAAGAAGGGAGCCAAGCTCCCTAGTTCAGACTTAGTTATTATAAGATTTCCAGGATCAATGCACCATTATAACCTCATGTCTGTCTTAGGCCACTAATGGATCTCAAGCAAAGACAAGATGTGGCAAGTTAAGCTCCAGATGCTTTTGTGAGGTGCGAGGGGAGGTGAATATACAGCTACAGTGTTGCGGTCTGTTAACCATTATAGTGTAACACAGTGTTGGGGTCTGTACACTATTATAGTGTAACACAGTGTTGCGGTCTGTACACTATGATTGTGTAACGGTGTTGCGGTCTGTACACTATGATTGTGTAACACAGTATTGTGGCAAGGACTTACAACTGATGGTTACACCACTCTACCATTTCTAAATTACTTATGGTAAGTGGGAGTCAAGTAAGTTTAGTTCACAACCTATCATAATTTTACTGTTATTACACAACCCAAACTAATCCATATGATGAATGAGTTCCTCAGTGACTGTGTCAAACTTGACTACATAACATAGCAAACAATACCTTGAGGGTCCACCTCCAAGAGGAGGAATTCTACTCACCCTCCTATTACTAAATATGAAACACAACTACTAAAATCCTGCCTCAATATCAAGCTGATTCCATTCACCCAAGGAGCCAGACACCTGAGCCTGGGGAACACTGGACAAGGTTACATGTACTGAACTGTACTCTTAAGTATGTTTCCTCTGACACAGTTTTCTGGTCTTGCCCCACAAAACCAACTCATGGGTCAAATTATTATATTGTTTCCCTACTAAATATAAATAACTTACAATACTGTATCATATAAAGGTTAGACTTACTGTAATCTTACTACATAGTAATATGGCAGGAATGTGTGGCTCAAACCTTAAACTTCCTCATGATCCTCAAGTGTGAAACACAAGATGGCTGAATAAAATTACTGAGTCTTGGCTATTACAATATGGCTGAGTACACAGATACACTCTCATGTTACAACTCACTATTGCTTGTAATGGCCCTTTAGAAAAAAAACACCCATCATATGTGACACATATACAGTACAGTATGTGTCAAATTAAACTACAACTGTTTAGTAATTTTTACACTTATACACATCAGACTGAGATGTGTGGAGAGCCTACTGGCACAAAATATGTATTCCACTTATACTCACTAATTTATTTGAACACTTATCATTATTCGTATCTTTTTCTATCAAATTCTATTCAATATAGTTTTAATTGGCTCAAGAATTTATAATTTTATTTTTTATTTTGTTAATAATGAAGGGGATACTGTATAGAAGTTGTGAGAAGACAGTTGGGGAGAGCAGTCCGTGTAGTTAGCCGGGAATAAAGTTAAGCGAGAGCTATGACAGAGTGTTAAGGACCACAGTGACGGCAGAGAGATATTGTTACTCAAGGGATCACCTTCAGCCATTCATGTATAGTCAACTACTAAAGTCTGTTCACCTCCTACCCTGAGTCTGAATCTTACGGTTCATGGTTCAGGGAGAGAGGTGAATGGCCTTTAGCAGTTGACTATACATAGAAGTTGTCAATTTATATTGGAGATCGAGTTCCTGGAAAATGAAGTATATAATACAAATTTTTTTCCCCATAATTAAACGTACTGTTATACACAGCCATCCTTCGTGTTATGGAAGGGATGCTAAGTTCTGTTATACACATTGCCTCCACACACACACCATACAGTGCCTCCAGGAATACAAGGAGACCACTACACATGAACCATGCGGCGGTCCGCAAAGTTATGAAGAAAACTCAGGATTTCGAGACCTGGGTTAAGATAAATGATAAGCAGGACAGAAGGATGTATGCCAGATCCAGGAGCCAAGCAAAGTCTGAATGTAGAAGGGTTGAAAAAAAAGTTCCAAAGGCAGATTGCTAGTGAGGTCAAGTCAAACTCATAGGCTTTTTATCGCTACGCAAAGTCAAAATTAAAGATGCGAGTTGGCATATCGAACTTGGGGCTTGAAGATGGTAGTTATGCAGATTCTAACCAGGACAAAGCAGAGGCGTTGAGCAAATATTTTCATCGGAGTTCACATGAGAGGAGGCGAACAATCTTCCTGTGATTGAGGAAAGAGTTTGACAGAGCTGACCCACTTTGTGTTCTCGGACGAGGTTATAAGAAATTAACTGTCAAAGCTAAAGATTCACAAGAGTCCCGGCCCAGATATGGTGCATCCCAGAGTGTTAAGAGCTGTGTAATGAGCTTGTGAAGTAACTTAAGATTCTATTCTGTAGACTGTAAATGCTTGGAGGAGCAAAAGGTCCCCAATGACTGGAAGATGGCTTATTTGAGTACTATATTTAAGAAGGGCGATCGTCACTCCATGAATAATTATAGACCAGTGAGCCTGACCAGCATAGTGTGAAAAGTACGAGAGGGTATCGTAAGAGATGCCATGTTGGAACATCTGCTACGAAACAACCTTGTAAAGGACTGCCAACACAGTTTTATGCCGGGAAGATCCTGCTTAACACAATTACTCCAGCTACTAGATGTTTGGACTCAAATTCTATAACAAGGCCGAAATATCGACAATATATACCTAGATTTTGCCAAGGCTTTCAACAGTGTACCCCATGAAAGGCTGAGAATTAAACTGGAAGGGTATGAGATTCGGGGAAGTGTCCTAGCGTGGATCGGAGACTTTCTCCATGACCGCAAACAGTGAGTGGTGACAAATGGTACAATATCATTATGTGTTCCTGTCACAAGCGGGGTACCACAGGGCAGTGTATTGTGCCCGTTGTTATTTGGCTGTTTCATTAATGACATGCCAGAAGCTATACACTCCTCCATACAAATGTTTGCAGATGATGCCAAGATATTTAGGGAAATTAAGAACCAAACAGACTGTGAAGAGCTGCAAAAGGATCTCTGTGAGCTTCAAAAATGGTCGAAGAAATGGCTGCTAAGATTCAATGTCATGAAGTGTAAGAGGATGCACCTGGGACGTACCAATGGTAAGGAGGCGTATCACATGTCCCAACGGGATGAAGAGACTGGATTAATTGAGACTAAATGTGAAAAGGACCTGGATGTGTATGTTGACAATGAACTTAAGTTTTTGGGTGAATCAGGCAACTAAACTACTGTAGTAGGTTTTATAGGAAGGTCGTTCAGATATCTGAATGGTCTGTCGCCACCAGACTGGTGCCTGCTCTACAGAACCTCAGCCACCCAGAGAGATTGGAGCGCCTGCAACCACCTAGCTTACACTACAGACGGGCGACGGGGGGACCTAATCGAAGTATATAAACATCTCAGGGGGCACTACTCGGTTGAATGTCCATACGTGAAGCTGGCAGACGCTCGCCCCACAAGGGGTCACAGCTCAAGGTTAAAAAAGCCACAAGTTCAGAAAACTGTGAGGGCAAATTTTTTCGGAGTGAGAGTTGTGAACTAGTGGAACAGTCTGCCAGAGAGTGTTGTGACCAACACTGGAGCAGGTTCAGATACATTCAGGAGCCGGTGCATGCCCAGTACTTGCCAACAGTGCGTAACAGAGACATGACCGATCGCCCAAGCAGTTAACGAGCTGATCAGTGGTGAAGAGGATGATAGTAAATGTAAAAGTGAAAAAGTTTCCATCATTTGAAATATCAAAACACAAAACCAATTTTGCCACATAAATTCATATTATAATTGGATACACTGTATTGTACATTCCTCTGGTAAATAATCCAGTCATAAGACCCATTAAAAAGTTGCAAATAAAACTAAAACTTTTAAAATACAATATTATGTTGAAAAATTAGTATTTTATGATATAACATATAAATAATCCACAAAACATTTTGAATTAAATTCACCAAAAATATATAATGTACAGTACAGCAGCAGTTAATACTCGGAGGAGAGAGTCACTGTTAAGCACCTGTGTTGCCAACACAAACATTATGGTACAGCAATCTGAAGCTGCACCAACTGGTAAAACAAAATGGGCCTAAAGATCATATACTGAAAGAAGAGGTTTAGGAACTGAGAGAGAGTGTAAGAGTTACACTGGTGGATGTAAACAAGACTGAGCTACATACCCACACTTGTTGGTAAACAAAGGAGTTATCAATCCACACAACATTCTTTTATTTCAATACAGTATTTATTTATTTTTACTAATTTTGTTTTAAACATTATCATAACTGACCTCACTTCCATAAAGGTGAATTTTCGTTCAGTGTCCCAAACTTAAAAGTCATAATTTACAAACTCCACACGGGTAAATTTCCAAAACCCAGATATTGTTGATGCAGCACGACTGTAACAGACTCCCTAACCCTCACTTAACTAAATAGTCAACATAGAACACAATACTGTATGTGGAGTCTTGTGTGACTAAGATGGGATATGTAGGGGTGGAGAGGTATATGTAGGGGTGGAGAGGTATATGTAGGGGTGGAGAGGTATTTGTAGGGGTGGAAAGGTATATGTAGGGGTGGAGAGGTACTCTGTATATGTAGGGGTGGGGGGTGATACTGTGAGGGAGATTTACGTTTCTCTGCCTCACCACTTGAAGCTGTGAGATCATTATTGTGTTGCCTTGTGTTCTGTTGAAGCTTATGGTGGAATTTTATTTAACAGACTATGTGGAGAAGAAACTCTGTTATATCGAGGGTCCATTAGAAATGAAGCTCTTCATATAACGGATTATATGGAGCATAAATCCCTTATATTGAGGTTTCGTTGCAGGTGTTGACAAAAATTAACGGGCCTTTTTTGTCTTCTCTGGTGGCTTACAGTACTTAAGAGGTCATTTTCCACTCAGGATTTGGGATTCTTTGAAAGACTGGCACAGAAATAATCATCATAGGGAGCATCACTAAATATTACATGACTGGGCCAATGTGTGCAAGTGGAGGCAAGGCATTCATTGTTGCTTCAAACACCCGACTGGCGTTGACATTGCTACAAGACTTTATTTCTGGTGACCAGTTTGTTCTCCAGTCTTGTTATTAAGGAAGCTTTATCAAACACAATTTTTTTTTTTTTTTTTTTTTTTTTTTTTTTTTTTTTTTTTTTTTAATATTGGGCACTCCCCTACATCCTTGTGTAAGGTGAAGCGCAGGCTAAGTTCATACTTGCCTTTATGTCTCATGAGTTAAGGGTGTAGAAGCCTGAAGAGTCAGTGGTTTATGTCATCAAGTTATTGGAAGCTCCAAGAATACGAATTCGCAACTTTCGACATACAACAGGTACCTACTTTACTGCTAGGTGAACAGGGACTAATGGGGGCTAGGAAGTAAGTCCAAACAACTTCCACCGGCCTGGGAATCGAACCCGTGACATCTCGCTTGCAAGGCAAGAATGGTACCGCTTCTACCACCGGTCTCCCCTCAAACACAAATAGAATCAACATAAATGAGCAAATGTTATCAAGTTTTAACCCCACAGAGCTGATGGTGGCTACACGGCTCTCCTAAGACAGGAATGAGGTTATAAAATATTCATGAGGTGAGTGGGGACTTAACTAACATTGGTATAGCTTAAAGAGAAGAATATGTATGACTGATATGGCTGCAATAACTTCCGGGAGGTAGGTAATGATGTAACACACACACACACACACACACACACACACACACACGTGCATGCACACACACACACACACACACACACCAGTCGCTAAAACATACAGTCAACCTCATAAACACAACATAAGAGATTACCCCCCCCCCCCTACACACACACACACTTTAACCCCCTTGTAGTGAACCATGAGCACACACAATACACATTTCAGATTGTACTCTTGTAGTTTTCACACACACACACACACACACACACACCAGTCGCTAAAACATACAGTCAACCTCATAAACACAACATAAGAGATTACCCCCCCCCCCCCCATACACACACACACTTTAACCCCCTTGTAGTGAACCATGAACACACACAATACACATTTCAGATTGTACTCTTGTAGTTTTCACACACACACACACACACACACACAATACAGTAACTTGCTATTTTAAGAGGATACATAGGTTACAGGCTTAGAAGCACACTACTGTAGTTGCTATATTGACAGTAATATTTTGTCTGTAATAGAGCTGAGTGGACTGATGGTAGATACTGTCTGTGTGATGTAAGGCTCTGTAATAAAAACACAATAAGAAAACTAAAGTAAAACTGTTAACATAAGAATGGCATGTAAAGATGTAGTCCTAATAAAATATAAAACTTCCCTTTGTAACATAAAGTATTCAATGTGACTTGTATGATTTATTATAACATTCAAATGATCACCTTAATCTAGTCATCAATATACTGTACTGTATACGGTAGTGGTAATAAATACTGACATGATTTATTATGGATAATATTGTTAAACATTGTATTAAAATGTTCCTATTCCTTAACACACTGACTGTAGGGGTGAAAATGATTGATTGTGTCATTTATCCTCTGCAACTGACCTTATATGTCTTAAGAATAACAGCTGCTCTTATCACTAATCCCATACAAAATATTCCTTTTCTGTTGAGAAGTTATATCTAAAGTACTGTAATACTGTACTGTACTGTACTGCAGACACCAATTAAGTTAAGAAAACTCATTAGCACTCAGCTGGACCCTCACATGGTGACTCTCTTAACCCAACTATGAATTAATATATGACAAAAATAAATTTGAAATCACAAGGTACAGTACCACAGTGCTTCCATCTGTCCTGTACAATATTCTCTCCTTATATACTGACAAAGTAACATTAAAAGGAATTCATTACTGAAAAATCTTGGATAAGGTAATAGACAATATACTGTACTAGTAAGTAACCTGAAGATAAAGAATAGAGCGAGCTACAGCGTCTCATTCCCTATAGTAACCAATTAAGTCTGGATTATATTTCATGAAAATTTCTCCTGCTGGAAGATGGTGGTGATGGCCTCCAGGACACACTTAACTGTGATGGATGGCTCCTGTAGTTTGGACTCAACAGGGAGGAAGTCTCGGGGTGAGTGTTCCAGAAGCTGCTCTCCGTTGTATACTCCAGTCTGAGATAAATAAATATATATCATAAAAAAATTAATATATAACTATAACCTAACCTAACAACCTAAACTAACTTAACCTAAACTAATCTATCCTTGTCACAGTCACAATAACATAGCTAACTCTATTTAACACCTAATAATTCATATTATGTTCCATGCCCACAAAACCTGTGAACCTTTTGAGTCTCCCAGTTGAAGCATTCATTCTCTAACCGCTTCAGGAGACCCGAGTCCTCTATTTTCCATTACGCATTACTGCAGAAACTCGGGTATTGCTAAGTACCTCATAAGGTGTTCGTGAAATTTAAATGTGTGTGAGACCACCATTGTTTTGAGTCAACTTAGATATGTCAGATTACAGACGAAACATTCAAGATCCCTTGTGACTGATGTTGAAAGCTTCAACTGTGTTTACTGTTAGTGAAATTGTCAATATAAGTCAGGATAGAGACTACTGTATGAATGAGGTATCATTGATGTCGTCCCTAGAGATGCCAGGAGTTGCTAACTGATGCTGAAGTTACCTATTTTTCACCTATGAACATCAGAGAACCTGATGTTCATAGTGAAATTGTTGTAAGAATGTTAATAACGGAAGTAATTAATTATTGTGAAGGGAAGTGTCAGTCTCCCTATCTTTACCATCTAATGGGGTGTAACCTAATACTCCTTGTCTTACGCTCCTCCCACCAGGGACTGCCATCCTGAACTTGAAAGAAATTTGATTCTTGTCTGTGAAAGCTCAGTCATTGCATAATTTGAAAAGTTGATCTTAGGAAATTTAAATAAGTTTGTAGCCCAATTTTCACACGTCTAAGTGTAGAGTAACAACATTTGTAGATATTATCTATGTGAGTGGAACGCGGGAGTGAGCATGAGATGAGGGAAGCGAGACGCTGACGTTTTTTACCTCAGTCTCGGCCACAAATTCACTCCGTCCACAGGTTCCTGTAGGCCAAGGGCCTTGTAGATTAGGACAACCTCCACACTCTGGTAACTTCGTGAAAACGGGTGTGGGGAACTAACCATCTACCCTGGAGCTCAGTCAACTGCCCAGACGTTCGCCAGACGCGTTCATTGTCCAGCCGGCTGATCTCACAGGCCGAGCAAACACCGCCAGCCCCCATCATTGTTATGGAGGAGTCCACCACTCAGTAAGGCTAGAATTTGGCTGTGTAATTACTATATGGATATCGGCAAATGTATCACGGTAGTGTACAGAAGCAACTAATCCTGTGTTTTAATGTATTAGTTTTGGTGCTGTTACTGAGTCCTGTACTATTGAGAACTAAGGTTCTAAGATAACTGGCATTAATGGTGCTCAAAGGTGCTGTATGTGAGAGTATAAGGTGGTGTGTTCTTGTAAATGTACACCCAGTATTGGTGTAAGTGAAAAGTGTACCTAATTAACAGTACCAAATGGGTAAAGCCAGGGAGTTGATCCTGTAGTTGAGTGTTACTGGAATCTAATTTCATTTAAACAATCCATTTTATTTGTATGATTAGGGGTATTATTTTCCTTCGGTATTTACCTTCATTCTTGTCCATAGCTTGATACCAGAATTACAGTACCCCTGTGTCCTAACCCTTGAGCCATGCTACCAAAGGTCAGAGGTTACATATGAAGTAAAAACTAAGCTATAGTTAACATCTACAGGTAGTCGTCGACTTACGACCTATGCGACTTACGTCTGTTCGACTTTACGACCGGCGGTACGACAGTTTTGGCCCCAGCCTCCTGGCGCTGCCGGGAGCTGGAGCCGCGCGCATCCCCGCGCTCAATTACAAACACGCTCGCTGGTACAGCACACTTCCCTCCGTGTCTGTTTGCCTTGTGCCTTTCTTTTGTCTTGGAAATTTTTCTTGAACCACCACCCCCCCAAGATGTCTACCAAGAGGAAACTTAAAGATGATTATATTATCATTACACATTATAATATACGTAAGGTAATTAAATTGTACTGTAGTATGCAGTGATTTACTTAAACCTGACGACCGTAACAATAATGAACAAAGAAAATGTTGATAAAATATGACTTAAAGATGATTATATTATCATTACACATTATAATATACGTAAGGTAATTATAACATAGGCCGACTTACGACCAGATCAACTTACGACCGGGCGGCCGTAACCAATCTAGGTCGTAAGTCGACGACTACCTGTATACTTAATGAAGCAAGAATTTGAGAGAAAAGGTTAAAGATCTTTAAAGTTAACAGCAGGGGGATAAATTAATAAGAAAATACATCTAAGAAATCCCTCCCTTATATCCTAACATACCTAACCTAACCAAATAGCATTAGGGCAGTTAATCATGTTATGTACTTATGTTTTCCTTAGTCATCCCATAAAGTGTGTCATTTTCTCTTGACACACTCTTGGTCTTTGTCGCTTCCCTCCTCTTCAGCTGGAGACAACCCATTAAAAACTGGAACTGGTAGCTCATCAGAGTGCAAAGTAGGTCGAATTGCTGAAGGGATACTAGGATACGATATTTTATGTCTGTTTTTCTTGCCAACACCCTTCGTATTGATCAGACAAAAATAGCAGTCAGTTGTGTGGTCCTTCGGTTCTCGCCAGGTCATGGGAATTCCGAACGGTAAGCCCTTACGTTTTCCTTTTGTCCAGTCACGCAGCATTTCTTCGCAGTTATGACACACAGCATGTGGAGCCCATTTTTTGTCTTGGTCGCCAAGAGTAAGTCCGAAGTACGCTTTATAGCCGCGCCTCACAAACGATGTTATATTGCGCCTCTGACGAATAAGCGTGAAGTATCCACAAATATAACAGAAGGCATCAGGTTTGTTCACACATTGATTTCTCTTTGTAGCCATGACCAAATCTGAAAGAAAAAACAGACAAAATTATATCTCCCTATTAATGCCATAATCGTGTAATTAATTAATTTGACCGCAAACGGCTAGAATGTAAAACCTCAAATTACATGAAAACTGGAGCATGCAGAACAAAACTGGTTTCAAATATGAAATCAGCAGATCAAAAATGGTAAGAAACAGTAAAGAAATCTCATGCAACTGGGAATTATAAAAAATTTGTTGTCCTGTGTTATCATATTCGATTGAGACGTCTAATTACAGTGACCCCTCGTTTAACGAACACCTCGGTTAACGTAATTTCGATTAACGAACTGCCTTCCATAAGGATCTTCAATTCAGTTAACGACAAAAAATTCGGTTAACGAAGTTCTTACGAACCGACCTCAACATGTTTTCGCTTGCACTGACCGGGCAACCAGCTTTAGTATCAGTCCGCCAATACATTAATCAGTTCTAGGGCTAAAATTCCTTACTATTTTAGTAAATATCAAGAAGTTTATACTATTCAATAATTTTAAAAGTTTAATATTCAATTTTTTAGTCATTTTAACAATTATTGAACATAACTGAAGGTAAAGTGACTAGTTTAATGCGCGGCATCCAGCCTCTTAACACAGCAAACAGGCGTTAGTCTCTCTCTGTTTTCACTGGAGGTAACATCTTGCTTGAGACTCTCTTCAACTAAATGCTTTTTTTCTGTGTTTCCAAGCAAATTATTGGTCATTTTGAAATATATCTTACATATTGACAATATATAATGCAGTGCAGTGTTGATTTAAAGAAAATAATCTTGAATTACACCAAGAGAGCTAAAATTTTATGGGTGAAATGGCGCCATGGGGTGACTTCTCTTCCACCCCAATGCCTTCTCTTTTTCCTTCTCCTCCACCCTGATTCTAAATCCCATCATCATCATCATCATCATCCAGGAGCCTTCTACATACACACCTCAAAGTAAGTGAACTTTTCTACCATTTTTGTTGAATTTAGGAAATTTTCGGTGAGCTGGAACCAATTACCCAAAAACCCATTGAAACAATGGTTTCGGTTAACGAACTTTTCGGTTAACGAATGACCTTCTGGAACGGATTGAGTTCGTTAACGGAGGGGTCACTGTATAAGATAATTTTCATCTATTACATTACCGGCGGAAATGTATAATAACGGAGATAACTCTTCCAAAATATTTTCTATTTTCTTTCATTAACATCCAGCCATTATCGTCTGCCTCTCCTCCAACACTGCGTGTCTCCTGCGTTCCCCTTTATAAATCATCCTGCGCATGCATTGCTGTACACGTCACGCGTCCAATCAAAAGCCTTTTTTATTTTGAAACCAATTAAAATGTTTTTGGGTTTAATTCGCGGTATTTTTGGCCCAATCAAATTTGAGTATTCATTTTGGGCTCTCATATTTTGAAATTCAAGTTCAGTTCCGACCATGGAAGTCTGCGATGGGGGTCATTTAAAGTATATGGAG
Source organism: Homarus gammarus (assembly GCA_958450375.1). Lineage (NCBI taxonomy): Eukaryota > Metazoa > Arthropoda > Malacostraca > Decapoda > Nephropidae > Homarus > Homarus gammarus. The sequence continues at coordinate 1,330,788 of CAUDMG010002591.1, forward strand.
CTGATTGCGAGTTTTTGGAAAAAAAACGAAGAAACTATAGCATTTTTTCGATCGCATGGTGTTCTTCCAACCTCAGTAAAATGTACTAAGAGCAAGACTGAATGTAAATATGGCAAAGACCAACATATGTGGCATTGTGTAAGAATCCCAGAATGCAACAACGAACAAGAACCAGGCCAACAAGGTAAGAAATAGGTGATTCCATCATATGGTGAGAGTCAGTTAAGTTAAGTTAGGTTAGGTTAGGTTAGGTTTGATTATTGTTTTTCTAGTGTTTTTTGAGTATTTTTTAGTAGTTTAGCCACTTTTTTTCTCGGAAAACGTCAAAGGAAAAAAATCGCAAAAAAAAAAAACGGCTAATTTCTGCCAAAAAGGTCATATTCGGTCTCAGCACATGCAAATACACTAGAAAAATATATTTTTAACTTGCTACAAGTGAACGGTGCTACAAGAAAAATTTACCAAACTTTGTGGAAGCTATCAGCACCTGTGAAACCAATATTGTATAATATCCTTTTTATGTAAACGCTGTATTTCCCTATCCTGATTATATTTATGTTACAGCATAAGAGAGACTGTGACATATGGGGACCTTGGTCAGGGATTGTTCATTGTGGAATGTGGATTATGAATAGTGAGACAGTGTAACAATATGAGTAAGTGTTGTATCTACTGTGTTGCAAGGTAGATTTTACTTGTATTTTTGGTGTTGAACTAATCAGTGATAACAATGGGAAGTGTTGAGCAATTTACAAAAAATAGAGACGTGCATTATTTGTATCAGTGTACTAAGGAGGAATTATGTGACATAGCATCATTATATAAAATCTCTTTGAGATGTAATGCCAAAGGTGACATGCAGAGGGAGTTAGTGGAAGAATTAGTTTCTTTGGGAGTATTAAAAAGTGCAAATGATACCATGGAGAGTGGTGGTGAAATAAGTCTGGGTACAAGAACAGGCATGAGTGAGAGCATTATTTTGGAGAAAATGAAATTGGAATTTGAGTTAAAGAAGATCCAGGCCGAGAGAGAGGCAGAGTGTGAGAAAGAGGATTCAAGCAGAGAAAGAGGTGAAACTTAGGCAATTGGAGTTAGAAGGGCAGCAAATGTCTGTGAGACATAGTAGCCAAGGAGCAGATGCTAGAATTAGTCATTTGCCAGAATTTATTGAGGAAGAAGCAGAGAATTTCTTTATTCAGTTTGAGAAGGTGGCAAAGCGAGAGGGGCATATGCTTGTTTAAGTTTGGTAGAGTCTGTTGTTTATGAGGCTATGAAGGAGGGTGTTCTGAAAACTGTTCAGTTAGATCCAGAAGTGTATTGGAAGAGATTCACAAGAATTAAGAAGTTACCTGAGCAAACTTACTTGGAACTGGGTAGAGATGTGGAATGAAATTTGAGATGTGGTGTATGTCTGAGGAGAATATGACTTTGGAGGATTTGAAAGAAATGGTTTTAGTGGAGCATTTTAAAGGTTTAGTACATCCTGATATGAAATATGAGATAAATAACGGTAAAATCAAGGATGTAATGGAAGCTGCACGATTGGCAGATCGGTTGGCAGTGGCATATAAGATGTACAGAGAAGATATCTCACACAGACAAGGTAGAGGCAAGCATTTTAATAAACAATATCATCAAAATATCTCATCGGTTGCTAAGCAGCAAAACCAAGGTTCAGGTTATCAAAAGGGGCAAAATAATCAAATGTCTCATGGTAACATGGGTGAAAGATATCAAGAGCAGTATCAGAATTATTTTGCTGGTTGGCAAGGGAAGCCACCAATGAAATGTCTTAACTGTGGTAAGGTTGGTCATGGTAAATATCAATGTAAGAATATTCAGAAGTCAGCTGGATTAACTGTATCTTTGGGAAAGCCTAGAGATGCTCTCCAAGATGTGTTAGATGTCAAACACTGTGAGATTAAACGATCTAATGTGAATTTTGAACCGTTTATCACTAAGGGAAAAATAGCCCTGAAGGGAGGTCCTGAGGAGTGCACTAGAGTGGATGGCAGAATCATTCTCTGGTGAAGAGGTTAGGGTGAGAGGGTTAGGCTCAGGACTGACCATACCTTTACATTATGTTAACATTGAGACGGGATTTATAAGTGGTAAGGTTAAAGTAGGTATAAGTGAGGAATTACCTGTACATGGTGTAGATATGTTGCTGGGAAATGACTTGGCAGGTGAACCAATAATGATTGATAATCCTTTGGCGTGTGATGTACATAATATTGTAAATGTACCTATAACTGATGTGATCCATACAAATTCTGATGATGTGGTGAAAGGGGAGGCTGTGGCAACTGATGTGTTCCCAGCTTGTGTTATAACAAGGGTAAAGGATAAAGATATTTGTGCTGATGAAATGAATTTAGATGAATTGTTTATGGAAGATGGGAAATGTAATGAGGATGTAACTAATACTGACACGGTGGAGTTGAAGGTGGATTTTAATCCAGATTTTGTTGTTGATAAAGAAGAATTAATAAGATGTCAGTTATGTGATGATAGTTTAAGAGAATTTAAAAGTGAAGCTGAAAGGAATGGAGTATCTGGTGATGAGTTCAGTAGGATTGTATTTTCAAGGTGGTGTGCTAATGAGAAAGTGGAGGCCTCTGAATGTTCCAGTATCTGATCATTGGGAAATGAAAAGGCAAATAGTTGTTCCTAGAAGGTACAGGAGTGATATAATAGCTATCCCATTAATCTTGTTTATCAGGACATTTAGGAGCGAGGAAAACCACTGACAGAATACTGACACATTTTTATTGGCCAAATTTAAAGAAAGATGTGGCTACTTTTTTTAAAACTTGTTCTGTATGTCAAAGGGTAGGAAAACCAAACCAAGTTATTCATCCTGCACCATTGAAACCCATTCCTGCTTTCTGTAAGCCATTTAGCAAAATTGTGATAGATTGTGTTGGGCCTTTGCTAAAGACATGCAGGGAACTAGTTATTTGTTAACTATTATGTGTACTTCAACTAGGTTCACAGAACAATTCCTTTAAGGAGTATTCATACTAAAAATATTGTGAGAGAATTAATTAAGTATTTTTCATAGATAGGATTGGCAGAAATTATTCAGTCAGACCAGGGAAGTAATTTTACTTCAATTATGTTCAAGAAAATTTTGAGGGGTTTACACATTAATCAGAAATTGTCAAGTGCTTATCATCCTCAGTCATAGGGATGTTTGGAAAGATTTCATCAGACACTTAGCCTCTTAGTATCCTCAAGGAGAAATGGCGTGGGAGTGAAAACCCTCCATGTCTATTGAAATATGTTTCAGAATTTAAAGATAGGTTGTTAAGAGCACGTGAACTGGCCGCAGAAAATTTGAAAGAATCACAGGAGGAGATGAAATTGTGGTTTGGCAAAGATGCAAGGTCAAGGGAATTTAGACCTGGTGAAAAGTATTAGTGTTGCTACCATTGCAAGGAAATCCATTAAAAGCAAGATTCAGTGGCCCATGGGTAGTTGAAAAGAAATTGAGCGATGTGAATTATGTAGTAAACACTCCAGGCAGAAGCCAAAAAAATCAATTACAGGTATGCCATATTACTTTGATGAAGCCATATTATGAAGGAAATATAGAGAATGAAAACCAGAGTGAGGTGAACAATGAAGTGAATTGTGGATGTGTAGAGTTGGGAGATGAGGCGTTTGATGAACATGACGATGTAAAGTTTAGTAGCAGTGAGGATAAAATTCTGAAGAACTCTGTTGTGTTAAGTATGTTAGAGAATAAGCTTGATCACCTAGACCATGATAAAAAATGTGAAATTATAGATATTGTTAATGAATATAGATCCTTGTTTTCTGATGCTCCCAGGAGAACTAATGTTGTAACTCACAATATAGAGGTAGAGAGTGTATCCCCTATTAAGCAACATCCATACAGAGTAAATCCGAGGAAGAGAGAAATTATGAAGAAAGAAATTGAATATATGCTTGAGAATGACTTGATTGAACCCAGTAACAGTCCATGGAATTCGCCTTGTGTTCTAGTTCTTAAGCCTGATGGACTGATGGTGTTTCCTATAGATTTTGCACAGATTATAGAAAGATAAATAATATAACTAAAACTGATTCTTATCCTATTCCTAGGATTGATGATTGTATTGACCAGGTTGGAGATGCTAGATTTGTGAGTAGATTTGATATACTGAAAGGGTTTTGGCAGGTGGGTTTGACTGAGAGAGCGAAAGCAATCTCAGCTTTTGTTACAATGGATGGACTGTATCAATATAAAGTGTTACCATTTGCATTAAGGAAGAATGGAAGTTGTTTTCAGAGATTAGTGAATGAAGTATTGCGTGATGTTAATGGTTGTTCTGTATACAGTGGTCCCTCGGTTAATGAACACAATTCGTTCCACAGATTCGTTCGTTAACCAAAAATTTTGTTAATCGAATCCATTGTTCAATAGGATATTGGGTAATTGGTTCCAGCTCACAGAAAAGTACATACAAAGGAAAACAAAAAATGCAGTAAAGTACACTGACTTTGAGGTGTGTATGTAGAAGGTTCTTGGTTGATGATGATGGGAATTAGAAGTGGGGGTGGAGGAGAAGGGAGAAGAGAAGGAAGTGGGGATGGAGGAGAAATCACCTTTCATGGGACCCATGCTTGATGCAGTAATTTCTCCAATAAAATTTTAAGTTCACTAGGTGTAATTCAAGATTATTTTATTTAAATCAACACTGCACTGCGATATATATTATCAATATGTTAACTAAATTTCAGAATGACCAATAATTTTAATGTAAAAATGCAAAAATATTCAAGACACCAACAAAATTGATGTTCACTCCACTGTAAACAAAGCTAAACTGACACTTGGTGGGTGAGTCAAGCGGCTGATGGGCGCACAAAAAACTAGTTCCCTGTACTGCATATATTATCAATATGTTAACTGAATTTTAAAATGACTAATAATTTTAATGTAAAAAATGCACAAATATTAAAGAGTACAACTTTCTTGATATTTACTCCACTGGAAACGAATGTAAACATAGAACAAATTACTGAATTGGCCGACTAACCCATCAGCTGATCAGCTGATGCTCACAACAAAACGTGTTTGTTCTAAGGATTTCGTTAGTCGAAGTTTTGTTCATTAATCGAATTGAAGATCCTTATGGGAGATAATTCGTTAACAGGAATTTCGTTAATCGAACCGTTCGTTAACCAAGGGACCATTGTATTACTGTACTGTACATGACAATCAAGCCAGAATTTGTTTTCGGTAACGTCTCTGCTCTTAGTAGTAACTCTGCCCCCCCCCCCCCCCATTCTCAGAAGCTGCAGCATTTGCTAAGTACACTGTATTTTGCAGGGTGTGGTTAGAAATGTCATTGTTTACATGGTGCTCGCCTCCTCCTGGCTGGTAGGTGGAGCTGGTGCCACCTCCCGGGTGGGGGGTAGAGCGGGTGGAGGGTGCGCTGCTGCCCCCTGGCTCTGTGTTGGCACACTTGCGAGTTTTTTGCCTGCCGAATAACCTCCCATTTCTCCTTTCTTATAAAATGTCAGAATTGTCTTAACAGAATATAACTTGCGTTGCTGGAATCCTCGCAAGTTAGCAATTAATTTGAGTATAAACATCTCATAGTTCATAGTTTGCACAAACGATAAAATTTTTAGTATTTTTGCATAATACATTTGAGTACAAAATGAGTACAGTAATATGGTGCTCAAAATTATTTCTTTTTCACAGGGAAAAGTCTAACTAACCCCAGTGGTCAGGATATTATGGTATTGAATGTTAGAGTACAGTATATCAAATAAATTCTTTGTTTAGTTCTGTACATAGAGACTTGGAGATATAAACTAATAATTTGAGCTTATTAATATCAGTATCCTTCATATACTGTACAGTAAAATACTTATTATTACCTTATTATTCAGCTTGTCATTTAAGGATATCATATTGGAAAAGTCTCAGAGAATTTATTCAGATTCATTATGGTATCAAATTCATCTCTCTAACACAAATAGAAGTTTATAATGAATCCTGTGAGGTCAGGAGGGAGAAGGAGAAGGGTCCATTGGAATGTGACTGCGCTGATCACTGATTGTTTGTCAGCAAACTGCTTCATTCATGATATAATATTGTTTATTTGTTTTTCATTAATTAGTACAGATACGTTGTTGTAATAATCAGTGCTTATTAATACCTGTACCTTTCATATACAATACAGTACAGTTCGTCCCCGAGTTACGTACATCCGACTTACGTACAAACGGCCGATACGTACATCGTTTCTGAAGTCTTTAATTGCAAAAATATTGTCTTAAAAGGGCGAGCAATTTTTAAATTTGGCGGGCGAGCGTATAGTTTGCGTGCCAGCCGCACCGCGCCGCCACTATCACTGACCATGCAGACGACACGCTAGACGCACCAAAGCAACACGTGTGGTCATTGTGCGAACACGTGTGGTCATTGTGCATACTTCTCCTGTGAATTTCTGCCCTATTTTGTACACTTTACTCTGTGTGCAATGACTGGTGTAAAGCGTAAGAGTGGTGAAGCCAGTGGGAGTGCTACGAAACGTCAAGCAATCTCACTAGAGGTAAAAATGGACATAATAAAACTGCTTGACAGTGGTGAAAAGTTGACCAATGTTGCCCGCAAATTTAACCTGAGTTGGGGGATTTTCGAGTTACGTACAACCTTTTGGTCCCCATTATGTACGTAACTTGGGGACTTACTGTATAGTATATACCTCAGGTAAAACTTGTCATTCAAGACATCTTCAGGTCATAAGACCAACTAATCCCCCACCCAACAATGGGTGACCTGACATTGCATTCATGATTATTTTGATAAAAAAATGGTGTGTCTAATGAAATTATAACTGATTTTACTGACTCCAGTATCAACATTTTTTAAGTTTTTTCATAAAAGAATGGAATTCCCATCACTATATCATATAAAAATATTTTGTTTATGGATATCTTATTGGAAACATTTGGTAGAGAATTTATTAAGGATCATTATGGTATCAAATTCATCTTCTTATCACAATTAGCCATGCTTGAGTGAGGAAGGGGGGAGGGGGCGAGATGACCATGCGCCCCTACCCTCCCCAAAAGATTCACTTCCGTCAACACAAACCAACACCACCCACACATCACATATACACCCTTACATCACACACAAACACACCCTCCAACAACCAACCAAACACACCCTACAACACCACCCACGCATATAAGTGAGAATCACTTTCATGTAGTACTGTATAGTATAGTATAGTGATGGAGAGCATGAGTAGAGACATACCTGAACTAGTACAGAGTAACACTGGTCAGCCATAAGACCCTTGAAATCATGAGTGGAGAGATCAAGGCCTCGAGCACCCTGCATAGCAACACGCTTCTTACTGCCCCGGTGTCTCCTTACGTACTCTTGATACAAGTTCATTCCAAATATATCTGTGTGGACATTGTCTCTGTAAGTAAGAAACAAAAAGTTATATTCATAATTAGTCAAAATGTCTCTGTTTGTGCTCACTGTTGCCAGACTCTCTCCACTAAGAGGTAATGTGACCAAAGCCTGGAGCAAACACTTAACTCTCCCTTCATTCTCTCAGTCATTCTCTATATCTTCATTCCTTCACACTAAAGTACTGTATGTTCACAAATTAAACCTCTGCAATGTGTAGTTAACTAAGAATCATGATGGCTGCGACCCAGGATCACGAAACATAATACTTTCACTTTACTTTCATCCTCTATACCACTGATCGGCTCATTAGCCACTTGGGCTATCGGTCACGTCTCTGTTACGGACTGTTGGCAAGTACTGGGCATGCACCGGCTCCTGAATGTATCTGAACCTGCTCCAGTATTCGTCAAGTCTTGTCTTGAAAGAGCTCACACTCGGTGCTATCACAACACTCTCTGGCAGGTTATTACAAGAGTTTATAACTCTCACTCCGAAAAAGTTACCCCTCACAGTTTTCTGGACCTGTTGTTTCTTCTTCCTTCAGCTGTGACCCCTTGTAGGTGTTGCCAAGCGCTAAGCTCCTCAACACTGATCTTTTAATTCGCCTCCATGCAGTCACACAACAAGACCCTCACTGGATGCTTGTTGTCTTAATTCCCGTGTGTGTGTGTGTGTGTGTGTGTGTGTGTGTGTGTTTTTGTTTGTTTTAGCTTGCCAAGCACATTGTAGAATTTGAAGAAGTTGATAAAGAGTTTGTTCAGGAGTCAGGTGGTGAGGTAACATACCATGACACTTACACATCACACACAATAACAGCACTACTAAACCATTGTCTTATAACATTTTACTTTATAATTTATATTTTAAAATTAATTGATACATGATAGCTCGACAGGGTTACTTTTACACTTAGACAACTGATCCGTGAATAAACCAGGACATATGGAGACTCATTATACGGTGGTCTCTCGGTTAACGAGCACAATTCGTTCTAGAAGGTTGCTCGTTAACCGAAACCATTGTTTCAATGGGTTTTGGGGTAATTGGTTCCAGCTCACCGAAAATTACATACAAACTAAAAATAAATGCAGTAAAGTACACTTACTTTGAGGTGTGCATGTAGAAGGTTCCTGGTTGATGATGATGGGAATTAGAATAGGGGTGGAGAAGGAAGAAGAGAAGGCATTGGGGTGGAAGAGAAGTCACCCCATGCCACCATTTCACCCATAAAATTTTAGTTCACTTGGTGTAATTCAAGATTATTTTCTTTAAATCAACACTGCACTGCATTATATATTGTCAGTATGTATAATATATTTCAAAATGACCAATAATTTGACTGGAAACATAGAAAAAAATGCGTTTATATTGAAGAGTCTCAAACAAGATGTTCCTTCCTCTGAACTGGTAAACAAACTGACGCCAAGATTGGTGTGTTGAGTGGCTGTTTGGCGCACAAAAAACTAGCTTCCTCTACTTCAATTATGCTCAATAATTGTTAAAATGACTAAAAAATTAAATATAAAACTTTTAAAATTATTGAATAGTACAACCTTCTTGATATTTACTAAAATGGTAAGGAAAATAAGCCCTGAAACCGATTACTGTATTGGCGGAACTAATACTACAACTGGTGGGCAGCCAAATGCAGGCGAAAACATGTTGGGAAAGAGTCGTAAGGAATTCGTTAACCGAGGGTTTGCTGTACTGCGCAACTCATTGCCATTCCTAAAAACCCGTTTAATTCATATTACGCTACATAATATTCAAATCCACCGCGCTTGTAGAATCTCGGGAGCGTTTTACCCTCAGGATCACTCTCGGTAAGCCCCGCCTTCAAACACAGTTGTCACTACGTTTACTGCACTCTCTACTGGCCAACGCAACCTTGAATTAGTCTGTTTTAATCAACCCAAGTAATTTGCCAGACCTGTGTCAAAAGAGGGTCATCTTTGAATGAGTAACAGTTAGTTTGTTTGTGATTATTGTCATTGCGTGAGTAGCGATCACTGGCAACTCAGGGGTATATAAGCTCGAGATGGCGAGGCATCAGCGTTCCCTGACGCTGATTCACGTTTGTCTCCAGGTATGTTGTTTCCTAGCCATTCAGTTAATTCAGTCAATTGTAGTGATTATCAGTGTTCACCAGTGTTCATGATTTAACAGTTGAATTGTCATTCACCCAGTGTAGAAGTAATATAACGTAAATACGTCTGTCGTCCAGACAAGAGAGTTGGTTGGTGTTGTCATGTTTCTCGGTTCCCTGACGCTGATTCACGTTTGTCTCCAGATCGAGGGTGGGCTTAATTGAAACCCACCGGTTGCTCGGAGCCGGTGGATACCCAGCAGTGGTCAATATAGGAGTGATGGCGCTGATTCGTCATGATTAATCGGCACTACTCTACCTCGTGGGCCGATGACCCCAGACCCATCTCGGGTCGGAGTGTAACCGACCACAACAACAGTTGTTAGAGGCGCCAGTGCTATACCCTGGGACAGGCCTTGGAATTATGGTCCACAGTGTGGTTGTATGTGTTTTTACCAGTGTGTTTTATAAGAAATAAATCAATGAAGACATGTTATGGTTTCACCCTTCTTTACCCTTATCGATCTGATCAATGGAAAACCTAACCCAATGCCTAGTCCACTCTGCCCGCTACCAAACGAGCTACATGCTGTCCAGAGGGGGTCTGGTGGCAGCGACCCTAAGAAATTAAGTTTAGAGTTAAGTTATCCCCTTAAATTTAGTGACCCCAGTCTGGCAGTATAAATTGGTGGCTATAGCGGTGGGATGGTTTTTAATCATTGATCAAATCCGAGGGAATTGAAGCTGTGATTTAAGTTGCAGAAAAAGAACAATAATAGAGAAATAAGGTAAGGGTGGTGTAGGTGTTGAGAAAAAAAAAAAAACCCGCCCCCTTACACAGGTGGAAATGTGAGCTGTAATAACCATTTCTCCGTGCATCTACCTAACCATGTCACTGTGGCTAATGAATATTTCAGAGGGCTAATAATCTTGTAATGGAAATGATTTTCCAGTGTACAGTATAGTGTAATTCTGTGCAAAATTTTTTTTTGAGGTTACGGAGATGTTAAAAACAGTTCGTGGCAAATACGCGGCAAATACCTTACACGAAGTTAGGTTAGAACAATTGCCTCGAGAAAAATTAGAAATCTGTTTTAAAGTAAAGTGTACAGTAAAATGTATTGAAAAGTGTCTGAAAATGTCTGAAAATAGAGGTTAGCTACCTAATTTTTTTTGCAGTCTTTTGTGAAATCTCAGAAAAGTGTTGGTTGTATGCCAAGGTAAATTTTTTTTGGGTGCCTTTCTGCACTGGTACCATAGCAATTGTGTGATCACTCGAGTTAATGCCTTGTTATTTACAGACAATGAGGGACATTGATCATGTGCCGTGTTACGAGTGTTGTGGATAGTGTCGATTTCTGAGTATACCGGAAGGCCATAATTATATTAAGGTTATGTAACAGTGTTATTTGTAATTGACATAGTATGGGTGTAGTTGTCTTAATTTTAATTGGAAGTGTTTTAGTTCTAAGCTGAGGTCAGAATTGGGCAAGTGAAATTATTTGTATAACCTGTATTATGTTAGGTACCTGAGTGTTTTGTATTTTTTGTATTGTTTCTATTAGTATGATTTTTAGTGCAAAGGGAATTAGTTCTAGCAGTGCAGACTGACTGGCATGGTCAGTAAGTGTGTTTTATGTTTAGATGAGAGCTAATACATGTATAATTTCAGCAATTGCGTTGAGGGGTTGAGGACTATGTGGTGATATGGACATCTGTGAAAGAATGCAATCGTTGAAAATTTATTGTAGAAAATACATGTATGGACTCCCAAGTGTGAGTACAACAGAGTACATTGTGAAGTAATAAGTGTTAAAATCATGGCAATTGCAAAGTCATTCAATACTTGTTGAGTACCGAAGGGACAGTCTCGTAAAGTATTACCATATTACCACTAATTTTTTTTTGTGAGCGTGACTCAGTTATGTGTCAGATTTTTTTGGGGGTTGTTGACTTCGTCAGTCGTACTGAAGTCACCCTAATATTATAAATCCCAGTTCTTATGAACTGAAGTCCGGAAATCCAGTTGCTGCCTATGTTGTCGAAAGAAAAAAAAAAAAAAAATCTCAGTTTATGTGTGTCAGAATTTTTTTTTTTGGGTTGTTGACTTCGTCAGTCGTACTAAAGTCACCCTAACATTATAAATCCCAGTTCTTATGAACTGAAGTCCGGAGATCCAGTGGCTGCCTATGTTGTTGAAAGAAAAAAAAAAATCTCAGTTTATGTGTGTCGGAAGTTTTGTTTGGGTTGTTGACTCGCTCCGGGTGAGGGAGTCACCCCGACTTTCAAATACCAGTTCTTTTGAACTGTGAGATAGAAAATACGGGTTTTGTGTTATGAACCCCAATGTGTATGTCTAGAACCATGGTTTTGCGTTGAAAAGATGAATTATTATTGAAATGAAGTAGTAATCTGAGGAAGTGTCTGATGTAACTACTTTCCCATTCATAGACCAGAAATTAAATTCCTGAGTATATGTAATTTCATGCTGAGTACTTTGTTGTATCTGTAATGTCAGAGGCACTGTTATGTGTTAGTGCCAAAATATGTTGAGGTATTATGCTGATGAACTGAAAGGGGAATGTTCCCCATACTATATTGTACGGAAATAAGAATTGATAAGTTGTTGCAGGTATAGGTAGCGGAGACTCGAGTATGAAACGTTTAAGTCTCCTTAAGTTTTGTTTTATGTATTAAGGTACTGTAATCACGAACTGTTAAGATATGTCGAATGTATGTGCACTACCGCGTTAGTGCTTTTGCCTATTATTCCGCATAATATGAATCCTTGGAAGGGGAAGGCTATGTACTGCGCAACTCATTGCCATTCCTAAAAACCCGTTTAATTCATATTACGCTACATAATATTCAAATCCACCGCGCTTGTAGAATCTCGGGAGCGTTTTACCCTCAGGATCACTCTCGGTAAGCCCCGCCTTCAAACACAGTTGTCACTACGTTTACTGCACTCTCTACTGGCCAACGCAACCTTGAATTAGTCTGTTTTAATCAACCCAAGTAATTTGCCAGACCTGTGTCAAAAGAGGGTCATCTTTGAATGAGTAACAGTTAGTTTGTTTGTGATTATTGTCATTGCGTGAGTAGCGATCACTGGCAACTCAGGGGTATATAAGCTCGAGATGGCGAGGCATCAGCGTTCCCTGACGCTGATTCACGTTTGTCTCCAGATCGAGGGTGGGCTTAATTGAAACCCACCGGTCGCTCGGAGCCGGTGGATACCCAGCAGTGGTCAATATAGGAGTGATGGCGCTGATTCGTCATGATTAATCGGCACTACTCTACCTCGTGGGCCGATGACCCCAGACCCATCTCGGGTCGGAGTGTAACCGACCACAACAACAGTTGTTAGAGGCGCCAGTGCTATACCCTGGGACAGGCCTTGGAATTATGGTCCACAGTGTGGTTGTATGTGTTTTTACCAGTGTGTTTTATAAGAAATAAATCAATGAAGACATGTTATGGTTTCACCCTTCTTTACCCTTATCGATCTGATCAATGGAAAACCTAACCCAATGCCTAGTCCACTCTGCCCGCTACCAAACGAGCTACATGCTGTCCAGAGGGGGTCTGGTGGCAGCGACCCTTAGAAATTAAGTTTAGAGTTAAGTTATCCCCTTAAATTTAGTGACCCCAGTCTGGCAGTATATTGCTCGTTAACCGAAGTGAAGAATCTTATGGAAGGTAATTCGTTAACCGAAATTTCGTTAACCGAGGCGCTCGTTAACCGAAGGATCACTGTACACTAGTGATGTCACAAAGCTTTGAAACTGCAACCACATAAATTATCATAAATTACTGAAGAGCACTAAATTAATTACTAAAATTATTATGTATGGTTCAAAATAATGGATGTTTATACTCAAATTAATCGCTATCTTACAAGAATTCCAACAATGCAAGTAATATTCTCCTAAGTCAAGTCAGTGGCATCTTATAGGTGAACAAATAAAAACCCTCTGCCTTTCATAATCCTTGAGCCCCTGACAACTATGTAGTAGGCATTAATCTCCCCTCCTGGCTGTCAACAACCCACCTTCCCCCTCCTGGCTGTCAACAACCCACCACCCCCTCCTGGCTGTCAACAACCCACCTCCCCCTCCTGGCTGTCAACAACCCACCTCCCCCTCCTGACTGTCAACAACCCACCTCCCCCTCCTGACTGTCAACAACCCACCTCCCCCTCCTGGCTGTCAACAGCCCTCCTCCCCCCTCCTGGCTGTGTCAACAACCCACCTCACCCTCCTGGCTGTCAACAACCCACCTCCCCCTCCTTACTGTCAACAACCCACCTCCCCCTCCTGGCTGTCAACAGCCCTCCTCCCCCCTCCTGGCTGTGTCAACAACCCACCCCCCCCCTCCTGGCTGTCAACAACCCACCTCCCCCTCCTGGCTGTCAACAGCCCTCCTCCCCCCCTCCTGGCTGTGTCAACAACCCACCTCCCCTCCTGGCTGTCAACAACCCACCTCCCCCCCTCCTGGCTGTCAACAACCCACCTCCCCCTCCTGGCTGTCAACAGCCCTCCTCCCCCTCCTGGCTGTCAACAACCCACCTCCCCCTCCTGGCTGTCAACAGCCCTCCTCCCCCCTCCTGGCTGTCAACAACCCACCTCCCCCTCCTGGCTGTCAACAACCCACCTCCCCCTCCTGGCTGTGTCAACAACCCACCTCCCCCTCCTGGCTGTCAACAACCCACCTCCCCCTCCTGGCTGTCAACAACCCACCTCCCCCTCCTGGCTGTCAACAACCCACCTCCCCCTCCTGGCTGTGTCAACAACCCACCTCCCCCTCCTGGCTGTGTCAACAACCCACCTCCCCCTCCTGGCTGTCAACAACCCACCTCCCCCTCCTGGCTGTGTCAACAACCCACCTCCCCCTCCTGGCTGTCAACAACCCACCTCCCCTCCTGGCTGTCAACAACCCACCTCCCCCCTCCTGGCTGTGTCAACAACCCACCTCCCCCTCCTGGCTGTCAACAACCCACCTCCCCCTCCTGGCTGTGTCAACAACCCACCTCCCCCTCCTGGCTGTCAACAACCCACCTCCCCTCCTGGCTGTGTCAACAACCCACCTCCCCCTCCTGGCTAAAACAACCCACCTCCCCTCCTGGCTGTCAACAGCCCACCTCCCCCTCCTGGCTGTCAACAACCCACCTCCCCCTCCTGGCTGTCAACAACCCACCTCCCCCTCCTGGCTGTCAACAACCCACCTCCCCCTCCTGGCTGTGTCAACAACCCACCTCCCCCTCCTGGCTGTGTCAACAACCCACCTCCCCCTCCTGGCTGTCAACAACCCACCTCCCCCTCCTGGCTGTGTCAACAACCCACCTCCCCCTCCTGGCTGTCAACAACCCACCTCCCCTCCTGGCTGTCAACAACCCACCTCCCCTCCTGGCTGTGTCAACAACCCCCCTCCCCCTCCTGGCTGTCAACAACCCACCTCCCCCTCCTGGCTGTGTCAACAGCCCTCCTCCCCCCCTCCACCACTCCCACCCTCTTCCTCCACTCCCACCCTCCTTCTTCACTCCCACCCTCTTCCTCCACTCCCACCCTCTTCCTCCACTCCCACCCTCTTCCTCCACTCCCACCCTCCACCACCACTCCCACCCTCCACCACCACTCCCACCCTCTTCCTCCACTCCCACCCTCCTCCTCCACTCCCACCCTCTTCCTCCACTCCCACCCTCTTCCTCCACTCCCACCCTCCTCCTCCACTCCCACCCTCCTTCCTCCACTCCCACCCTCTTCCTCCACTCCCACCCTCTTCCTCCACTCCCACCCTCTTCCTCCACTCCCACCCTCCTCCTCCACTCCCACCCTCTTCCTCCACTCCCACCCTCTTCCTCCACTCCCACCCTCTTCCTCCACTCCCGCCCTCCTCCTCCACTCCCACCCTCCTCCTCCACTCCCACCCTCCTCCTCCACTCCCACCCTCTTCCTCCACTCCCACCCTCTTCCTCCACTCCCACCCTCTTCCTCCACTCCCACCCTCCTCCTCCACTCCCGCCCTCCTCCTCCACTCCCACCCTCCTCCTCCACTCCCACCCTCCTCCTCCACTCCCGCCCTCCTTCTCCACTCCCACCCTCTTCCTCCACTCCCGCCCTCCTTCTCCACTCCCACCCTCTTCCTCCACTCCCACCCTCCTTCTTCACTCCCACCCTCTTCCTCCACTCCCACCCTCCTCCTCCACTCCCACCCTCTTCCTCCACTCCCACCCTCTTCCTCCACTCCCACCCTCTTCCTCCACTCCCACCCTCCTCCTCCACTCCCACCCTCTTCCTCCACTCCCACCCTCTTCCTCCACTCCCGCCCTCCTTCTTCACTCCCACCCTCTTCCTCCACTCCCACCCTCTTCCTCCACTCCCGCCCTCCTCCTCCACTCCCACCCTCCTCCTTCACTCCCACCCTCCTCCTCCACTCCCACCCTCTTCCTCCACTCCCACCCTCCTCCTTCACTCCCACCCTCCTCCTCCACTCCCACCCTCTTCCTCCACTCCCGCCCTCCTTCTTCACTCCCACCCTCTTCCTCCACTCCCACCCTCCTTCTTCACTCCCACCCTCCTCCTCCACTCCCACCCTCTTCCTCCACTCCCACCCTCTTCCTCCACTCCCACCCTCTTCCTCCACTCCCACCCTCCTCCTCCACTCCCGCCCTCCTTCTTCACTCCCACCCTCCTCCTCCACTCCCACCCTCCACCACCACTCCCACCCTCTTCCTCCACTCCCACCCTCTTCCTCCACTCCCGCCCTCCTTCTCCACTCCCACCCTCCTCCTCCACTCCCACCCTCTTCCTCCACTCCCACCCTCTTCCTCCACTCCCACCCTCCTCCTCCACTCCCACCCTCTTCCTCCACTCCCACCCTCTTCCTCCACTCCCGCCCTCCTTCTCCACTCCCACCCTCCTCCTCCACTCCCACCCTCTTCCTCCACTCCCACCCTCCACCACCACTCCCACCCTCTTCCTCCACTCCCACCCTCTTCCTCCACTCCCGCCCTCCTTCTCCACTCCCACCCTCCTCCTCCACTCCCACCCTCTTCCTCCACTCCCACCCTCCTCCTCCACTCCCACCCTCCTCCTCCACTCCCACCCTCCTCCTCCACTCCCACCCTCCTCCTCCACTCCCACCCTCTTCCTCCACTCCCACCCTCCTCCTCCACTCCCACCCTCTTCCTCCACTCCCACCCTCTTCCTCCACTCCCACCCTCCTCCTTCGCTCCCACCCTCTTCCTCCACTCCCACCCTCTTCCTCCACTCCCACCCTCCTCCTTCACTCCCACCCTCCTCCTCCTCTCCCACCCTCCTACCTTCGCTCCCACCCTCTTCCTCCACTCCCACCCTCCTCCTTCGCTCCCACCCTCCTCCTCCACTCCCACCCTCCTCCTCCACTCCCGTCCTCCTCCTCCACTCCCGCCCTCCTCCTTCGCTCCCACCCTCCTTCTCCACTCCCACCTTCCTCCTCCACTCCCACCCTCCTCCACCACTCCCACCCTCCTCCTCCGCCTCCCACCACCCTCTTCCTCCGCTACACTACCCACCACACACTCGCTCTACCACCTCCGCCCATCGGTGAGTACCAATACAAACTTAGTACAGTGGTCCCTCGGTTAACGAAATTATGGTTAACAAATTACCTTCCATAAGAATATTCAATTCGGTTAACGAAAAAAATTCGGTTCACGAATTCCTTACGAATTCCTCTCAACATGTTTTTGCCTGCTCACCAGCTGGAATATTAGTCCGCTAATACAGTAAACGGTTCAAGGGCTTAAATTCGTTCCCATTTGAGTAAATAACAAGAAGGTTGTACTGTTCAATAATTTTCCAAGTTTTATATTATAATTTTTAGTCATTTTAACTATTATTTAACATAATTGAAGTACAGTATGATCTCGATTTAAGCGTTTGATCATTTACGCGGCACCTTGCCAGACCGACAATTTTTATTTACACGGTTCATTCCATCATTTACGTGGGAAGCGGAGCGGGCAGGGTGCGCACAAGGTCGCCCAGTCAACAAAATATTACCGAGTTCTTCACCCGCCACCCACCACAGCCGGCCCAAGTCAGTGATAGTGAGGATATGGACTTTGAGGGGTTTGACAAAGAGGCCCTGCAAGCCTCTGTGGTGGATAGTGATACAATTGATACAAGTGATACAGGTGAGGGCCAATAATCTGCCCTCTGCCTCGGAACCAACCCCCCATCCCCATGTGCCCAGCCATCTTTTCTACTAACGTAAGTGTTAAAAAACCTAATATTATTGATATTTCTCTTAAATATTAATTGTGTGTGCATACCATCATAAAATTAAGATGTTATTTTTACTACAACGTAGGTATTGGAAAAAGTGTAGTTTGGGGGTTGGTCCAGTCTCTATTTCAATTAATACCATATGTTCTGTTATTTCATTTACACGTTTCTCGTTTTACGCGGACCTCCACGGGTTCAATTGACCGCGTAAATGAAGACTATACTGTACAGGAAACTAGTTTTTAGTGCGCCAAACAGCCACTCAACTTACCAAACCTTCATCACATGTGTTAAAACATGATTAGTTATGTATTACAATCAATTGAGTGAAGTGTGTAACAGACATGATGATCGCCCAAGCGACTAACCAGCTGATCAGTGGGAAAGTATAGAACTGTTCACGCTTGTATAGAGCTACGAGCTGATCAGTGATGAAGAGATAAAAGAAACAGTTCTGTTCACGCCTGTATCATATAGAGCTACGAGCTGATCAATGGTGAAGATATAAAAGAAACAGTTCTGTTCACGCCTGTACACATATAGAGCTACGAGCTGATCAATGGTGAAGATATAAAAGAAACAGTTCTGTTCACGCCTGTACACATATAGAGCTACGAGCTGATCAATGGTGAAGATATAAAAGAAACAGTTCTGTTCACGCCTGTATCATATAGAGCTACGAGCTGATCAATGGTGAAGATATAAAAGAAACAGTTCTGTTCACGCCTGTATCATATAGAGCTACGAGCTGATCAATGGTGAAGATATAAAAGAAACAGTTCTGTTCACGCCTGTATCATATAGAGCTATGAGCTGATCAGTGGTGAAGATATAAAAGAAACAGTTCTGTTCACGCTTGTATCATATAGAGCTATGAGCTGATCAGTGGTGAAGATATAAAAGAAACAGTTCTGTTCACGCTTGTATCATATAGAGCTATGAGCTGATCAGTGGTGAAGATATAAAAGAAACAGTTCTGTTCACGCTTGTATCATATAGAGCTATGAGCTGATCAGTGGTGAAGATATAAAAGAAACAGTTCTGTTCACGCTTGTATCATATAGAGCTTTTGTTTTTTAAATATATATATTTAACCAAACCTTTAGATAAGGTATTCAAGATTATTTTGATAAAAATAATTGGTGTCTAACGAAATTATAACTGATTTTAATGACTCCGGTATAACATTTCTTACATTATTTTTATAAAAGAGTGAAATTCCCATCATTATAAAGAATAAATTTCCATCATTATATCATATAGAATTATTTTGTTTAAGAATAACTTATTGGAAACGTTTGGTAGAGAATTTATTAAGGATCAATATGGTATCAAATTCATCTCCCTATCACAACCAGTCGTACACACACCCAAACATCACACCCTCCCTGCACACACACACCCACACACCAACATCACACCCTCCCCACACACACTCACCAACATCACACCCTCCCCGCACACACACACCCACACACCAAAATCACACCCTCCCCACACACACACACACAACGATGCTCTATCGGACACTCCTCACAGGTGGAAGTACGTGGATGACTGCACTGTGGGGGTTTCAGTGGACAACACCGCACCAAACTACTCATCGCTCCAAGGCACCCTGGACAGGCTACAGGCATGGACTACGGAGAACAAGCTCACCATCAACCACACCAAAACCGTAGTCATGCACATCAATGCCGCCACCACTCCAGTGCAAGCCCCAGCAATCACAGTGGGTGCCCATCCTCTCCAGCTGGTGCAGTCTGCCAAACTCCTGGGTGTAACTATAGACAACAAACTTGACTGGGAGGCCCATGTAAATAACACAGTCAAGGCAGCCTCGTACCATCTCTACATGCTACAAAGACTTAGGGCACTTGGGACACCCACGCCAGAGCTGAGGACCATCTACAACGCCTTTATTCTCCCCAAACTAACATATGCGTCACCAGCCTGGTCATCTTCTCTCAACTCCACCCAACAACGTCAGCTAGAGAAGGTACAGAAAGGGCCTGCAGAATCATGCTCGGCGCAGAATACTCCGGCTACACCAACGCTCTCTCCACCCTGGAAATGCCATCCCTCAGTGACCTCCACCACCAAGCACTGGAAAGGTTTGGCCGTGGACTACTGCACCACCCTCGCCATCGCCACCTCCTGCAGCCCCCCACCCAACTCGCACAGTCCGCCACTACAACAAAATACAGCCCATAAGAGCCTGCACCGATAGATATAAGAACAGCACCATCCCATCTATTGTTAAAATAATAAACAACTCCTGATTTATGTACTGTACAGCCCTGTAAATGTATTCAATACATATTATATCATTATGTCTAATTCAAATGTAAGTCTGTATATTTTCAGCCACCGGCTGCAACTCTATTAATAAACCGTTTATTATTATTATTATTATTATTATTATTATTATTACACACCCACACACCAACATCACACCCTCCCTCCCCCCCCCCCCCCCCCCACACACACACACACACTCCCTCCAACCCCCCCCCCCCCCAAGGGAATTAGACAGCAAGCATGAGGAGTGAAGGTCTTATTGTATGACCCATCTCTGTGTGTGTGTGACTGTATGGTAGTGAGTTAAATGTCAGCTGTTGAGGAGCACTTGGCAACACTGGTGCATGTTACCACTCCATCTCTCTAATGACCCACACCTTTCTGCTTCTCACTCCATATTTTAAAATGTTATGTAACGTAATGTTGAAGGGATACAACTTTGCTCATTTATACTTATAATTATCACAATCTCTCTAAAAATACTTTAGGGTTCGTGCTTATTCAAGACATCTTCAGGTCATGAGACCCACTAATCCTCCACAGCTCCATGGGAGTGGAAAATAACAGACTTTGCTGTAACACACAGCTTCATTCATGCCCATATCATATAGGTTTTTAATTTTCAAATATATTTGCTTTCCCAAACTTTTAGATAAACTATTCTGGATTATTATAGTAAAGAAATGGAGTTTCTAACTTACAGTAATTAGAACTGCATTTATGGACTCCGGTAGTTTAGACTCAAGGAAAACATCTCCAGCATCCAGAAACATTCTGGGGAAGTGGGCTAGTGTCCGTCTGTGCAAGATGTCTGGTTTAGACACTCAGAAACTTTTCTCAGTAACCGGAAAAGACTCCGGGGAAAATATTTTTCCCGGGTTTGAGAAAGTCGTGTGGTTAGCTGGAAATCTCTCCTCCCCAGAAGTGCTCTGCACCAATTGTTCAGGCTAACGGGAAATCACTTTATACTGTACAGTAGTATTTACAACATCAAGTATATGGACAACACACTCTATTAAACTAATTTTTATAAAGCAAACCAAATTCTGGCTTGTCCTCTAAACTGTCAAGAAGTTGTGGTTATGGTCGGTGATCATCCTGGCTGGCAGAAAGATTATTAAAGTATTCAGATCCTCCTTAACATGACAATATTTTACTGATAGACCGAGTGAGTCAGCACCACTAGTACAGTATAATCATACCAGTAATATAACTAGGGTTGCCATATCTAAACATTAAAAAAAGAGGACATTCCCAAAGACATCATGCCCCCCGCCTGGCACACACTTTGGAACTATGTAACCTTGATGCAGCAGTGACCGTTTTATGCTCTGGAAAAGTACAACAAATTGTAAGCACTGGCTGCGGCATCAAGCGACAAACCCACAACAAAGACTAAGATCAAACACTGTCACTGCAGGTTAAAGACTGGCCAACCACCGGTCACCGTCATAGTTGTCGACACACGTAAATAATATAGCAAAAGTGGCTAGATTATGGTTGGAAATTGCTAAAATGCCTTAAATGAAGGACAAGAAAAAACAAATGCTACAGTGTAAAAGAAGCCATAAGAAAAAAATGGTGTACTTTCAACATTTCATTTATGGCTGTAATAGCACTAAATACAAAAAAAAATTATAATAAATGCGTGTGGCTGAAGAACAAGGAAAAGCAGTACATGGCACTACAGGTTTCCCTAAAAACTGCTAGCAGCTAAGTTGACAACACCGTACAGGCGTACACGTGACTTATCAGCTGACAAAAACTGAACAAGATCTCTACTGTTTCTACCTCCCCTCTCTCACAGTCTCTCTCTCTCTCGTCATTACAGTTTCATGTTTCTTTTCGTGGAGAAAATGATGGAAGCTGAAATTCCGGACTTTTAAAGAATTTTAAAAATTCCTTCCGGATGAAGATTTTGAGGCCTAAATGGAGGACATGTCCAGGAAAATACGGACGTATGGCAACCCTAAGTATAACCATATCGCCACCAGCTTGTAGTGTTAGTCAGCACCAGCAGCTTGTAGTGTGAGTCAGCATCACTAGTACAGTATAACCATATCACCACCAGCTTGTAGTGCGAGTCAGCACCACTAGTACAGTAGACTCCCAGTGTCCAGGCACTGGTAGATTCCACCAGCCTTCACCGAAAGTAAATAATAATAAAATATTCTCCAATATCAGCTGCAATTGTAAGTCTGTAAACCACACACAACAAGGACGAGCTGCCATATTTATTACTATGATAAACAATAAAACTGATACATAGATCAAAAAATACCTGTAGTGTCATGGTCACACTGGTATGGCTGGTCTGTTTGCAACCTGATGATTCATATTATGCTCCACGCCCTCAAAACATGTGGATAACTGGCGATTATCCTTATAAAGAAACACGTTTTACCTAGCTTAGGTGCCGTCCATTTTCTCTAACTTCCTGAAACCAACCTTTCTATAATGTAAATTTGAATGTGTGTGAGAACACCATTGTTTTGAGTCAACTTAGATATGTCTGATTACAGATGAAACATTCAAGATCCCTTGTGACTGATGTTGAAAGCTTCAACTGTGTTTACTGTTAGTGAAATTGTCAATATAAGTCAGGGTAGAGACTACTGTATGAATGAGGTATCATTGATGTCTTCCCTAGAGATGCCAGGAGTTGCTAACTGATGCTGAAGTTACCTATTTTTCACCTATGAACATCAGAGAACCTGATGTTCATAGTGAAATTGTTGTAAGAATGTTAATTACGGAAGTAATTAATTATTGTGAAGGTAAGTGTCAGCCTCCCTATCTTTGCCATCTAACGGGGTGTAGCCTTATACTCCTTGTCTTACGCTCCTCCAACCAGGGACTGCCATCCTGAACTTGAAAGAAATTTAATTCTTGTCTTCGACAGCTCAGTCAGAGTGTAGTTTGAAAAGTAGACATTAGTAAATTGAAATGAGTTTGTAGCCCGATTTTCACCACATCAAGGTGTGTAGTAATAGAGTTTGTGATACATCTGTGTGAGTTTCACCACGGGGGTGATGGAGCACTGGCTGAGACGAGAGACAGTGGCTCTCGTCTCAAACTAAGACTCGCCATCATCCTGCCCACAAGTATGTTTGAGAGTAAGCCTCACCCAGCCCTATTAAGTGATTTGACGTAGTTGTGTGATCCAGTAACATAACTTTGATGTGCTTTAAGTGAAGCGTTGTTGCGCCTTCAGCTTTTAAAAACGTATGACATTCGTGTCATCTCATCTCAGCCATAACTCCCCCTCCTGCCCACAGATTCCAGCAGGTCAACAGTGGTCGTTGAATGTTAGGACGACATCCAACCCTGGTACTGGAGATGGACGAAACCACGGAGAACGAGTAGCGTCATATCCACGCGGCCCATCCAGGCCGCGGCTCAGCCAGCCGGTCAGGCTCAGCCAGGCGGTCAGGCTCAGCCAGGCCAGCCGCCCACCAACCTGAGTTGACGGTTCATACTGATGATCTCACGCATCATAGTAAACACAGCCAGCTCTCAGTAACAGTGTTGTGTGTTTTGAGTCCAGCTCTAAGTAGTGTGCCGTGTTATTCATCTGAGTACCCATGTGTGTATCTCCTCAGGTATGAGTGTGTGGAAACACCAAGAGTATGAGGTCGCCACTTATTTCTTGGCCAATGTAGAAAAATAGCAGAAAGAAGCTACATCCCTGATAATGTTGAAGTAGTATCGTTGGTATGTTCGTAGAGTCCTGTGACTGATTAAGAGTTGAGAATGTCAGGTACCGTGTATTGCTGGTGCTCGAGTGTGCCGTGTGTAAGCTTGTCATGTGGTGTGTTCTTTTAAATGTACAACCAGTAATGATGTAAGAAGCTAGTGTATCTAACTGGAATTACATATGAGTAAAGCCAAGGAGTTGATCCTTGAAGTTGTATGTTAATGAGACCTTTAACCAAATTTAATTTCATATTAATAAACCATTTATAGAGTATGTTAGGAGTATCATTTTCCCTCAGTATCTACCTTTATTCTTGTCCATAGCTTGATACAAGAATTACAGTAACCCATGTGTCCTAACCCTCACCATGCTACCAAAGGTCAGAGGTTATGACGTAACTATATAAAATAAAATAGCTAGACAGAACTAATGGAGAAAATGAATGAAGTAAGAAATTGAGAGAAAAACAGGTTGAAGAGTTTAAAAGTTAACAGCAGGGGGATAAATTAATAAGAAAAGACTAAAAAGAAACGGCCCCCTTTATAAATGGTGACAGCGATTTTTGCCCCCTTTATAAATGGTGACAGCGGTTTTTGCCCCCTTTATAGTAGCTCCTTCCATCATCTGAGCAACGCGACCCACATGAGCCAAGCATCCAACGTCACATTGGGAGGGAGTGCGGCCACACAGTTTTATACAATTAACCCTCACTTTACGCGGTTAATGTAACCCGGAGGGTACCGCAGAAAGTGAGAAACGCGTAAAGTGAATAACATAACATATGGGATTAATTGAAATGGAGTCCGGGCCGATCCCCAAACTCCACTTTTTGACAACACATAACTATGTTGTAGTAAAAATTTTATCTTAACTTTATGATGGTATGAAAAAACAAGTAATATAGAAGAGGTTAGGTTAGGAAAAATAAAGGTTAGGTTAGAAAACTAAAACTTAGATGGAACACTTACGGTAGTAGAAGAGATGGGTCGGCATACGGGGATGGAGGCTGGTTCCGAGGCAGAGGGCAGATTACTGGCCCTCAGGTGAATCACCATTACTAGGTGAATCACCATCACTGTCACTTACAGTTGGCAGGGCTTCCCTGACAAATCCCTCAAAGTCATCTTCACTGCCACTATCACTGGCTTGGGCTGGCTGTGGTGGGTTGCGGGCGAAGAAATTTGTTATACTTTGCTGACGGCTGGCGTTGATGTTGTCGTGATACACCTTGATGTACGGCTCCATAGCCTGCACCAGCCGGGTATGGAAGACTTCATAGCGGTCATCGTCATTGTCGTGGGAAAGGAAGGACTTCATTTTCTCTGCACACTCCATGGCACCCTTAATATCACTATGACTTAAACTGTGTTCTTCGGAGAATGACGCACCTTCTTCCTCCTCTTCACTGACGTGTTCTTCTTCCAACATCTCGTCGGCAATCACTTCAGGATCTCTGATCACCTCCAGGATGTCGTCGTTGGTGGTCTCGGAGAAGCCTGGAACTGTAACAGTCTGCGCAGCTTCTCTGGCAAGGTCCACTGCTACTGCAACATTCTGGGCCTCACCAGTCACAGATTGACTCCTCCTCTCACCTGGTATTCCATGCAACACATGTCTCCATGCGTGACGAATTGTAGCAATAGACAGCTGATCCCATGACTCCACCAAGAAGTCCACAGCTTTCTTGATGTTAAATACTCTCCAGAATTGTTTGAACAGTATTTTTTGCTGTTCCAACTGTTGATCCTCATCTTCTTCGCTCTTGCTATCGGTGGTGGTGTCACTCAGGTTACACAACTCTTCCCTGGTGTTGGTGTAGTCGTTCAGGAGCTGGAATTTTTTTGTTGAGAATGCAGCTTTTACATTACAGATTAACTCTTGGTCCATGGGCTGTAATATAGACGTAGTGTTGGGAGGAAGGCAGACCACTTTTACGTTGGGGTGACGATCTAACAGTAGGGGCGAGTGTCCTGGTGCATTGTCCAGCAGCAACAAAATATTGAATGGCACATTCTGTCGCTCACAGAATTTTTTTACATCGGGAACAAAACAGTCATCAAACCAGGAGAGGGACAGTGTAGAGAACATCCACGCCTTACGTGCGGTCAGCCAGTGGACATTTAGCTTGGTCATGTCCATGGTTTTGTAGGCGTGCGGCTTGCGTGCTGTGTGGATCACCGATAACTTGAGCTTACAGGTACCGGAGGCATTGGTGGTAAACAGGACGGTGATGCGTTCCTTCTGCATCTTCCGGCCCCGAATCCTGCTGGCATTCTTTACAACGAAGGACTTGGAAGGTAGCTTTTTCCAGAAAAGACCAGATTCGTCCATGTTAAACACCTGGTCGTCACTGTACTGTCCTTCCTCCATAATCTCACGTAAAAACGGAGGAAATTCCCGAGCCGCAGCACGATCAGCACTCGCTTCTTCACCACCAATGTTTATATTGGTGATCTTGTTCCGGATCTTAAACCTCTGTAACCACCCAGAGGAAGCATTAAAGGGTTTGGGCTCTGTAATTCCCATCTTTCGTGCCACTGCCATGTACAGTTCACGTGCGTAGTCCTTAACAGTGCGCGTGTCGACAGCCATGTTCCGTCGCGCCTGACGCACCAAGTACCTCACAAGTAATTTTTCTGTCTTGAGAAGCACCTGGTTGTGAAAATACTTGATCATAGAAGCACCTGTAGACTTGTGATCTTCATGTGCTCCTTTATCTTCGCTGCATCCTTCTTTATTGTTCGAATCGTAGATTCATTCACACCATGCTGGCGCGCCAAATCAACCTGCCTTGTTCCTTTCTCCAACTCTTGGATGATGGTATACTTCACCTCGTAGCTTAAGGAACGTCGTGTCTTCTTTGGCTTAGTGCCGCTGGGTCCAGGTAAGGAAAGGTTTCTCTCTGGGGGTGGTGGTCCGGCAGAAGCCATTTTACGGAACAATGGATGCGAGTTTACACGGTGTGGCCTTGAGGGATGAAACTGCCGCAGCTAGGTCAAGCGTCGTCTTTCCTCCCTCCCTCCCTCCCCCGGGTGGACACGTCATAATACTTTAAGCCAATTACAGCTAGCAGCAGAGGAGGGTAGGGATGCATGGCCAATCACAGGTCTGATACGTCATATGACGTCAGTGATAACGCAACAAAGACACACACTGCGCAACCTTACCGCGCCACTTGCCCAAGCGGAGGGAGGAGGAGGGAGAGGCGAGGGGCACAGGCAGGCAGGCGGGCGGGTGGCGAATCTAAAAATAGCGTCGCGCCGGACACTCTCCGCGTAATGGGGTTCACGTACCGCGTAATTTGAGCACATGAGGTTCTGGCAAGGCACCGCGTTAACGTGGAAACGCGGAATGCGGGACCGCGTAAAGTGAGGGTTAACTGTATTATATTATATTTATTTCTAAACCACATTGTTTATATAGAGTGGGTTAAGTTTTCTAAAAGTACATTTTTCTGAGATGAATTTGTGAGGGCAGCCTGTAGCACTGTGCATCGTAGGATTTATTGAGGGATCCTAAGAGTGATGTTCAACTAACCATAAAACTGTTTATGTGGCCCCTCTCAATGCCCATAGGTGTCAGATAACTGGGATTCTACTGTATAACCAGCTTGTAAAAATCTTACTGACTAACATATATGCAGACTGTAAGAGGAAATACACCAACTGTGTGGCATATACAGTACATCATGCTAGACCCAAGGTACAGATGTTCTGGGTTAATATATAAAGTTCAGAGTAAAGAAATATCCTAACTACAGTACAAAACACACTTGTCCCTCTCCCAGTCAAACAATAAAAACTATGGTTAATCTCTATGTGTCACTTTATAAATACATTTAATTATCAATCAGTCCATTCATCCATCTAACTATCTTTCTATCCCATTTTGTTCTCATCTCACTTCTATGCGGAGTGGAAATTTTAAAAGAGAGAAATATATATACAGTATCAGGGGAAGTTGTGTAAGACAAGTGACAAGAATGGCTTAGAGCAGCACACACAACATGAGACTCTCCTCATGCTGTTTCTCTACCTTAACCCCTTGTTTATGGCTACACCTCTGATCTTAATAAAATCGTCTGGCACTGGCCAAATAAAATACTGAAAGTGGCATCATTGTAGTGAAGGCGTTAAAACAACTGCAGTCCTGTGGCTATTACAAACATAAAGTGAGAAATGATATCATTAGCATAAGCTATAACTTGGGCTGGTATGAACTAGTCACTAACGACAGTACAGTACGGCACCATCAAGGGACAACAACTTAATTCACAACAGAACTATAACTCACCCAATTGCATAGAGTTTAGTGATAGGGTGATTGATTCCTATGGACCTGGCATGATGCTGCACCATAGTCTCTGCATGGTAGTAAGTGATCTCTGATGGCTTGCCAACCAGAGCAGTATAGATGAGATCATTGCCGGTCACCTTCTTGTAGAGAGCTTCCAGGCACAGTAAGAAAGCCCCATGACCAAACCTGATGAAGACAATGAAAATATGGTAATTCCTTCAGTCCCACAAGAGGTGAAGCTGAGACCACAAACCACAAATTATGGGGTGTTTACAGGCTGGTGAGAGGGAAGGGAGGGGGGCCTAATCTTCAGGTGGTCCATAAAGGCTAATACAGTGGGGTATGCTATAACGAACGAATCCTACTACGAATATTCCTATAACGAACGGTTTTACCTATAAAATTGAGAATGATATAACGAACGAAACTCCTACAACGAACATTATTTAATTTTTTTTTTTTGTTCTAATTTATTGGTTTTTTTATTACAAATATTAATGATATTCTTTATTTCAGGGGTTTAGATGCATATTTATGCACTTTTTTACAATTTTTACAATTTTATATTATATTTTTCAGTGTTAAGTGGTTGTATTTGGGGGCCTGGAACGGATTAATCCTATAACGAACGAATGCTATAACGAACAAGGTTCTAGAACCAATTAGATTCGTTATAGCATACCCCACTGTAACTGTGAATAATATCTTGGTGGCGTCCACTTCATCACTGCCATATACTGTATCAGATAAATTATAAGATCAAGTTAAGTGTTGCATCTTAAGTGTTACAGTCTTAACCCCTGGGCTTTAGGCTGGTCCCTAACTTACTGAATTTGTTATATTTTGATGATATCAATTACTTTGAAACCCGTTTGTTATGACCCAAGGAGTCATTTGCCCCTCTGTCCAATTCTGGAATCGCCAAACCGCGAACAACCCTAGTTCAACTCTGTACGAATCTTCCCTGTTGACACTCCCAAAGTGTGGTGGGAGGCCGGGAGTGTGGTGTGAGGACAGTTGGCCACTAGTTACTGCTCATCGAAGTTGGCTGCTTATCATGCTGGTAAAGCACAGTACTGCAGCTTCACCTTCCTTATTAGGGAAGGCCAAGCTCACCACAAGCTTGGAGGTAAAGCTTGACATCATACAGTGTCACAAGAGTAGTCAAGATGGAAACTTCATTGCAATAGTTCTTGGACTTCCAGCTCTGAGAGTGAGTGGCGGCCCAAACAACAGTAGTCCTCCAGCCTCACAGAGCGCACATGATGACTTTGCTTCTACCGTGGAATTGGTGAGTGTAACTTTACTGTAGTTTATTTCTATAGAAAATTCTACACCTTTTTCCCACATACCATCATTTGGCAATCATTTGATGGGACAGAGAACAGCTGAGTGATCCCCCACGCTCCTCCTCCGCTCTGTTGGCTAACTGTAGACCACATAAAAACTGTTGATTCCCTTTATATTTTTGACCTATAAAAATTATTTATTTTTTATTTTGTTTACACATTCTGTATGAATGATTGTGTGTTCATGTAACGGAGTAAAATAAAATTAAGAAAATTAAGCATACAGCGTGCCCTTCAAATTTGTGGATTTTTATTTCGTGGATAACACCCAGGATGTAACCAAAAATGTCTGCGGGTAGTTTTAAAGTTGCCAGCATTTTTGCGGCCGGGACAGGGAGCCATTTGTTCTAGAGACAGCAATTTCCTTTACCTGTATTGTATATACAGTACTGTATGTGTTTTGTATATATATGTGTGTTTACACACACATATATACATATAATACTGTACAGGTAAAAGAAATAATTGTCCTAAGGGCAAACACATAAACAGAATATACATTTCTTTGTACACAAGTAAAAATGTACCCCCCCCCCCCACCCCGGCCTACAAATGTTATTCGTGCATTTGGCGATTTGCAGCCATTTTGAGAACCAAACCCCCGCGAATTTGAAGGGCCTGCTGTATTTACCCAAAATTACGAGTTGAACAATAACAAGGCTCACAGCTCAGCCTCACTCTGTGTGTTACTGGGTGGTGAGTCAGCCAAGCAACTGGTTACACAATTATGTGCCATCTCCACAGATATTATTCCTAGTTATCCCTTGTTTAAGATATTACTCCTAGTTATCCCTTGTTTAAGATATTACTCCTAGTTATCCCTTGTTTAAGATATTACTCCTAGTTATCCCTTGTTTAAGATATTACTCCTAGTTATCCCTTGTTTAAGATATTACTCCTAGTTATCCCTTGTTTAAGATATTACTCCTAGTTATCCCTTGTTTAAGATATTACTCCTAGTTATCCCTTGTTTAAGATTTTACTCCTAGTTATCCCTTGTTTAAGATATTACTCCTAGTTATCCCTTGTTTAAGATATTACTCCTAGTTATCCCTTGTTTAAGATATTACTCCTAGTTATCCCTTGTTTAAGATATTACTCCTAGTTATCCCTTGTTTAAGATATTACTCCTAGTTATCCCTTGTTTAAGATATTACTCCTAGTTATCCCTTGTTTAAGATATTACTCCTAGTTATCCCTTGTTTAAGATATTATTTCTTGTTTCTGTTCACTCAACGAGCAATTCACTTCGGGATCTGTTTTTCAGAAATGCATCGTGATCGCTAAATGACGGGTACCTGTACATCCTTAACTTCTTCATTTTTTACAGTATGTTTGGATGTACAGGAGTAGAGTTTTACTTACCAAAAAACCTCAGGAACATAACATGTTTGACAGTAGAGGAGCAGCTGTATTATTATTTGTTATTAATACAGGTGTTTCTCACTATACAAATGTTTGAATTCACTTATATGAATTTCCTAAATTAAAATTATGACCTTTTTTTTCATGTTACAAAAATTTCCCCTGCTTACTGGGAGAGTTAACTCCTTAAAACATCATGTTTATTGTTCGGCATAATTCCTTTAAAGAATCTTTTATTACCACTGCTAGTACTTGAACTTGAAAGTCTTTTTCCGCTCCTCTTAAATAAAGGTACACAGTAACACAGACACATAACTGAACACAAACTGGGCAGAGAATTCTAACTGAGCAGAGAGGATGTGAAAAATCTTCCTGCATTTGAGGACAGATGGTTCAGCACAGAACTGACCCACATTGTGTTCTCAGAAGAGGTTATAAGAAATATACTGTCAAAATTAAAGGTTCAAAAGAGTCCCGGCCCCGACATGATGCATCCTAGAGTGCTAAGAGAGTTGCGCAATGAGCTTGCCGAGTCCCTGAAGATCCTGTTCAATAAATGCCTGGATGAACAAAAGGTCCCCAGTGATTGGAAAACAGCTCATGTGAGTCTTATTTTCAAGAAGGGCGATCATCACTCAACAAATAATTATAGACCGGTGAGCATGACCAGAATAGTATGTAAAGTACTTGAGAGCAATATCAGAGATGCCATGATGGAATATCTACTATGGTTTTATGCCGGGACGCTCCCGCTTAACATAATTACTCAAGGTACTGAATGTTTGGACTCAAATTCTGGAACAGCGTGGTAATATCGACAATATATACCCAGAATTTACCAAGGCATGAAAGGCTGAAAATTAAGCTGGAAGGGTATAGGATTCAGGGAAGTGTCCTAGCGTGGATCGGAGACCTCCTGTAAGAACATAAGCAGTGTGTGGTGATTAATGGTATGAAATCGTCATGCGTACCCATGAAAAGTGGGATACCTCAGGGTAGTGTATTGGGCCCGTTGTGGTTTGTTTCATAAATTACATGCCAGAAGCTATACACTATTCCATACAAATGCTTGCTGATGACGCCAAGTTGTTTCGGGAAATAAAGAACTAAGCGGACTGTGAAGAGCTGCAGAAAGGTCTCTGAGTTTTAAGAATGGTCGAAGAAATGGCAGCTAAGATTCAATGTCATTAAGTGTAAGAGGATGCACCTGGGACATACCAACGGTAAGGAGGCATATTATATGTCCCAACGGGATGAAGAAACTGCATTAATTGAGATTGAATGTGAAAAGGACCTGAGTGTATATGTTGACAATGAACTGAAGTTCTTGGGCCATTGTGAGAAGAAGGTGAATCAGACAACTAAACTAGTAGGTCATATAAGAAGGTCGTTTAGATATCTGAATGGTCTGTCACTCGTAACGATCTTCAAGAGTGAGGTGCTTCCCTGCTTGGAGTACTGTCACCCTGTCTGGTCCCCAATATATGTCCAAAGGAGGGCCACTAGACTGGTGCTTGCACTTAGGCCTACAGCCACTCAGAGAGAATAGAGTGCCTGAACTAGCCTAGCTTTTACTACAGACGGGCAAGGGGGTACCTAAATGAGGTGTCTAAACATCTCTGTTGAGTGTCTGTACCTGGAGCTGGCGAATGCCCACCCAACAAGGGGTCACAGCTCAAGGATGAAGACATTTAGAGTGGAGGACTGTGGTCGCCAACCCCCAGATATGAGGAGGGTACAGTACACTGGTTGATTGACTGAGTGTGGGGGCAGCAGCAGTGCACATGTCTCTCACCAACAAGAACAATTAGTGGAGTACATAATTGGAAGTCCTATTAAGGCAGCTTCATATATGACACCCAGTTTGACCTCAAGTGACCAAGACAGTATTATCTTTATTGGTTATGTCATATATAGATGTAAATGAATGTTAACATGATCACACCACTTTCCATAAGTTCACCTAAATTATCCTTATTTTGAAATATTGTATTTTAAACTAATTATTTGTGTTGTGATCATCTGGTTCAGTAATAATTATTGTTCATAATAAAAAAGTTTTAAATTAGAGAGGTTACATGAATATTTTCCACAGTGTAGTGCTATCTAGTTTATATGTACTGTACATAAATGTGACTCACCTTGGCATGTGAGCCTCAGCCATCCACTGAAGGTCCATGTTACAGGCCAGTATCGGCAGGTGGGGGTATGGAGCTGTGGGTTTACCTAGCAGATCTCCTCCCGTCATCAACACGTCTACCAACAGCTGAAGTGATGTCTCCCACCTCACTGGCTCTCCGAACAACATTATGGCATCGAGTTTAGGAATCTGTGATACTGATTCAACTGCCTGTAATGTAAATTTCAAGGTTAGCTTCATCTATTATTACCATCTTGCATTTGTGTGGGTGGCCAGAACCTACTGGAAATAAGCATCTTATGGCTTTGTCAGCTATCATTAGTTAAATTGCATCATATAAGTACTCTATAAAGTGTATACTTTACCTCCATGATCTTTGTAAACCACACACTGTACCTGTGTTGTCTATACACATGCTGAACTACATTCTTGTACCTACATAGTCAATATACTGGAGTAATCTCTCCATTAGCCAGAATATTCTATCCTCGCAACTCTCCAATACCCCCCAAAAATTTATCAGCATTCCGGGAAATTCTGGGAAAAATATCTCCATTCTGGGCATGAGAACGAATTTCCGA
Source organism: Homarus gammarus (assembly GCA_958450375.1). Classification (NCBI taxonomy): domain Eukaryota; kingdom Metazoa; phylum Arthropoda; class Malacostraca; order Decapoda; family Nephropidae; genus Homarus; species Homarus gammarus. The sequence continues at coordinate 1,364,326 of CAUDMG010002591.1, forward strand.
GAGATTACATATGTTTCTGATGTGAGGATGCATGCTGGGCGTGTGGGTGGGTAGGCTGAGAGAGCTCATGAGCTACTATTGGTCACTACTGTCATGTGACTCATGAGATGCCTATGATTGTTCGATGTATCTCACAGCCTATCTCCTCAAAATCTAGCATCACAACACTTCTAGTTCATTGTCTGCTGCCATTGTACGAGCTTGTTTGCTCGCTCACTGCTGTTTTCACATAATAGTTGTGTTATGCAGTGTTGTACATTACTGTACAGTACCAGCATATAATGAGCCAAGAATACCATTAAATCAGTGTAATAGCCCGTCTAACAGACAGTAATACAGTAAAACCTCGCTAAGGTGGACTAATTGGGGGGAAAGGCTGTCTGGGATAAGAGGTTGTCCACCTTAGAGCAAATTTTTCCCAAAAGATCGTCATTTTAAGCACAAAAAAGAACGAGTACAGTATTACCCCGATTTACGCGGTCAATTGAACCCATGAGGTACCGCGGAAAGTGAACAACAGAACATATGGGATTAATTCCAATAGAGACTGGCCCGACCCCCAAACTCCACTTTTTCAGACACAATACCTACGTTGTAGTAAAAATAACATCTTAATTTTATGATGGTATGCACACGCAATTAATAATTAAGAGAAATATCAATAATATTAGATTTTTTAACACTTACATTAGTAGAAAAGATGGCTGGGCACACAGGGATGGGGGGTTGGTTCCGAGGCAGAGGGCAAATTATTGGCCCTCACCTGTATCACTTGTATCAATTGTATCACTATCCACCACATAGGCTTGCAGGGCCTCTTTGTCAAACCCCTCAAAGTCCATATCCTCACTATCACTGACTTGGGCCGGCTGTGGTGGGTGGCGGGTGAAGAACTCGGTAATGTTTTGATGACTGGGCGACCTTGTGCGCATCCTGCCCGCGCCGCTTCCCGCGTATATGAGTAGATGCACCGCATAAAGTGAAAGTCCGGTTCTGGCGAGGTACCGCAAATGCGAAATCGCGGAAAGTGAAACCGCATAAAGCGGGGTATTACTGTACAACACCAATGTATCTAAGTTTTATGAAAGAAATATATGTTTTTTAATCAAAATTAATTTGAAAAAGTAATGTACATAAAGTACAGTGGTCCCTCGGTTAATGAACACAATCCGTTCCAGCAGGTTGCTCGTTAACCGAAAAACTCATTAACTGAAACCATTGTTTCAATGGGTTTTTGGGTAATTGGTTCCAGCTCACCGAAAATTGCCTAAATTCAACAAAAAAGGTAGAAACGTACACTTACTTTGAGGTGTGTATGTAGAAGGCTCCTGGATGATGATGATGATGGGAATTAGAATGGGGGTAGAGGATAAAGGAGAAGAGAAGGCATTGGGGTGGAAGAAAAGTCGGCCCCTTGGTGCCATTTCACCCATGAAATTTTAGTTCTCTTGGTGTAATTCAAGATTATTTTCTTTAAATCAACACTGCACTGCATTATATATTGTCAATATGTAAAATAAATTTCAAAATGACCAATAATTTGCTTGGAAACACAGAAAAAAAGCATTTAGTTGAAGAGAGTCTCAAGCAAGATGTTACCTCCACTGCAAAGAGAGAGAGACTAACACCTGTTTGGTGTGTTAACAGGCTGGATGGCGCGCCAGACACTAGTTTCTTTACCTTCAATTATGTTCAATAATTGTTAAAATGACTAAAAAAGTTAGTATTAAACTTTTAAAAGTATTGAATTGTATAAACTTCTTGATATTTACTAAAATAGTAAGGAATTTAAGCCCTAAAACTGATTACTGTATCGGTGGACTAATACTACAGCTGGTGGACCGCCAAATGCAAGCAAAAACATGTTGAAGTCGGCTTGTAAAAAACTCGTTAATCGAGGGATTGCTCGTTAAACGAAGTTAACCGAGGGATCACTGTACTGTACACTTACTTTTAGTTCACTGATAAGGTCTTAGGCTTAACCTTCTCATCACCCTTATGGGCACCGTACAATCCGGGGGACGGTTGTTTAATTTTTTTATAATAATGCACAAAATATAAATGCTACTTCAGCCTAAATGTATAAAAATGATAAATATTGACATAAAAAACACCAAAAATACAATACAGTCGACCTCGTTAATTCGGACCCCTTTAATCAGGATTTCGGATAATTCGGACAAAATCTGAAAACTTTTTCTATTTTTTTTTTTTTTTATAGATTTGTAGGAATATTACCTACGCGGACCTTAAGCTAAAATGCTGGTCCACCCACTGCTGGGATAAAACACCAGCGTCTTTTTGGTTAAATGTAACATCTCCACCACTAGTGTGGGGGGGGGGGGGGATGCAACTTTTAGCTTCAGACATGAAAAATATTTACCATTTACTGCCAGTAAACAATGGAAACATAAAATATGTACCAATTAGTAATGAAAAGTTGTGCAGTTCCTTCAGCAAATGAAGCTCACCAACTTACAAGAGGCTAAATTACCTTACAACGTGTTTTCAGTAGTCTATGTTGAAGTTCTTAGCACAGGCTAACTTATCATATCATATACGGTATAACAGTTCTCATTGATCTACAAAAAATACCGGTAATAAAAACCTTTTTGATATTTCACACTTAATATAATACCCGGTAATCTACTTCAACCTCCTATTGTTTACAACGACGCATGACGCACCACCAGCTGTTGAGTATTAGCTAGACGGCACACGTGTTTTTCGAATCGTTTTCAGTTAAAAAACTGTTAGATCACATGTATATTTTACCTTAACTGTGCCTAAATGAATATATTCTCGGAAATAAATAGTAGTTTTGCTGAAACGTGATGCATTTTAATGTAAAATAGGATAAAATACATGACGAAAACAAAAGATTTTACCTAACCTTCCGATGTTCAAGAGAAGTTACTCATTTTTTTTAATAGTTTTTGGTTAAAATACTGTTATATTACAATGGTATTCTATTCATACTGTGCTTGATATAATGCATTCACGGAAATGTAATATTTTTGCTGAAATGACGTACGTATTACAGTGGAAAGTGGGATAAAATCTTGACGAAAACAATGACTTTTGCTTTCTTTCGTTCAAAAGATGTTACCGTAATCGCTTTTCGAATGGTTTTCAGTTAAAAAACTGTTGTATTACAATAATATTCTATCCTAATTGACTTGAATAAATACTACGATACCATATTTCTGAATATTTTCATTAAAATCCATCCAAATCATTTTCCTTGTCATCGTCTGCAGCACCAAACAGCTTCTCCCAGTCCTCTCCTTGAACAGGGCTAGAGGGTATGTGTTTTTCGAATCGTTTTCAGTTAAAAAACTGTTACATCACACGTATATTTTACCAAAACTGCGCCTGAATGAATATATTCTCGGAAATAAATAGTAGTTTTGCTGAAACGTGATGTATTTCAATGTAAAATAGGATAAAATACATGACGAAAACAAAAGACTTTACCTAAGCTTCCGATGTTCTTGAGATGTTATTCGTTTTTTTACTAGTTTTCGGTTAAAATACTGTTGTATTACAATGATATTCTATCCATACTGTGCTTGATATAATGCATTCACGGAAATGTAATATTTTTGCTGAAATGACGTACGTATTACAGTGGAAAGTGGGATAAAATCGTGACGAAAACAATGACTTTGAAAATAATGCAATATTAACCCCTAAATCGGTTAATTCGGACAATCGGCTAAAACGGACACCCTTCCCCCCCTATTAGTCCGAATTAACGAGGGTCGACTGTACTGTATTTTAGGGTAGGAAGTGTTTAGGAAAAAACTTTGTGTGTATTTTCCTCCTGTAGCCATAGTTTTCTTAAAATAATATACAGGTAACTCGCGTTTTACACACGTTTGATTTAAGCTTTTTTTGGAATAATGTGATTGTTCAGTTAATACCAAAACCTAATTTACGCGCACCTATTTTTTTAATAAAGTGCTCAAGACAGTTTAAATTTGGCCTGGTCGCCTGGCAGTGGAGTAGTGTGTGATGCCTGGTAAGGTGCTTGTAAGTTATTACTATAAAGTTGCAGTCATATCTACATCAACAATTTTAATATTATTAGCAATACAGTGGTCCCTCGGTTAACGAACTCAATTCGTTCCAGAAGGTCGTTCGTTAACCGAAATCATTGTTTCAATTGGATATTGGATAATTGGTTCCAGCTCACAGAAAAGTATATACAAAGTAAAGCCAAAAATGCATAAAGTCAGAAACACTCCTAAAATTCCCCTAAATCGCCCTTAAATCACTATATATATCATACATGTACAGTGACCCCTCGGTTAACGAACTCAATCCGTTCCAGAAGGTCGTTCGTTAACCGAAAAGTTCGTTAACCAAAACCATTGTTTCAATGGGTTTTTGGGTAATTGGTTCCAGCTCACCGAAAATTTCCTAAATTCAACAAAAATGGTAGAAAAGTGTGTATGTAGAAGGCTCCTGGATGATGATGATGATGATGATGATGATGATGATGATGGGAATTACAATGGGGGTGGAGGAGAAGGAAGAAGAGAAGGCATTGGGGTGGAAGAGAAGTCACCCCATGGCACCATTTCACCCATAAAATTTTAGTTCTCTTGGTGTATTTCAAGATTATTTTCTTTAAATCAACACTGCACTGCAATATATATTGTCAATATGTAAAATATATTTCAAAATGACCAATAATTTGCTTGGAAACACAGAAAAAAGCGTTTAGTTGAAGAGAGTCTCAAGCAAGATGTTACCTCCAGTGAAAACAGAGAGAGACTAACTCCTGTTTGCTGTGTTAAGAGGCTGGATGCTGCGCTTTAAACTAGTCACTTTACCTTCAACTATGTTCAATAATTGTTAAAATGACTAAAAAATTGAATATTAAACTTTTAAAATTATTGAATAGTATAAACTTCTTGATATTTACTAAAATAGTTAGGAATTTAAGCCCTAGAACTGATTAATGTATTGGCGGACTGATACTAAAGCTGGTTGCCCGGCCAGTGCAAGCGAAAACATGTTGAGGTCGGTTCGTAAGAAATTCGTTAACCGAATTTTTGTTCGTTAACCGAATTGAAGATCCTTATGGAAGGCAGTTCGTTAACCGAAATTTCGTTAACCGAGGTGTTCGTTAAACGAGGGGTCACTGTACACTAGAACTCTTAAATCACTACTGTAATGTGATACAGGTGATTAATTTTATCTCTTGTGCAAAATAAATGAAGTTTATATTCAAATTATTCCCTGTCTTGCAAGGATTTCAGCAATGCAAATTATATTCTCCTAACTTTAGTCTGAGGTATTATTTATTTTTAAACCTGTAAACCTAGTCTTTTTACCCAACTGTTTCTCAGGAAGGTGGAGGGGGGGTAGGGAGGGAGGGGTGACAGTGACATGTTTGGCAGTTGGCGCCTGTGGTGTGAAGCATTTAATTGTTAATTTATGTCCTTTAGATTGAGTTTTTGTTTCTTGCTTATAAAATTTAATAGAAGTGACTGGGGTGAATTTAATTTGCATTGCTGGAATTCTTATAAGATAGTGATTAATTTGAATGTAAACATAGAAGAGATCACTGAATTGGCTGAATACCTCCTCAGCTTATCAGCTGATGTTCAAAACAAAAAGTGATTTTCGTAAGGATTTCGTTAATCAAATTTTTTTCGTGAACCGAATTGAAGATTCTTAGGGAAGGTAATTCGTTAACCGAAATTTCGTTAACCGAGGGTCTACTGTAATAATAATTATTATAATAATGTAATAATAATGATGACGATAATGATGATCATGAAGTATTCTGTACAACAACTGCGACCACGTCCAGCAAGCTTTCCGTGTATAGCTTTCTCAGTTCACACCAGCACTACTTTTTCTCTGTGTTTTCATTTGCATTTTGTGTTATCACGTACCTTTTGAGTATTAAACGCTGTTTTCCCCAGTGAGCATGTCTGGAAAACATTCATCTGCCTCCTCTGGGGAGCCTAAAGCTAAAAATGCAAAAAAAACAATCGCAATGGACATGAAATTAAATGTGATCACCCGCCTTCAGAGAGGAGAGCGTGTGTCGGAGGTTGGTCGCGTGCTTGGTTTAAGTGAGAGCACTGTTCGTACCCTGTGTGGTATATGATGGTTCCCCTAACCTGTACCATTTACAGTAAAAGTCCAAAAATCCGGATGCCAGAAATCCGGACCACCCGAGAATCCGGACTTTTCGAAAACTCAAACTTTTTTTTTTTTTTTAAGCGGACTTTCATGTGTATGTGCGCATGCGTGAGGGCCACAGCTGCACAGCGACAACAAGCGACCACATGGTTGCCACTTTAAAACAAGCAATCAAACTGTGACAACATATGTAATTTTGACTTTTCTAAAACTTTCAAACTTTTTAAATTTAGCGGGCTTTTGTGGGTTACGTGAATGATGGAGTTGCTTAAAAAAATTAATTTACATAATTCTAATACTAAAAGTAATTGTAAATTATAGGTAGCTAATTTTGTTAGTTTTGTAATTAGCTTGTCCTGAAATGTAAAATTTGAGGCACTATAAATCTTTTGTGTGTATGTGTGCATGCGTGAACACCACAGCGACAACAAGCGACCACGCGATTGCTACTTTAAAACAAGCAATCAAACTGTGACAACGTACGTAATTTTGAGTCCTACTCTTTCCATTTACAAGCCCATAATAATGGCTCCTAAAGTAGATAAACTTTGTTGTGTGAAGAGAAAGAAGTACACATTGAAATTGAGTGACAAACTTGAAATAATTAAGAAACTAGAACATGGTGTGAGCAATACTGTTCTAATGGACACATACGACATTGGAAAGTCAACAATTTATGATATAAAAAGGCAAAGAATAAAATTCTAGAATTCACAACTTCTTCTGAGCCTTACAATAAAATTGATGAAAGAAAAAGTTTACATCTACACAAATTAGAAAATCTTGATAAAGTGTTGCACGAATGGTTTTTGTTAAAACGACCAGAAGGTATGGCAATTTCTGGGCCGATGCTTACTGCCAAAGCAAAGTCTTTTAAGGAGCAAATGAACATTGAATCAGAGTGCGCATTTAGTGATGGATGGCTTAGGAATTTCAAGACTCGTCATGGTATTAGACAGTTAGATATTGCTGGAAAAAGACAGTCGGCTGATACACAAGCAGCAACAAAATATAGTGCTACATTTGAGCAAATTGTAAATGACTATGATCTCACAGCTGATCAAATTTATAATGCTGATGAAACAGGGGTTTACTGTTAGTGTTTGCCCACAAAAACTTTGGCTGGAAACCAAGAACAAAATGCTACAGGGTTTAAGTTTAATAAGGAAAGATTAACCGTTCTTGTATGTGGTAATGCTTCAGGTCAGCATAAAATTAAGCTTTTGGTGATAGGCAAATTTAAGCGCCCATGGGCCTTTAAATGAATTGTGCACTTGCCTGTGACCTATAAAGCCCAAAAGAGTGCTTGGATGGACAAAGACATATTTCGCGATTGGTTTGTTTATGATTTTGTTCCATCAGTTCGTCAGAATTTAAGGAAATTGGGGAAGCCTGCAAATACAAAGTGCCTGCTACTTCTCGACAACTGTAGGGCCCACCCGCATGAATCAAAATTAGTGTCTGATTGCGGGAATATTTATGCATGTTACTTGCCACCAAATGTAACATCATTGATTCAACCCATGGATCAAGGAGTCATTAGGAACTTTAAATGTCACTATAAAAATGATTTTATGACGAATAAGAATGTCAACCCTACAGAATTTCAACGCAGTTTTACGATCAAGGATGCAATATATTCACTCGTGACTGCATGGAATGCAGTCAAACCTGAAACACTTTTAAGAGCGTGGCGAAAGTTGTGGCCGAAAGTGATGTTTGTAGATCTAGAGTGTGATCAAGACAAAGATTTTGAAGGATTCCACATAAAGCAGAGGGCATCTGAAGTGCAAGAACTGATGGAGACTGTTACATTATCTCTGGAAGACAACCCTCTACGCAAGCTTAATGCTGCTGACATAGAAGAGTGGATACACATTGACGATGATATTGAAGTTGCATCCACTTTCACTGATCAAGAAATCATTCAAAGCATTACAACTCCTGAGAGGATAGATGAGAATTGTTCAGAAGAATCTGGTGAAGACGACGACAAAGTTGAAGAAATGATATCTTGGGCTGCTGCAGAAAAGGGGCATTGAAACAGTTATTAAATTTGTGGAACAGAACCATAGCTTCAGTCTTCAAGACGTCATGCATGCACACATGGTGCAGAATAATCTTATCACAAAGAAATTACAAAGTCGTAAACAAGGTGATATACGAAAGTATTTAAAGAAAGCAGTGTCAAGCAGTGCAGCAGATGCAGTAGAAGCTGCAAGTGTTCCACCCACAAGCAGTGCAGCAGACGATACACATGTACAGTAGAAGTCGTGGAAATCAACGAATAAATATTTATTTGTTGTTTTGTACTTTGTATTTATAGGAAAATGTTTCGTTAATAAACTACAAATAAATAATCAATTTGTATAAAATAAATTCTGCTTTCATTTGTTTACTGTATTTTTGCTTTTACAATGTTCATTTTTAAACATGATTTCAAGCATTACACGCCCCTTTTTTCGTCGTGAAAAATGTTTGTTTACATTTTTGTCAAGTGTTGACTTTATTTTTCTTTAAAACTGCTCATTTTGATAAATGAAGCATGCTGTATTTGCTAATGAATAAACTATCAAAATGTACCTGTTCATCTCTTCTTTATTCCCCCCTTAAATTTGAATTTTAAAAGTACTGCCTGAGAATCCGGAAAATCCGAAAATCCGGACCGACCCAATCCCCGAGCAGTCCGGATTTTTGGACTTCTACTGTACATGTATTCTTAAGGGAAAATTATGTTTAATTTACGTGTTTTTGAAGTAAGCGGTGGTTTTCAAGAACGTAACCCCCCCCGCGTAAAACGAGAGGTGGATGCACAGTACTGTATACAGTACCAGGAAATGAGAGGAATAAAAAAAAATAATACCAACAAAAAATACTGTATCGTCAAATCAGTAAATAAAAGCCAAATGAAAGTTCAACACAGACGCCATTTGCATATTACTCCCTGTTTCATCACAGTAATGAACATCAGCTGGCACAACATCCCCCCCCCCCCCCCTACACTTTGCAACCATCTTCCCCTCCCTCACTCAGTCAGCTGGCTCATGTGCAAAGAAATGTATATTCCCTTTATGTGTTTGCCATTAGAACAAGTATTTATTTTACCTTTTTTCACAATGTGTTAATGTAGGATGGTGTGTGCATGTAACTGAGTAAAAATAAATGAAGGAAGCTACGTGTATATACCCAAAAATAAGAGTTGAAAAACAACCATAACACCTTACAGCTTGGCCCAGTAGCCTGGTGGTTACAGTGATGAGTCTAACTTGGCTACAAGGCCATGATTAATCACTATTAAACACTATTATATCAGTAAACACTAATAATAACAGTAAATCCAGTTAAATATGGCAGGGAAGGAGGAGAGATACAATTGCAGACAACACTTTAACCAGTGGTCACTCACTCGCTCCCAGGCTCCCGTTGTCAGGTGTAAGATCGAAAACTTAACCCAGAAACATTTAAGAATGTTGCTTCCAGTTCACCTCTAGTTAGTGACTCCAAAGGTAACCGGAAACTGCAACATCAGTGTTAAGACGTAAACAGTGATTATAGTTATGTACATACAGTAAGTCCTCGCTTAACGTCGTGGATCCATTTCTGAAAACAGCAACGTTAATGGAATCCATTTTCCCCATAAGATATAGATAAAATACGGGAGTTACGTACCTAAGCCTCCCTTTGCCCCAAGAAACACATTACATATACAGAAATTCAATGGCATTTTTATAGAAAATAGTTTATATATAAATAAACTAAATCATTTTGTATTGTACTCACTGATGGGAGGAGGTGGTGGAGCAAGTGTGTGGTAGTCCAGATAGTACACACTGTTGTGGGGGTTAGACCAAGCACAGCAGCAATGTCCAACACAAGTTCACCTTTCTCAAAACATTTAAAACTTCCATTTTCGTAGCAAGGCTAATGGTCTTACGTTGCTTCTTCACAACACTAACATCAGTAGCACTTGATGGGCACTTGGAAGCCATTTCAAATGATTACAGTAGAGTATTAAGAGCAAAAACACTTAGGCACGCACGAACGCTGTGGAAGCTTAACAAAGACTGGGGACGCTGTGACACTCCGCGAGTGAGAGCGTAGAGCACCAAGAGGAGAAAGGGTGATGAGCTGTAAAAAGTAGTCCGTGACAATGTTATACTGAATCGGTGGGACGCTATCCGACTCATGGGTATCTAAAGAATAGCGACGTTATAACGAAACAACGTTATCGGGAGCAATGTTAAACGAGGACTTACTGTAGACACTGCACTGTACATTCAGTGAAAGTGAAAGTACCATATGTGAAAGTACCATATGTACAGTACTGTAAATAGCAGAGTGGACAGTTTATGCTTTTGTGTAGAGGTGTAGGTACAGTATACAGTACAGCATGAGTACAATACTTCCTTCAGGGAGGGAAAGGAGAGTGACAGTTAGTAACACTTTTCTACAGCAGATGGTACAGGACAAAGGCAGGTCATCCTGTATCATAATATCACCATTTGGTCTGCCTGCATCACAGCATCACAAGCTCAAGATGATAGCATCTGCTTGTGAGTACAGTACAGTATAGTGTGTACTGTACAGTAGTATATTTTGTTTATTTACAATAAATTGTACATGCACAGTGGTGTTTGCATATATAAATACAAATCTGTGTCTGTCTGTGCAAGGTGCATAGTTTAGATTCAAGAAAACTTTCCCCAGTACAGTAGAGTACCTGGAAAAATTCAAAGGATATGCAAATTTTTTCTGGGATGAGAAACTTTGTCTCAATACTCGGAAATCTCAGTCCTAGAGCCAATTGTTCTGGCTAGCAGGGTTATCACTATAGCTTGTACAGTCACCCAAAAAAGTCCTGTCGCGAACCATGAACCCCGAGATTCAGACTCTTGAATCCGAAGCATTTATGGACAGAATAATGTATCAGTGTCTACTGCTTCGGGTTCACGAGTCTGAATCTCGGGGTTTGTGGTTCGCGACAGGACTTTTTTGGGTGACTGTACATGCCAAATGAATTGTAAATTTGTATGATGATTTTACTGAATAATATTATAATTACTATTTAAGTTTCCATGGATCAATTGAAGATTAAGTACATCCTCTCACTTTGTCAAAGTCACAATAGCATGGCAAGTCTGTTTAATACTTAATTATTCATATTATGCTACACCGCCCACAAAACGTGTGAAACTGTTGAGTTCCCCAGTTGAGACGCCCGTACTCTTCCCACTTCAGGACGCCTGAGTCTCCGTTTTCTCTCAATTTTGTGTCTCCGAGACTCTGATATTTCTAAATTCCTCATGTCATGTTTGCAGATTTGAATTTGAGAGAGAACACCATTGTTTTGCGTCAAATTAGATATGTCTGATTACAGATGAAACATTCAAGATCCCTTGTGACTGATGTTGAAAGCTTCAACTGTGTTTACTGTTAATGAAATTGTCAATATAAATCAGGGTAGAGACTACTGTATGAATGAGGTATCATTGATGTCATCCCTTGAGATATCAGGAGTCTACAGATTGCTACTGAAGTTAGATCATTTGGATTCCCAATCATCAGAGAATCTGATGTTCATAGTGTAATTGTTATAAGTATGGTAATTAAGAAAGTAATAAGTCATCCTGTAAGAAAGTGTCAGTCTACTATCTTGAGAATCTAACGGATAGAAGTTGATAAGTCTATGTTCTAAGCCGCACCCACAATGTATTGCCATCTGAAATACTTGAAATCAGTTCAATTCTTGTCTTTGAAAGCTCAGTCCTTGCTTTGTTTGAAAAGTTGATCTTAGAAAATTAAAATAAGTTTGTAGCCCGATTTTCACACGTCAAGGTGTAGAGTAACAGAGTTTGTGATATATCTGTGTGAGTGGAATCAGAGTTGTGAGACGCGGGATGAGCAGAGCGAGGGATTTCACTCATCCAGCGAATCTCCTCTGTGACACAGGTGGTTGTGTAGGCCAGGACAACCCCAACCCTAGTATTGGAGATGGATGACAGCCATTGAGATCGAATAACGTCGTGTAACACGTTGTACGGGGAACTGAGTCGTATCACATACAGCCAGCTGCAAGGAGGAGGTGGTTGTACTGTGGTTGCTGTCTAGCCAGGATCTCCCGTGAGAGTACTCAACCAGTTCATAGTAGCAGTGTGTGTGTTGAATGAGCTCACAAGTAAAGCTACTTATTGGCCGTGTTATCCATCCGAGTATCCATGTATGTAATGTCCTCAGTTATACAGATGTTTGGAGACAGCAAGAGTATAAGGTCGCCACTTATTTCTTGGCGAATGTAGCAAATTAGTGGAGAGAAGCTACTAAGCCTGGTGCTGTTAAAATATTAGTTTTGGTGCTGTACTGGAATCCTGTTACTAATTAAGAGCTACAGTTCTCAGGTAACTTGTATTGCTGGTGCTCAAGAGTGATATCTGTAAGATTATGAGTTGTGTGTTCTTTTAAATGTACACCAAGTAATGGTGTAAGTTGGAAAATGTGCCTCATGAAAAGTACAAGATGAGTGGAGCCAGGGAGTCGATCCTTGTAGTGGTGTTACTGAAAGTATTTATAAATCAGTTCATTTTAATAAACCACTTTATTTGTATGTTAGGGGTGTCATTCTCCTGCAGTATTTTGCCTTCATTCTTTTCCATAACTTGGTACCAGTATTACAGTACACAATGTGTCCTAGTCCTCGAGCCAACACTACCACAGGTCAGAGATTGTGGGTTAACTATGAGCAGTAAAATAACTAACATATGGAATTAATGAATTAAGAAATTGAGAGTAAAAAAGGTTGAGTTAAGAAGCCAATTTGAAGGAATGAGGTGTGTTATACAGTGAATTAATATACTCCCCCTTACAACTTCGTGACACTGAATCTTAACAGCTATTCCCTCAACCACTCCTGAAACTGACAGAGATCTTTCTGCAGCTCTTCACTGTCTGTTTTGTTCTTAATTTCCCTGAATAAATTGGCATCGTCTACAAACATTTGTATGGAGGAGTGTATAGCTTCTGGCATGTCATTTATGAAGCAAACAACAAGAGGCCCAATACACTGTCCTGTGGTACCTCATTTGTAACGGGTACACATGACAATTTTGTGCCATTAATCACCACGCATCGCTTGTGGTCATGAAGAAAGTCTCCAGTCCATGTTATGACACTTTCCTGAAACCCGTATCCTACCAATTTTATTATCAGCCTCTCATGGGGTACGCTGTTGAAAGCCTGGGTAGTCTAAATATATATTGTCAGTATTACCACCAAGCTCCAGGATCTTTTTTCTTTTTACTTTACTTTTATCCTTTTTGCCAGTGATCGGCTCATTAGTCGCTTGAGCGGTCGGTCACGTCCCTGTTACGTACTGTTGGCAAGTACTGGAATCCACACATCCTGCATTTTAAGTAACTGCATCAAGCACGAGCATCCCGGCATGCTGCTCCCTCATGGCATTTCTTATAATGCTCTCTAGTACTTTAAACACTATGCTGGTCAGGCTCACTGGTCTATATTTATTCAAGGAGTGATGATCGCCCTTCTTGAATATAGGACTCACAAAGCCATTTTCGAGTCACTGGGGACCTTTTTGTTCATCCAGGTGTACTGCGCACATCATTGTCATCCTTAATATCTCTTTTATTCATATTACGCTACATAGCATTCAAATCCACCGTGCTTGTACAGTCACAGAAAATGGTAGAAAACAGGAAACTTTGGTAAAGGATAACTCACCTACAGTATGTTGTTTTATACGAATTGTACCAAGGTACGGTCATATAATATTAAGAGCAAGTACTCATAGCATTAAGGAGAACTCAAGGTATCTATAGGATGATTAGGAAGGTCCAATTGATACGGACTAGTGTAGTATAAGGGATAAGTGTAGATCGTGTTTGAAGGTCATACTATTTACGTCTGTGAACGATTAGTGAACATAGTTACTGCAGGTATCAGATGAAAATATGATCCAGAAACTATACTTCAAAGAAAATATCTTGTATGCCTCGGTGTGAGCTTAATACACCTCGTTATCTCATGTGACGAATAACCACGAACAACGCAATGATCAGAGAATCTTATGAATGTGTTCAACGATTGCAACGTGTGAGGGGAGGATCCCTAAATACAGATTGAAGTGAAGTGGATATACACACGCCATGAAAATACGACGCTAGGCTTTGTCTATGCTGGCTCCCATTCTGCCCCGGGCTACAGCTTTGAGTTAATGATATAGCCCAATAAATTTCCCCAGGAACTGGCAAACCAGATCCTTACTTTAGTATGTAATTTAGGATTAAGATATATAATTATAAGGCATAAGGTCACAATTGATAGGAAAGTGTATATGTGAGAACCAGAATAATATCAAAGTGAAAATTAAAGATTGGAAACAGTAGGCCTAGTTCAGTGAGAGACGCGAGGCGTCGTCCTTAGTAATGCCACGTCTCTCACCAAAACATGTCAGCGAGCTCCATCATGCTCCATTAGGCCCTAAAAAGACTTATCTAGCAGTTTTTTACATCTTAAAACCTTGCCTAATGTTATAAAGTGAAGTAATAGTTACATTAATGCGTGGTGATAAAAGCCCATCAGGCATTACCCTTAGTAACGCCACGTCTCTCACCAATACAGGTGCGCACGCGTCCAGAGCGTCAGCCAGGCCACCACCAAACACCACTGTGAGGGACTCACCGGGTATGGTGTGTTCTGCTTATGGCCATTATGCACCTCCACTGTGAATCTGTGGATACCCTACATACCACCACCCAGGATAGGAGAACGTAATTGTGTGTTTGAGAAGTTTCGCGGTCGCTACGTGGAGCGACCTAATAATACCAGGCGTGGAACCAGTACTGGTATGATTACCTGGGAAGTATCCCATCTACTCAGCAAGAGTAGAGTGTGAACGAGGTACTTGGTATGTGTACCTAAGAATACCGAAGAGTCCCATACTTGTAGGTGTGGAGTGTACCTGAGCTGTGGTGCTATGATATAACATGTGGTGCTATACTCTTAACAGGTGGTGCAGTCTGATGTGTTGGGTGTTATGGTAAGAAGGAATGACCAAGGTAAGGAGGTCATTGGTTGTTGTGAAGAATGAAGATGATAATAGTAGTTATTTGATGAAGGACGTATATATTGATGTGAAGTGTAATGAATATAATAGTGATTCTTCTGATGTAGGCCAGCTCTTTTTGTATTGTGACGGGATACAATATGTTTATATAAGGAATAAATTAGTTAAGTCATGCTTGATGTTTCACCCTTCTTCCCACTCTCGATTTGGTCAATGAAAAACCCAACCCAATGCCTAGCTTACTCTGCCCGCTACCTAACGAGCTACATACTGTCCAGGGGGGTCTAGTGACAGCGACCTTAAAATTAAAAGTAGAGTTAAGTTATCCCGTTAGAATTAGTGACCCCAGAATCTGGCAGTATACAGGCACCTGCAGAACAGGATCTTATGGGGCTCATTAAGCTCATTTACAACTCTCTAAATTGTTAAGGAAGTGAGGTAAACCAGTGAAGGAAGTACTGTACATAGTGGAGGCATCAGTGAAGGAAGTACTGTATAGTGGAGGCATCAGTGAAGGAAGTACTGTATATAGTGGAGGCATCAGTGAAGGAAGTACTGTATATAGTGGAGGCATCAGTGAAGGAAGTACTGTATATAGTGGAGGCATCAGTGAAGGAAGTACTGTATATAGTGGAGGCATCAGTGAAGGAAGTACTGTATAGTGGAGGCATCAGTGAAGGAAGTACTGTATATAGTGGAGGCATCAGTGAAGGAAGTACTGTATAGTGGAGGCATCAGTGAAGGAAGTACTCTATATAGTGGAGGCATCAGTGAAGGACAAACCCATGTCTGTGTTACCAGGCTGCTGTATATATATGACAGCTACTTTACACATTCTTAAGTCAACTTTTACAGCACGTTCACTTATGATGATTGATGGTAAGAAAAAAATTATCTCATGTGATAAAATATGAAATAACTTTCAACAGGATTTTAAAATTATAACAAGTAAGACGAGTTAATATACTGTACAGTACCTTCATACTACGTCTCTTGTGGTCCACACAGTCCAGCTGAGGATATGCCTGACGCAGCTCATCTACAGTTGTTGTGTTGCAGAAACCAAGGTTGTGGGCTATTTCTTGAGTAGGACCTTGGCCCGATATCAGCACTTGCTTGTTCAGATACTGGTCAAACATCTTGAGTGGGGAGTGTGCCATCACCACTTGGTCTTCATGAACCTGGGAACAAATTAGGAAGAAGTTATGTTTGGGTCAAGTGTAGGTGAAAAATAAATCATTGGAGCATCTTAGAATATTAACCATATAATCTAAAGGTGCACAAGAAGGAGCCTGCAAAAAATGCTTTCTGCTGGACACTTTTTGTACAATCCTGGATGTTAGTATTGAAGTAATTATGATCAGAACTACAGAAGGACAGGAGCAGGTCAAGTTGCCTCATCAACTAGGAACTTACCTCAATTCCCAGCCACTGTGAAAGCTGGTCCGCCTTCTCACTCCGCAGGGCATTACCAGCATTTGTGACAAACACAGTTGGAATACAAAACTTGTTGGATTTATCAACCAGCAAGTTAAATGCCTCAGGTGCTGTAGGCAGGATACGCTTCCCTCTGATTATTACACCATCTATGTCGAACAGTAGACCGAAATTTGGAGTTTTTCTTGTGACCTGAAGAAGTAAAAAATTAAAAATAAAAATAAATCATTCATACTGTAAGCACATTTGAGCATTACCACAAAAGTTCAATTAAACCTATACAGTAATCATAACCTTACCACAGGGAACAAATTCATCAAAAAAAAACTTTCCATTCAATAAATCCAAATGATGTACTGAAGATACTATAGTGTACAAACTAAGTACAGTTACTAAACGCCCTCTTCTGTTTAATCTATACAGAATGATCAAGAGGTTACCAATTACGTTGTATATACAGTATTGATAAATTAATCATGATGAACTTATTACATTACTACCATCATCTACCATAACTGTACCATGATCTACCATAACAGTGTAACAGCATCTACCATAACAGTGTACCATGATCTACTATAACAGTGTACCATCATCTACCATAACTGTACCATGATCTACCATAACAGTGTACCATCATCTACCATAACAGTGTACCATGATCTACCATAACAGTGTACCATCATCTACCATAACTGTACCATGATCTACCATAACAGTGTACCAGCATCAACCACAACAGTGTACCATGATCTACTATAACAGTGTACCATCATCTACCATAACAGTGTACCATCATCTACCATAACTGTACCATCATCTACCATAACAGTGTACCATCATCTACCATAACAGTGTACCATCATCTACCATAACTGTACCATCATCTACCATAACTGTACCATCATCTACCATAACAGTGTACCATCATCTACCATAACAGTGTACCATCATCTACCATAACTGTACCATCATCTACCATAACAGTGTACCATCATCTACCATAACAGTGTACCATCATCTACCATAACTTTACTATCATCTACCATAACTGTACCATCATCTACCATAACAGTGTACCATGATCTACCATAACAGTGTACCATCATCTACCATAACAGTGTACCATCATCTACCATAACAGTGTACCATTATCTACCATAACTGTACCATGATCTACCATAAGTGTACCAGCATCAACCACAACAGTGTACCATGATCTACTATAACAGTGTACCATCATCTACCATAACAGTGTACCATCATCTACCATAACTGTACCATCATCTACCATAACAGTGTACCATCATCTACCATAACAGTGTACCATCATCTACCATAACTGTACCATCATCTACCATAACTGTACCATCATCTACCATAACAGTGTACCATCATCTACCATAACAGTGCACCATCATCTACCATAACTGTACCATCATCTACCATAACAGTGTACCATCATCTACCATAACAGTGTACCATCATCTACCATAACTTTACTATCATCTACCATAACTGTACCATCATCTACCATAACAGTGTACCATGATCTACCATAACAGTGTACCATCATCTACCATAACAGTGTACCATCATCTACCATAACAGTGTACCATTATCTACCATAACTGTACCATCATCTACCATAACTGTACCATCATCTACCATAACTGTACCATCATCTACCATAACTGTACCATCATCTACCATAACTGTACCATCATCTACCATAACTGTACCATCATCTACCATAACAGTGTACCAGCATCTACCATAATAGTGTACCATGATCTACTATAACAGTGTACCATCATCTACCATAACTGTACCATGATCTACCATAACAGTACCAGCATCTACCATAACAGAGTACCATGATCTACCATAACAGTGTACCATGATCTACCATAACAGAGTACCATGATCTACCATAACTGTACTATCATCTACCATAACTGTACCATGATCTACCACAACAGTGTACACATTAAAATGATCTACCATAACAGTGTACCATGATCTACCATAAGTGTACAGTACCATGATCTACCACAACAGTGTACAGCACCATGATCTACCATAACAGTGTACCATGATCTACCATAACAGTGTACAGTCCATGATCTACCATAACAGTGTATAGTACCATGATCTACCATAACAGTGTACAGTACCATGATCTACCATAACAGTGTACAGTACCATGATCTACCATAACAGTGTACCATGATCTACCATAACAGTGTACAGTACCATGATCTACCATAACAGTGTACAGTACCATGATCTACCATAACAGCATACAGTACCATGATCTACCATAACAGTGTACCATGATCTACCACAACAACAGTGTACAGTACCATGATCTACCATAACAGTGTACAGTACCATGATCTACCATAACAGTGTACCATGATCTACCATAACAGTGTACAGTACCATGATCTACCATAACAGTGTACCATGATCTACCATAACAGTGTACAGTACCATGATCTACCATAACAGTGTATAGTACCATGATCTACCATAACAGTGTACCATGATCTACCACAACAGTGGATAGTACCATGATCTACCATAACAGTGTACCATGATCTACCATAACAGCATACAGTACCATGATCTACCATAACAGTGTACCATGATCTACCACAACAGTGGATAGTACCATGATCTACCATAACAGTGTACAGTACCATGATCTACCACAACAAGTGTACAGTACCATGATCTACCATAACAGTGTACCATGATCTACCATAACAGTGTACCATGATCTACCATAACAGCATACAGTACCATGATCTACCATAACAGTGTACCATGATCTACCATAACAGTGTACAGTACCATGATCTACCATAACAGTGTATAGTACCATGATCTACCATAACAGTGTACCATGATCTACCACAACAGTGGATAGTACCATGATCTACCATAACAGTGTACAGTACCATGATCTACCATAACAGTGTACCATGATCTACCATAACAGTGTACCATGATCTACCATAACAGCATACAGTACCATGATCTACCATAACAGTGTACCATGATCTACCATAACAGTGTACAGTACCATGATCTACCATAACAGTGTACAGTACCATGATCTACCATAACAGTGTACAGTACCATGATCTACCATAACAGTGTACCATGATCTACCATAACAGTGTACCATGATCTACCATAACAGCATACAGTACCATGATCTACCATAACAGTGTACCATGATCTACCATAACAGCATACAGTACCATGATCTACCACAACAGTGTACAGCACCATGATCTACCACAACAAGTGTACAGTACCATGATCTACCATAACAGTGTACCATGATCTACCATAACAGCATACAGTACCATGATCTACCATAACAGTGTACAGTACCATGATCTACCATAACAGTGTACAGTACCATGATCTACCATAACAGTGTACAGTACCATGATCTACCATAACAGTGTACAGTACCATGATCTACCATAACAGTGTATAGTACCATGATCTACCATAACAGTGTACCATGATCTACCATAACAGTGTATAGTACCATGATCTACCATAACAGTGTACAGTACCATGATCTACCATAACAGTGTACAGTACCATGATCTACCATAACAGTGTACCATGATCTACCATAACAGTGTACAGTACCATGATCTACCATAACAGTGTACAGTACCATGATCTACCATAACAGTGTACAGTACCATGATCTACCATAACAGTGTATAGTACCATGATCTACCATAACAGTGCACCATGATCTACCATAACAGCATACAGTACCATGATCTACCATAACAGTGTACAGTACCATGATCTACCATAACAGTGTACAGTACCATGATCTACCATAACAGTGTACAGTACCATGATCTACCATAACAGTGTAGAGTACCATGATCTACCATAACAGTGTACCATGATCTACCATAACAGTGTATAGTACCATGATCTAC
This sequence comes from Homarus gammarus, assembly GCA_958450375.1. Lineage (NCBI taxonomy): Eukaryota > Metazoa > Arthropoda > Malacostraca > Decapoda > Nephropidae > Homarus > Homarus gammarus. The sequence continues at coordinate 1,384,993 of CAUDMG010002591.1, forward strand.
CATAACAGTGTACAGTACCATGATCTACCATAACAGTGTACAGTACCATGATCTACCATAACAGTGTACAGTACCATGATCTACCATAACAGTGTACCATGATCTACCATAACAGTGTACAGTACCATGATCTACCATAACAGTGTACAGTACCATGATCTACCATAACAGTGTACCATGATCTACCATAACAGTGTACAGTACCATGATCTACCATAACAGTGTACAGTACCATGATCTACCATAACAGTGTACAGTACCATGATCTACCATAACAGTGTACAGTACCATGATCTACCATAACAGTGTACAGTACCATGATCTACCATAACAGTGTACAGTACCATGATCTACCATAACAGTGTACAGTACCATGATCTACCATAACAGTGTACAGTACCATGATCTACCATAACAGTGTACAGTACCATGATCTACCATAACAGTGTATAGTACCATGATCTACCATAACAGTGTACCATGATCTACCATAACAGTGTAGAGTACCATGATCTACCATAACAGTGTATAGTACCATGATCTACCATAACAGTGTACAGTACCATGATCTACCATAACAGTGTACAGTACCATGATCTACCATAACAGTGTACAGTACCATGATCTACCATAACAGTGTATAGTACCATGATCTACCACAACAGTGTACCATGATCTACCATAACAGTGTACCATGATCTACCATAACAGTGTACAGTACCATGATCTACCATAACAGTGTACAGTACCATGATCTACCATAACAGTGTACAGTACCATGATCTACCATAACAGTGTACAGTACCATGATCTACCATAACAGTGTATAGTACCATGATCTACCATAACAGTGTACCATGATCTACCATAACAGTGTACAGTACCATGATCTACCATAACAGTGTATAGTACCATTATCTACCATAACAGTGTACCATGATCTACCATAACAGTGTACAGTACCATGATCTACCATAACAGTGTACAGTACCATGATCTACCATAACAGTGTACAGTACCATGATCTACCATAACAGTGTACAGTACCATGATCTACCATAACAGTGTATAGTACCATGATCTACCATAACAGTGTATAGTACCATGATCTACCATAACAGTGTACAGTACCATGATCTACCATAACAGTGTACAGTACCATGATCTACCATAACAGTGTACAGTACCATGATCTACCATAACAGTGTATAGTACCATGATCTACCATAACAGTGTATAGTACCATGATCTACCATAACAGTGTACAGTACCATGATCTACCATAACAGTGTATAGTACCATGATCTACCATAACAGTGTACAGTACCATGATCTACCATAACAGTGTACAGTACCATGATCTACCATAACAGTGTACAGTACCATGATCTACCATAACAGTGTACAGTACCATGATCTACCATAACAGTGTACAGTACCATGATCTACCATAACAGTGTATAGTACCATGATCTACCATAACAGTGTATAGTACCATGATCTACCATAACAGTGTACAGTACCATGATCTACCATAACAGTGTACAGTACCATGATCTACCATAACAGTGTATAGTACCATGATCTACCATAACAGTGTACAGTACCATGATCTACCATAACAGTGTACAGTACCATGATCTACCATAACAGTGTATAGTACCATGATCTACCATAACAGTGTACAGTACCATGATCTACCATAACAGTGTATAGTACCATGATCTACCATAACAGTGTACAGTACCATGATCTACCATAACAGTGTATAGTACCATGATCTACCATAACAGTGTAGAGTACCATGATCTACCATAACAGTGTACAGTACCATGATCTACCATAACAGTGTACAGTACCATGATCTACCATAACAGTGTACAGTACCATGATCTACCATAACAGTGTATAGTACCATGATCTACCATAACAGTGTACAGTACCATGATCTACCATAACAGTGTACCATGATCTACCATAACAGTGTACAGTACCATGATCTACCATAACAGTGTACAGTACCATGATCTACCATAACAGTGTACCATGATCTACCATAACAGTGTACAGTACAATGATCTACCATAACAGTGTATAGTACCATGATCTACCATAACAGTGTACCATGATCTACCATAACAGTGTACAGTACCATGATCTACCATAACAGTGTACCATGATCTACCATAACAGTGTACAGTACCATGATCTACCATAACAGTGTACAGTACCATGATCTACCATAACAGTGTACAGTACCATGATCTACCACAACAACAGTGTATAGTACCATGATCTACCACAACAACAGTGTATAGTACCATGATCTACCACAACAGTGTACAGTACCATGATCTACCATAACAGTGTACAGTACCATGATCTACCATAACAGTGTACAGTACCATGATCTACCATAACAGTGTAAAGTACCATGATCTACCATAACAGTGTACAGTACCATGATCTACCATAACAGTGTATAGTACCATGATCTACCATAACAGTGTACAGTACCATGATCTACCATAACAGTGTACAGTACCATGATCTACCATAACAGTGTACAGTACCATGATCTACCATAACAGTGTACAGTACCATGATCTACCATAACAGTGTATAGTACCATGATCTACCATAACAGTGTATAGTACCATGATCTACCATAACAGTGTATAGTACCATGATCTACCATAACAGTGTATAGTACCATGATCTACCACAACAAGTGTACAGTACCATGATCTACCATAACAGTGTACAGTACCATGATCTACCATAACAGTGTAGAGTACCATGATCTACCATAACAGTGTACAGTACCATGATCTACCATAACAGTGTATAGTACCATGATCTACCATAACAGTGTACAGTACCATGATCTACCATAACAGTGTACAGTACCATGATCTACCATAACAGTGTACAGTACCATGATCTACCATAACAGTGTACAGTACCATGATCTACCATAACAGTGTACAGTACCATGATCTACCATAACAGTGTACAGTACCATGATCTACCATAACAGTGTACCATGATCTACCATAACAGTGTACAGTACCATGATCTACCATAACAGTGTACAGTACCATGATCTACCATAACAGTGTACAGTACCATGATCTACCATAACAGTGTACAGTACCATGATCTACCATAACAGTGTACAGTACCATGATCTACCATAACAGTGTAAAGTACCATGATCTACCATAACAGTGTACAGTACCATGATCTACCATAACAGTGTACAGTACCATGATCTACCATAACAGTGTATAGTACCATGATCTACCATAACAGTGTATAGTACCATGATCTACCATAACAGTGTACAGTACCATGATCTACCATAACAGTGTACAGTACCATGATCTACCATAACAGTGTACAGTACCATGATCTACCATAACAGTGTACAGTACCATGATCTACCATAACAGTGTACAGTACCATGATCTACCATAACAGTGTACAGTACCATGATCTACCATAACAGTGTACAGTACCATGATCTACCACAACAACAGTGTACAGTACCGTGATCTACCATAACAGTGTACAGTACCATGATCTACCATAACAGTGTACAGTACCATGATCTACCATAACAGTGTACAGTACCATGATCTACCATAACAGTGTACCATGATCTACCATAACAGTGTACAGTACCATGATCTACCATAACAGTGTACAGTACCATGATCTACCATAACAGTGTACCATGATCTACCATAACAGTGTACAGTACCATGATCTACCATAACAGTGTACCATGATCTACCATAACAGTGTACCATGATCTACCATAACAGTGTACAGTACCATGATCTACCATAACAGTGTACAGTACCATGATCTACCATAACAGTGTACAGTACCATGATCTACCATAACAGTGTAAAGTACCATGATCTACCATAACAGTGTACAGTACCATGATCTACCATAACAGTGTACAGTACCATGATCTACCATAACAGTGTACCATGATCTACCATAACAGTGTACAGTACCATGATCTACCATAACAGTGTACCATGATCTACCATAACAGTGTACAGTACCATGATCTACCATAACAGTGTACCATGATCTACCATAACAGTGTACAGTACCATGATCTACCATAACAGTGTACAGTACCATGATCTACCATAACAGTGTACCATGATCTACCATAACAGTGTACAGTACCATGATCTACCATAACAGTGTACAGTACCATGATCTACCATAACAGTGTACAGTACCATGATCTACCATAACAGTGTACAGTACCATGATCTACCATAACAGTGTACAGTACCATGATCTACCATAACAGTGTACAGTACCATGATCTACCATAACAGTGTATAGTACCATGATCTACCATAACAGTGTATAGTACCATGATCTACCATAACAGTGTACAGTACCATGATCTACCATAACAGTGTACAGTACCATGATCTACCATAACAGTGTACAGTACCATGATCTACCATAACAGTGTACAGTACCATGATCTACCATAACAGTGTACAGTACCATGATCTACCATAACAGTGTACAGTACCATGATCTACCATAACAGTGTACAGTACCATGATCTACCATAACAGTGTACCATGATCTACCATAACAGTGTATAGTACCATGATCTACCATAACAGTGTACAGTACCATGATCTACCATAACAGTGTACAGTACCATGATCTACCATAACAGTGTACCATGATCTACCATAACAGTGTACAGTACCATGATCTACCATAACAGTGTACAGTACCATGATCTACCATAACAGTGTACCATGATCTACCATAACAGAGTACCATTATCTACCATAACAGTGTACCATGATCTACCATAACAGTGTACAGTACCATGATCTACCATAACAGTGTACCATGATCTACCATAACAGTGTACCATGATCTACCATAACAGAGTACCATGATCTACCATAACAGTGTACAGTACCATGATCTACCATAACAGTGTACAGTACCATGATCTACCATAACAGTGTACAGTACCATGATCTACCATAACAGTGTACAGTACCATGATCTACCATAACAGTGTACAGTACCATGATCTACCATAACAGTGTATAGTACCATGATCTACCATAACAACAGTGTACAGTACCATGATCTACCATAACAGTGTACAGCACCATGATCTACCATAACAGTGTAAGTACCATGATCTACCATAACAGTGTAGAGTACCATGATCTACCATAACAGTGTAGAGTACCATGATCTACCATAACAGTGTACAGTACCATGATCTACCATAACAGTGTACAGTACCATGATCTACCATAACAGTGTACCATGATCTACCATAACAGTGTATAGTACCATGATCTACCATAACAGTGTACAGTACCATGATCTACCATAACAGTGTACAGTACCATGATCTACCATAACAGTGTACCATGATCTACCATAACAGTGTACAGTACCATGATCTACCATAACAGTGTACAGTACCATGATCTACCATAACAGTGTACCATGATCTACCATAACAGTGTACAGTACCATGATCTACCATAACAGTGTACCATGATCTACCATAACAGTGTACAGTACCATGATCTACCATAACAGTGTACCATGATCTACCATAACAGAGTACCATGATCTACCATAACAGTGTACCATGATCTACCATAACAGTGTATAGTACCATGATCTACCATAACAGTGTACCATGATCTACCATAACAGTGTACAGTACCATGATCTACCATAACAGTGTACCATGATCTACCATAACAGTGTACAGTACCATGATCTACCATAACAGTGTACCATGATCTACCATAACAGTGTACAGTACCATGATCTACCATAACAGTGTACCATGATCTACCATAACAGTGTACAGTACCATGATCTACCATAACAGTGTACAGCACCATGATCTACCATAACAGTGTATAGTACCATGATCTACCATAACAGTGTACAGTACCATGATCTACCATAACAGTGTACAGTACCATGATCTACCATAACAGTGTACAGTACCATGATCTACCATAACAGTGTACAGTACCATGATCTACCATAACAGTGTACAGTACCATGATCTACCATAACAGTGTACAGCACCATGATCTACCATAACAGTGTACAGTACCATGACCTACCATAACAGTGTACAGTACCATGATCTACCATAACAGTGTACAGTACCATGATCTACCATAACAGTGTACAGCACCATGATCTACCATAACAGTGTATAGTACCATGATCTACCATAACAGTGTACAGTACCATGATCTACCATAACAGTGTACCATGATCTACCATAACAGTGTACAGTACCATGATCTACCATAACAGTGTACAGTACCATGATCTACCATAACAGTGTACAGTACCATGATCTACCATAACAGTGTACCATGATCTACCATAACAGTGTACAGTACCATGATCTACCATAACAGTGTACAGTACCATGATCTACCATAACAGTGTACAGTACCATGATCTACCATAACAGTGTACCATGATCTACCATAACAGTGTATAGTACCATGATCTACCATAACAGTGTACAGCACCATGATCTACCATCACAGTGTACCATGATCTACCATAACAGTGTACAGTACCATGATCTACCATAACAGTGTACAGTACCATGATCTACCATAACAGTGTACCATGATCTACCATAACAGTGTACAGCACCATGATCTACCATAACAGTGTACAGCACCATGATCAACCACAACAGCATACCTGCACCATGATCTACCATAATAGTGCACTACAGTACCCTGAGCTACCATAACAATGTACAGTACCATGATCTACCATAATAGTGCACTACAGTACCCTGAACTACCATAATAGTGCACTACAGTACCATGATCTACCATAACAGTGCTACAGTACCATGATCTACCATAACAGCATACAGTACCATGATCTACCATAACAGTGTACAGTACCATGATCTACCATAACAGTGTACAGTACCATGATCTACCATAACAATGTACAGTACCATGATCTACCATAACAGTGTACAGTACCATGATCTACCATAACAGTGTACAGTACCATGATCTACCATAACAGTGTACAGTACCATGATCTACCATAACAGTGTACAGTACCATGATCTACCATAACAGTGTACAGTACCATGATCTACCATAACAGTGTACCATGATCTACCATAACAGTGTACAGTACCATGATCTACCATAACAGTGTACAGTACCATGATCTACCATAACAGTGCTACAGTACCATGATCTACCATAATAGTGCTACAGTACCATGATCTACCATAATAGTGCACTACAGTACCATGATCTACCATAATAGTGCACTACAGTACCCTGAACTACCATAATAGTGCTACAGTACCATGATCTACCATAATAGTGCACTACAGTACCATGATCTACCATAATAGTGCACTACAGTACCATGATCTACCATAATAGTGCACTACAGTACCCTGAGCTACCATAACAATGTACAGTACCATGATCTACCATAATAGTGCACTACAGTACCATGATCTACCATAATAGTGCACTACAGTACCATGATCTACCATAATAGTGCACTACAGTACCATGATCTACCATAATAGTGCACTACAGTACCATGATCTACCATAATAGTGCACTACAGTACCCTGAGCTACCATAATAGTGCACTACAGTACCATGATCTACCATAATAGTGCACTACAGTACCCTGAACTACCATAATAGTGCACTACAGTACCCTGAGCTACCATAATAGTGCACTACAGTACCATGAGCTACCATAATAGTGCACTACAGTACCCTGAGCTACCATAATAGTGCACTACAGTACCCTGAACTACCATAATAGTGCACTACAGTACCCTGAACTACCAATCAAACAAGAACAGCGAGGTTGTAAACTGGAGTCGCCAACGTCCACAGGAGGGAGCTGATACCAATATTTGGGTGTCTCAAGGCGGCAACAAACCAGGTTGGCCGTGGGGTAAAAATCCTTGGCCCTTTCTGCCCGGCACCCAGACACGAGACTACGATAGAGACGAGATTAAGGGCCAATCTGGACTCGGATGAAACGTGCGAGGGGCGCCGAGTTGACCTTCTCACCCCTGCAGTTGTAATTGACAACAGTATCCTGGAGGAGGCACAGGTGGAGGTTTACCCCAGATATGGCAGTAACTACTCTACACAGCCGACCTCTCTAAGGGCTCCAACTTTGGCCCAAACTCCTCATTACTTTAGTGTAATTGAAGACTCTCCAGAGGGCAACGAGACGCCTGGTGGTTCCTTCATCCCTTCTTCACCAGCAACCCGGGCAGGTCCTCATCCTCCACGACCGCAAGCTCAACTTCCTTTCCCACAAGTCCAACTCAACCACACGGAAATTCTTCCCACAAACGACACGAGAGAACGACAAACAGTGGTCTTGGAGCAAGAGGAGGACGAAAGAGAGGAAGAGGAGGATGTGGTGGAGGAAGACTCGACACACTCGGCTGAGTTTGAAGCACAGGAAGACTTGGCGCCACACTCGGGTGAAGCTGACGTACTGGAACTCTCTGTCTCATACGACCTCAAGAGTGGAGCAACGAGACAGAGGCCCTCACACGGTGGTCCTGAGGCCCTGAGTGACGGCCGCCTCACTACTCTACTACACAGACACAAGCGAAAGAGTAAGTATTATTTTCTCTGTTATTTACCTTTTTATTTACTCCAGATGCTCAGGTAATGTAAGTCTGAGTGTTTACCTTTTCATTGTTACGTAATGCTTGTCACTGAATCTTGAGTCCAATGTCATTGTACTCTGGGGTTAAGACCTCGTACTCAGAGGGGTTATGACGTACAAGAGGGATTAAGACATCGTACTCAATGGCGTATGTCATCATACTCAGAGGGGTTATGCACGTACTAAAGGGGTTAAGATAACGTACTTAATGGCATAAGTTATCGTAGGGTTAAATAATCGTACTCAAGGGGTTACTGTCTAATGCGTGTGTGTGTTATGTACTTTTTTTATGGGGAATAGCCCACCCGGGCACAGGTCATCGACCCACAACGGAGCATAGGGTGTGAAAAAATAAGAGTAAAAAGAAATTAAAGATGGAAAAGAAAAAGGTTATATTAATCTACACCACGAAGATGCCGGAAAACCAACTTTTTGAAGCGAGACAGATTGTATGAGTATGGAAACACAGAAGAAGGGAATGGGTCACTTGATTGACAAATAATATACAAGTAACATAAGTGATACAAATATGATATATGATAACAAGGTGGGGAGAAGGTCATACTACAGGGCATTTCAACATGGCAACAGTGCAAAAAGGTAAGATTGACTGGGAGTGAACACACTGGTTGACTACGAGTTGTTGATAATTTTTACAATGGTTGGGACTGGGCTGTTCTTATAGCGATCAGTACGTGGTCGTATGGGCTGGATGCGGTTGTGGTGTCGAACAGCAATTCGCGCAAAGAAGGATGTCGGGTGGAAGTAGGAGTCGGTGCCAAAGATGGTGTAGAAGCTTCTCACCAAATTTGCAGATGAGGTCGTGGTGATGACAAGATTAATCCCGGGCATTAGGAACCTAAAGTACAGAGACAGGTTCAAGCATCTTAATTTCCACTCCCTCGAGAGACGTAAAGTGAGGGGCGATATGAAAGAGGTGTTTAAATGGAAGACAGGGCCAAACGAAGGTACTCAAACTATCCAACCAGGAGTGAACTCGCAACAATGGTTTTAAATTAGACAAATTTAGATTTAGGCGCGAGATAGGTAAACACTGGTTTGGAAATAGAGTAGTGGATGAGTGGAACAAGTTACCAAACATCATTAACTCGAATACACTGGTATGAGCGATAGGTCTTGGGTGTAAATGGGATTGCCCAGTACGGACCAATAGGCCCGCTGCAGTTTCCTCTACTCTTATGTTCTTATAACAATGTACAGTACCTCACCCAATGGGAACTAAGGTCACCACAAATATGCCATGAAATGTGAAACTTGTTGGAGATATTCGGGGTACTTAGTTCTAACTACAGGAGCGAACATAAACACCTGTAGAGTTCTGTAGGTTCTATTCAACGGAAATATACAGGGGTGCGCATACAAGCACAGGTAGTCCTTACACTCCTATATGGGTCAACTGACCTCTCTCTGACCTTTCAGGCGACATGTGGTAAGTGGTACATTAGCAGCTTCCAGATGTCGCCAGGCACATTATCTAAGCGTGTGGTGATGTAGTGGATTTCTCCCCTACAAACGCTGCTTGTCGCTGAGTAGCCGACCCCATGAATTCCCCAGTGTATGCCTCGTGGTCTAGGTCAACCAGCGCTGCCCACGGAGCGGGGGTCAACTACTAAGCCACGCCAACCCCCGCTATTTAAGACCTGACCTCGTGGTGATCGCTCTCTTTCTACCTACACCAACCAGCCAGCAACACCTCCTCTTCCGCCTGCCTGGCGGTCCTGGCTCCCGCCGGCGAGCATGGCGACCCACAAGCTGGTCCTCCTCTGAGCATCCTCACCAACCAGCTCTCTCTACATCACGCTTTTAACCATGCTGCCTTCCCAGCACCGAGCTGCATTGTACATCCATTACAACATGTATACATGAGAGCACATCGTGATTTTTGAGTCCAACACAAACCAGTACCCCACAAATGGTGACCCCCGGAGATTCGCACTCACACAGGTTGGAGGAGAAACAGATAACGCTCCCAGTCTTCAAGCAACATGGAAGACTGGCTTATCCACCCAGAAGTAGCTCTCATCGGCTCTACAGCTACTGTCTCTACACCGCAGGTTAGACACCCGAGAGCAGCTCTGCTACTCTAAGCAGACAGCCGCTCCTCTTCCCGCCCCAAGCACCACGTCCTACCGACCCTAACACACCCCTCCTGCCTCAGACGCCGCTCCCGGCCCAGCAGTACCCCCTGCCACTCATCCTGACGCGGCCCCTGCCCCTGACCCACACACGCCTCTTTTCTCCCTCAGGTACTCCCTGCTAATGTCCTGCACCCTGCTGCTGTCGTGGACCCAGCTGCTGTCATGAGCCCTCATCCACTTCTGATGACACAGCCCTTGCTCCTGACCCAGGCCCACACACCCCAGCAGGCGCATCTGACGACTCTGTACCTGTCGCGAGTGAAGCACAGCATTAATCGTCTCCACATACCCTCTTTCTCCCTCTCTACTCCCACAGATATTGTGTATCTAGACAGTTGTTTCTAGCGGCCGGCTCATCCACGCCATCGCCGTTGTCTCACATGAGGCACGCACCGCCCGTTCTGCCTCACATGTGCTATGCAACCCTGCAGACAACAAGTCTCCTACACCGCCTGGAGGGAAGGAGGGAGTATTGTAGTGGAATTCTCCCCTACAAACGCTGTTTGTCGCTGCATAGCCGACCCCACGAATTCCCCAGTGTATGCCTCGTGGTCTAGGTCAACCAGCGCCGCCCACGGAGCGGGGGTCAACTACTAAGCCACGCCAACCCCCGCTATTTAAGACCTGACCTCGTGGTGATCTCTCTCTTTCTATCTACACCAACCAGCCAGCAACACCTCCTCCTCCTCCGCCTGCCTGGCGGTCCTCGCTCCCGCTGGCGAGCATGGCGACCCACAAGCTGTCCTCCTCTGAGCACCCTCACCAACCAGCTCTCTCTACATCACGCTTGTAACCATGCTGCCTTCCCAGCACCAAGCTGCATTGTACATCCAATACAACATGTATACAGAGAGCACATTGAGAGTTTCCTTTCTCCATTCCATCGTGAGTGTGAACACAAACATCCCATACCCCACAGTGACATGAAACAGGGGCATTGCCACACGCTAGTGACTAGAGAAGTAATGTATATAAATGGGGTAAACACATAGTAAACATACAGCATACATAATATACATACACTTGTGAAAAATAAAAACACCTGTTCTGTAATGTACTGAACTGTGCTGTTCAGTACTATACTGTGCTATACAGTACTGTACTGGAATGTGCTGTGCTGTACAATACTGTTCTGTACTGTAGTGTACTGTACTGTGTTTTATTGTGCTGTACTGCAGTGTACTGTACTGTGCTGTACAGTACTATACTGTGCTTTACTGTGCTGTGCTGTGCTGTAGTGTAATGTGCTGTACTTTACTGTACTCTACTGTGCTGTACTGTATTGTACTGTACTGTGCTGTGCTGTACTGTAGTGTAATGTACTGTATTGTACTGTGCTGTACTGTGCTGTAGTGTGCTGTGCTGTACTGTAGTGTAATGTACTGTGTTGTACTTTATTGTACTCTACTGTGCTGTACTGTACTGTCAGATGCCAAGTGCCATATGTTGGGTGGCATGTGTCGGGTGTCATGTGATGGGTTGTCATGTGTTGGATGTCGAGTGCCATGCATCGAGTGTCATGTGATGGGTGTTATGTGTCGAGTGTCATGTGTCGAATTTCGGGTGTCATGTGTCGAGTTTCATGTGATGGGTTGTCATGTGTCGAGTTTCATGTGTAGGGTGTCATGTGTCGAGTTTCATGTGTCGGGTGTCATGTGTCGAGTTTCATGTGTTGGGCATCATGTGTTGAGTGTCATGTGTCGGGTGTCGTGTCGAGTTTCATGTGTCGAGTGTCATGTGTCGGGTGGTATGTGTCGGGTGGCATGTGTCGGGTGTCTTGTGTCGGGTGGTATGGTCGAGTCATGTGTCGGGTGTTATGTGTCGAGTGCCATGTGTCAAATGTCAGGTGTCACGTGTCGTGTGTCGAATGTCATGTGTCGAGTGTCAAGTGTCATGTGTCGGGTGTCATGTGTCGAGTTTCATGTATCGGGTGTCATGTGTTGAGTGTCATGTATCGGGTGTCATATGTAGTGATGGGTTGTCAAACCACAGCTTACATCTCAGAAACAGTCCAGACCTGACCCGACATTAGGGGGGTCAAGTGTAAGGGTAACCCTCGCGGCTGCTCAAGGGTGTTACAAATCAACCATCTCCCCTCCACATGTCACACGGCCCCAACAAACATGTAAGAGACACACAGTCAGAAGGAGCCACCTGCCGACCCTCCCCCAATTTACACAATAACCTACAGTACATCTCAGACAAGGCCCAGACCTGACCTCACATTAGCCAGGTCGAATGTAACCCTCGCAGCCCAAGTCAAGGGGCCACAAATCAACCAGAGCCTCTCATGTCACAGAGCCCCACCAACAATGTTAACAGGCAAGCATTCATCTGAAGATTTCTCCAGAATATACAACAACTTATAGTCTCAGAAAAAGTCCAGACCTGACCCTACATTTGCGAGGTCAGATGTAAGGAGACCCTTCGCCCCCGCCCCCCCCCCCTCCCCATCAGCTCAACCTGACGTCTCCCAATATATAGGACGTCGTAACTCTCCCTCAAGAGAGTGTGTCTTGTAACCAAGAAGGGCCAGCAACAACGTCCCGAGTCCGGCTCGAGAAAAGTCAGACAGAGAGGGCTGCCTCCGGTCGGGAGCAGGGCCAGCTAAGCAGTCTCCCATAGAGACAACCCAGGACCACCTGCTAGGCCTCCCCTAGGTCACGTGAGTTTTTGTCAGAGCTTTCCATGGGATGAGTTACTTACGTGGGAAGTGTATTCATTTCATGTTCGTGTCCGAGAATCAGTGTCTAGTAACGTAATATGATGTCCTAGTAACGTAAATATAATGTCCTAGTAACTTCAATAGAAGGTGTTATTAATGTGTCCATGTCATTGTCGTAATTAATAAACAGTTGTAACGAAGCGGTGTTTGAGAAGTTATCCTTAAGAACGTAATAGATGTATATTGACGTATACGATAAGTGTATTGGCACAGAAAAGTACCTAACTCGGCCACGCTATCAAAATCTTCCTCTCTTTTACATTCTCTTACTATCAATATTCTACCTACATGTAATCTTCTTCTTGTGAGTTTGTCTCATTATACATATGTCGAGTTTCATGTGTTGGGCATCATGTGTCGAGTGTCATGTGTCGGGTGTCATGTGTTGAGTTTCATGTGTTGGGTATCATGTGTCGGGTGTCATGTGTTGAGTTTCATGTGTTGGGTATCATGTGTCGGGTGTCATGTGTCGGGTGTCATGTGTCGGTTGTCATGTGTCGGGTGTCATGTGTCGGGTGTCTTGTGTCGGGTGTCATGTGTCGGGTGTTATGTGTCGAGTGCCATGTGTCAAATGTCATGTGTCGAGTGTCATGTGTCGAGTGTCAAGTGTCGGGTGTCATGTGTCGAGTGTCAAGTGTAGGGTGTCAGAATCAAGTGTGGGGTGTCAGCAGGTAGTAGGCAGCTACCAAACAGGGAGGTACTACCGCCTGGGAAGATATTGGAAGCATAATGTGTTGTCTAATGGTAGACCCTACTGCCATATGTGACCAAGTCCCAGGTTGATGATCTGACTTTCTGCCTCATTTACACACAATTGTAGGGTCTCAATTGTTTATCTTACTATTGACAAAGCAACATACATATGTCGGGTGTCATATATCAAGTGTGAGGTGTCAAGTGTAGGACGCCAGATGTCAAGTGTCGGGTGTCAGATGTCAAGTGTCGGGTGTCAGATGTCAAGTGTTGGGTGTCATATGTCAAACTACTATAATTAAACCAAAATTAACCAACCTAACTTAAACCTAACCTAAACAAACCATAACCAAAACCTAACCACACCATAACCGAACCATATCCTATCCTAACCAAACCAAACCTTACCAAACCAAACCATACCATAACCTAACCATTAACTAAACATAACCAAACCAAACCATAACCTAACCAAACCATAACCGAACCAAACCATAACCTAACCAAACCTTACATAACCAAACCATACCATAACCTAATCAAACCATAACCTAACGAAACCTTACATAACCAAACCATACCATAACCTAACCAATCTATAACCTAACAAAATCATTACACAGGACAACAAATTTTTTATAATTCCCAGTTGCATGAGATTTCTTTACTGTTTCTTACCATTTTTGATCTGCTGATTTCATATTTGAAACCAGTTTTGTTCTGCATGCTCCAGTTTTCATGTAATTTGAGGTTTTACATTCTAGCCGTTTGCGGTCAAATTAATTAATTACACGATTATGGTATCAATAGGGAGATATAATTTTGTCTGTTTTTTCTTTCAGATTTGGTCATGGCTACAAAGAGAAATCAATGTGTGAACAAACCTGATGCCTTCTGTTATATTTGTGGATACTTCACGCTTATTCGTCAGAGGCGCAATATAACATCGTTTGTGAGGCGCGGCTATAAAGCGTACTTCGGACTTACTCTTGGCGACCAAGACAAAAAATGGGCTCCACATGCTGTGTGTCATAACTGCGAAGAAATGCTGCGTGACTGGACAAAAGGAAAACGTAAGGGCTTACCGTTCGGAATTCCCATGACCTGGCGAGAACCGAAGGACCACACAACTGACTGCTATTTTTGTCTGATCAATACGAAGGGTGTTGGCAAGAAAAACAGACATAAAATATCGTATCCTAGTATCCCTTCAGCAATTCGACCTACTTTGCACTCTGATGAGCTACCAGTTCCAGTTTTTAATGGGTTGTCTCCAGCTGAAGAGGAGGGAAGCGACAAAGACCAAGAGAGTGAACATGAAACTCAAGAAATACTTGCAGATTCCGACGATTCTTCTGATGGTACACCAGAGTCATCAACCCCTCAGAAGTTTAGTCAGCCAGAGCTGAATGACCTTGTGCGTGATTTGGGTCTCTCCAAAAATGCAGCAGAAGTTCTAGCTTCTAGGTTGCAAGAAAAGGCTCTACTGAACCAGACCACAAAAGTTTCAGACTTCAGAAAGCGGGAACAGGATTTTGTGCCATTCTTTACAGAGGAGAATAAGTTTGTTTACTGTCATAATATCCCGGGTCTTCTCCAGGAATTAGGGATTCCATTGTATAGTCCAAATGACTGGCGATTATTTCTAGATAGTTGTAAGCGTAGCCTGAAGTGTGTGCTACTACATAATGGTAATGTCTATGCAGCTGTTCCAGTGGGTCATTCTGTGTGCTTACGAGAGGAGTATAATGACATTAAAACTGTGATTCACCTGCTAAAATACCATGAGCACAACTGGACAATTTGTGTTGACCTCAAAATGGTGAACTTCCTTCTTGGCCAACAAAGAGGATTTACAAAGTATCCCTGCTTTCTTTGCATGTGGGACAGCCGAGCTAGAGACAGGCATTGGAACCTGAAGGAGTGGCCCTTACGTGAGACTCTGGAAGCTGGTATGCCAAACATTGTCAATGATCCAATCGTCAGTCGAGAAAAGATCATATTTCCTCCTCTCCATATCAAGCTGGGCCTGATGAAACAGTTTGTCAGAGCATTAAATACTGATGGTGAATGCTTCCAACACATAGTCTCTGCTCACCCTGCTTTGTCATTTGAGAAGATAAAGGCAGGTGTGTTTGATGGACCACAAATTCGTGCACTTGTACGTGATCAAGACTTTGTCAGAAAGATGGACGACAAGGAAAGGGGTGCATGGCTTTCATTTGTGGCGGTAATGGAAAACTTTCTTGGTAATAAAAAGGCTGACAACTATGAAACCCTTGTAGCAACCATGTTGTCAGCCTTTCATGACCTTGGATGCAATATGAGTGTCAAACTCCATTTCCTATATAGTCATCTTGATAGATTCCCTGAGAACCTAGGGGCAGTAAGTGACGAGCAAGGCGAGCGGTTTCATCAGGATCTCAAGACCATGGAAGACCGCTACCAAGGGAGATGGGACAAACATATGATGGCAGACTACTGCTGGAGCATTAAACGAGAGTGCCCTGAGACATTTCACAAACGCAAGAGCTTCAAGCGCAAATTCCTACCTGGCTAAAATGTGATTGGGCTTTGTCTCCTCACAGTAACAAATTTCTTACCTAACAATGAGTTTTATACAAATTTCAACCTTTGTTTTAGATGGAACATGTTTCAAATTGTGTTGTTGAATAAATTTAGAATATGTAATATTTTATTGTTTATTACCCAGCTAATTTAATGACAGTTTAATGACATATTTTTCAAGATAGACGACGAGGTCAATAAGACGAAGACGAAATTTTGAAATTTCAAAATACCTTGATTGCAAAAAAACTAGAGCTTACAGAAAGAAACTAACTTCAGATATGAGATCAGCACACCCAAATTAGGTAGAATCAAGTGTTTATAGCAATGCAACAAAAACTTTGTTGACCAGTGTTATCTAACCAAACCAAAACATAACCTAACCAATCCATAACCTAATCCAAACATAACCTAACCAAATCTAACAACCAAACCATACCATAACCAAACCATAACCTAACTAACCCATAACCATAACCGAACTAAACCATAACCATAACCTAACTAAACCATAACCAAACCTAACCAGACCATAACCAAACCGAACCATAACCAAACCGAACCATAACCAAACCTAACCAAACCAAAACCTAACCAAACCATAACCTAACCAAACCATAACCTAACCAAACCATAACCTAACCAAACCATAACCTAACCAAACCATAACCAAACCTAACCAAACCATAACCTAACCAAACCGAACCATAACCAAACCTAACCAAACCGAACCTAACCAAACCATAACCTAACCAAGCCATAACCTAACCGAACCATAACCAAACCATAACCTAACAAAACCATAACCTAACCAAACGATAACCTAACCAAACGATAACCTAACCAAGCCATAACCTAACCGAACCATAACCAAACCATAACCTAACAAAACCACAACATAACCAAACCATAACCTAACCAAGCCATAACCTAACCGAACCATAACCAAACCATAACCTAACAAAACCATAACCTAACCAAACCATAACCTAACCAAACGATAACCTAACCAACCTAACCAACCTAACCTAACCAAACCATAACCTAACCAACCTACCAACCTAACCTAACCAAACCAACCTAACCTAACCAAACCATAACCTAACCTAACCAACCATAACCTAACCAAACCAACTAACCAACCTAACCTAACCAACCATAACCTAACCAAACCATAACCTAACCAACCTAACCAAACCTAACCAAACCATAACCTAACCAACCTACCTAACCAACCTAACCAACCTAACCAAACCATAACCTAACCAAACCATAACCTAACCAAACCATAACCTAACCATAACCTAACCAAACCATAACCTAACCATAACCAAACCTAACCAAACCATAACCTAACCAAGCCATAACCTAACGAAACCTTACATAACCAAACCATACCATAACCTAACCAAACCATAACCTAACCAAACCATAAACCTAACCAAACCATAACCAAACTTAACCAAACCATAACCTAACCAAACCGAACCATAACCAAACCTAACCAAACCATAACCAAACCTAACCAAACCATAACCTAACCAAACCATAACCTAACCGAACATAACCAAACCTAACCAAACCATAACCTAACCAAACCATAACCAAACCATAACCAAACCATAACCAAACCTAACCAAGCCATAACCTAACGAAACCTTACATAACCAAACATACCATAACCTAACCAAACCATAACCTAACCGAACCATAACCAAACTTAACCAAACCATAACCTAACTAAACCGAACCATAACCAAACCATAACCTAACCAGACCATAACCTAACCGAACCATAACCAAACCTAACCAAACCATAACCTAACCAAACCATAACCGATCCATAACCAAACCATAACCTAACCAAACCGAACCATAACAAAACCATAACCTAACCAAACCATTACCAAACCTAACCAAACCATAACCTAACCAAACCATAACCAAACCATAACCTAACCAAACCATAACCTAACCGGACCGTAACTAAACCATAACCTTACGAAACCTTAACCTAACGAAACCTTACATAACCAAACCAGACCATAACCTAACCAAACCATAACCTAACCAAACCATAAACCTAACCAAACCATAACCTAACCAAACCATAACCTAACCAAACCATAACCTAACCAAACCATAACCTAACCAAACCATAACCTAACGAAACCTTAACCTAACCAAACCATAACCTAACGGAACCTTAACCTAACGGAACCTTAACCTAGCGAAACCTTACATAACCAAACCAGACCATAACCTAACCAAACCATAAACCAAACGAAACCTTATACATAACCAAACCATACCAGAACCTAACCAATCTATAACCGAACAAAACCATTATCTAACCAAACCAATACACAACCTAACCAATCCATAACCTAATCCAAACAACCTAACCAAATCTAACAACCAAACCATAACTTAACCAAACCATAACCTAACCGAACCATAACCAAACTTAACCAAACCATAACCTAACTAAACCGAACCATAACCAAACTATAACCTAACCAAACCATAACCTAACTAAACCATAACCAAACCAAACCAGACCATAACCTAACCGAATCATAACCTAACCAAACCATAACCTAACGAAACCTTAACCTAACGAAACCTTACATAACCAAACCAGACCATAACCTAACCAAACCATAACCTAACCAAACCATAACCTAACCAAACCATAACCTAACCGAACCATAACCAAACCATAACCTAACCAAACCATAACCTCACCAAACCATAACCTAACCAAACCATAACCTAACTAAACCATAACCAAACCTAACCAAACCATAACCTAACGAAACCTTACATAACCAAACCATAACCTAACCGAACCATAACCTAACCAAACCATAACCTAACCGAACCATAACCAAACCTAACCAAACCATAACCTAACCAAACCATAACCTAACTAAACCATAACCAAACCTAACCAAACCATAACCTAACCAAACCATAACCTAACCAAACCATAACCTAACCGAACCATAACCTAACCAAACCATAACCTAACCGAACCATAACCAAACCATAACCTAACCGAACCATAACCAAACTATAACCTAACCAAACCATAACCTAACCGAACCATAACCAAACCTAACCAAACCGAACCATAACCAAACCATAACCTAACCAAACCATAACCTAACCGATCCATAACCAAACTATAACCTAACCAAACCATAACCTAACCGAACCATAACCAAACCTAACCAAACCATAACCTAACCAAACCATAACCTAACCAAACCGAACCATAACAAAACCATAACCTAACCGAACCATTACCAAACCTAACCAAACCATGACCAAACCATAACCTAACCAAACCATAACCTAACCAAACCATAACCTACCAAACCATAACCTAACGAAACCTTAACCTAACGAAACCTTACATAACCAAACCAGACCATAACCTAACCAAACCATAACCTAACCGAACCATAACCTAACCAAACCATAACCTAACCGGACCGTAACCAAACCATAACCTTACGAAACCTTAACCTAACGAAACCTTACATAACCAAACCAGACCATAACCTAACCAAACCATAACCTAACCAAACCATAACCTAACCAAACCATAACCTAACCAAACCATAACCTAACCAAACCATAACCTAACAAAACCTTAACCTAACGAAACCATAACCTAACGGAACCTTAACCTAACGAACCTAACCTACGAAACCTACATAACCAAACCAACCATAACCTAACCAAACCATAACCTAACGAAACCTATAACATAACCAAACCATACCAAACCTAACCAACCTATAACCGAACAAAACCATTATCTAACCAAACCAATACACAACCTAACCAATCCATAACCTAATCCAAACAACCTAACCAAATCTAACAACCAAAACATAACTTAACCAAACCATAACCTAACCGAACCATAACCAAACTTAACCAAACCATAACCTAACTAAACCGAACCATAACCAAACTATAACCTAACCAAACCATAACCTAACCGAACCATAACCAAACCTAACCAAATCATAACCTAACCAAACCGTAACCTAACTAAACCATAACCTAACTAAACCATAACCAAACCAAACCAGACCATAACCTAACTAAACCATAACCTAACTAAACCATAACCAAACCTAACCAGACCATAACCTAACTAAACCATAACCAAACCTAACCAAACCATAACCTAACCAAAACCAAACCTAACCAAACCATAACCTAACCAAACCGAACCATAACCGAACCATAACCTAACCTAACCAAACCATAACCAAACCTAACCAAACCATAACCTAACCAAACCATAACCTAACCGAACCATAACCAAACCTAACCAAACTATAACCTAACCAAACCGAACCATAACCGAACCATAACCTAACCTAACCAAACCATAACCTAACCAAACCATAACCTAACCGAACCATAACCAAACCTAACCAAACTATAACCTAACCAAACCGAACCATAACCGAACCATAACCTAACCTAACCAAACCATAACCTAACCTAACATAACCTAACCGAACCATAACCTAACCGAACCATAACTAAACCATAACCTAACCAAACCATAACCAAACCATAACCAAACAATAACCTAACCGAACCATAACCAAACCATAACCTAACCGAATCATAACCTAACCTAACCAAACCATAACCTAACCAAACCATAACCTAACCGAACCATAACCAAACCTAACCAAACCATAACCTAACCAAACCATAACCTAACCGATCCATAACCAAACCATAACCTAACCAAACCAAAACCTAACCGACCTAACCAAACCATAAACCTAACCAAACCTTACATCACCATAACCTAACCAAACCATAACCTAACCAAACCATAAACCTAACCAAACCATAACCTAACGAAACCTTACATAACCAAACCAGACCATAACCTAACCAAACCATAAACAAACCGAAACCTATAACCTAACCAAACCATACCAGAACCTAACCAATCACTAACCGAACCAAACCATAACCTAACCAAACCATAACAACCTAACCAACCATAACCTAATCCAAACAACCTAACCAAATCTAACAACCAAACCATAACTTAACCAAACCATAACCTAACCGAACCATAACCAAACCTAACCAAACCATAACCTAACTAAACCGAACCTAACCAAACTATAACCTAACCAAACCATAACCTAACCGAACCATAACCAAACCTAACCAAACCATAACCTAACCAAACCTAACCTAACCTAAACCATAACCTAACTAAACCATAACCAAACCAAACCAGACCATAACCTAACTAAACCATAACCTAACTAAACCATAACCAAACCTAACCAGACCATAACCTAACTAAACCATAACCAAACCTAACCAAACCATAACCTAACCGAACCATAACCTAACCAAACTATAACCTAACCAAACCGAACCATAACCGAACCATAACCTAACCCAACCTAACCAAACCATAACCTAACCAAACCATAACCTAACCGAACCATAACCAAACCTAACCAAACTATAACCTAACCAAACCGAACCATAACCGAACCATAACCTAACCTAACCAAACCATAACCTAACCAAGCCATAACCAAACCGAACCATAACCTAACCGAACCATAACTAAACCATAACCTAACCAAACCATAACCGAACCATAACCAAACCATAACCAAACAATAACCTAACCGAACCATAACCTAACCAAACCATAACCTAACCGAATCATAACCTAACCTAACCAAACCATAACCTAACCAAACCATAACCTAACCGAACCATAACCAAACCATAACCTAACCAAACCATAACCTAACCGATCCATAACCAAACCATAACCTAACCAAACCAAAACCTAACCGGACCGTAACCAAACCATAACCTAACGAAACCTTAACCTAACGAAACCATAACCTAACGAAACCTTAACCTAACCAAACCATAACCTAACCAAACCATAACCTAACCAAACCATAACCTAACGAAACCATAACCTAACGAAACCATAACCTAACGAAACCTTAACCTAACGAAACCTTACATAACCAAACCAGACCATAACCTAACCAAACCATAACCTAACCGAACCATAAACCTACCCAAACCATAACCTAACCAAACCATAACCTAACCAAACCATAACCTAACCGAACCATAACCAAACCATAACCTAACCAAACCATAACCTCACCAAACCATAACCTAACCAAACCATAACCTTACCGAACCATAACCTAACCAAACCATAACCTAACCTAACCAAACCATAACCTAACGAAACCTTACATAACCAAACCATACCATAACCTAACCAAACCATAACCTAACCAAACCATAACCTAACCAAACCATAACCTAACCAAACCATAACCTAACCAAACCATAACCTAACCAAACCATAACCTAACGAAACCTTACATAACCAAACATACCATAACCTAACCAAACCATAACCTAACCGAACCATAACCTAACCAAACCATAACCTAACCAAACCATAACCTAACCAAACCATAACCTAACCGAACCATAACCTAACCAAACCATAACCTAACCGAACCATAACCTAACTAAACCATAACCTAACCAAACCGAACCATAACCAAACCATAACCTAACCAAACCATAACCTAACCGAACCATAACCAAACTATAACCTAACCAAACCATAACCTAACCGAACCATAACCAAACCTAACCAAACCATAACCTAACCAAACCATAACCTAACCGAACCATAACCAAACTATAACCTAACCAAACCATAACCTAACCGAACCATAACCAAACCTAACCAAACCATAACCTAACCAAACCATAACCTAACCAAACCATAACCAAACTATAACCTAACCAAACCATAACCTAACCGAATCATAACCAAACCAAACCAAACCATAACCTAACCGAACCATAACCTAACGAAACCTTACATAACCAAACCATACCATAACCTAACCAAACCATAACCTAACCGAACCATAAACCTAACCAAACCATAACCTAACCAAACCATAACCTAACCAAACCTTAACCTAACGAAACCTTACATAACCAAACCAGACCATAACCTAACCAAACCATAACCTAACCGAACCATAAACCTAACCAAACCAAACCATAACCTAACCAAACCATAACCTAACCAAACCATAACCTAACGTAACCTTACATAACCAAACCAGACCATAACCTAACCAAACCATAACCTAACCAAACCATAAACCTAACGAAACCTTACATAACCAAACCATACCATAACCTAACCAAACCATAACCTAACCGAACCATAAACCTAACCAAACCATAACCTAACCAAACCATAACCTAACCAAACCTTAACCTAACGAAACCTTACATAACCAAACCATACCATAACCTAACCAAACCATAACCTAACCGAACCATAACCTAACGAAACCTTACATAACCAAACCAGACCATAACCTAACCAAACCATAACCTAACCGAACCATAAACCTAACCAAACCATAACCTAACCAAACCATAACCTAACCAAACCATAACCTAACCAAACCATAACCTAACCAAACCATAACCTAACCGAACCATAAACCTAACCAAACCTAACCTAACCAAACCATAACCTAACCAAACCTTAACCTAACGTAACCTTACATAACCAATCCAGACCATAACCTAACCAAACCATAAACCTAACCAAACCATAACCTAACCTAACCTAACCTAACCTAACCAAACCTTACATCACCATAACCTAACCAAACCATAACCTAACCAAACCAAACCTTACATCACCATAACCTAACCGAACCATAACCTAACCATAACCTAACCAAACCATAAACCTAACTAAACCATAACCTAACCAAACCATAACCTAAGCAAACCATAACCTAACGTAACCTTACATAACCAAACCAGACCATAACCTAACCGAACCGTAACCTAACCAAACCATAAACCTAACCAAACCTTACATCACCATAACCTAACCAAACCATAACCTAACGTAACCTTACATAACCAAACCAGACCATAACCTAACCGAACCGTAACCAAACCATAAACCTAACCAAACCATAACCTAACGAAACCTTACATAACCAAACACCAGACCGTAACCTAACCAAACCATAACCTAACCAAACCATAACCTAAACAAACCATAACCTAACCGAACCATAACCTAACCAAACCTTACATAACCAAACCATACCATAACCTAACCAATCTATAACCGAACAAAACCATTATCTAACCAAACCAATACACAACCTAACCAATCCATAACCTAATCCAAACAACCTAACCAAATATAACAACCAAACCATAACTTAACCAAACCATAACCTAACTAAACCATAACCAAACCTAACCAGACCATAACCTAACTAAACCATAACCTTAACCTAACTAAACCATAACCAAACCATAACATAACCAAACCATAACCTAACTAAACCATAACCTAACTAAACCATAACCAAACCTAACCAGACCATAATCTAACCAAACCACAACCTAACCAAACCAAACTTAACCAAACCATAACCTAACCAAACCTAAGCTAACCATAACTTAAACTAAATTTAAATCTAACCTAACCTAACCATCCACAACATTGCTAAAGCTGCCTCCCGAAAGCTGGGAATGCTGTACAGACTTAGCTATTTCACTCCTGAGCAGTTGCTTCAAGTATATAAAGGATTCAATCGTCCTAACTTGGAGTACTGCTCTCATATCTGGGGTGGCTCTTCTGTCTAACTGTTAGATACGGTGGATTCAAAGGCATTTCTTCTTATTACTCTCCTCCTTTAGTTAATAATCCTTCTTTCCTTTCTCTTCACTGCAATGTTGCTTCATTCTCTCTCTTTTACAGGTACTTTAACGGGCAATGTTCGGTGGATTTAGCATCCTGTGTACCGCCGGCAAGGCCGTGGGCTCGTAACACTTGTCTTGCCCGCAGTGCCCACCGTTTCTCTGTGGATGTCGGTCACTCTGCCTTCCTCTGTGTTCCCATACTCATACAATCTGTCTCACATGAAAACGCTGGTTTTCCGGCATCTTCGTGGTGTAGATCAATATAATGTTTTTCTCTTCAAATTTTAATTTATTTTTACTTATCCCCTCCCCCAGGCCCCGTTGTGGATTGAAGACCTCTATGCCGGACTAGGCCATTCCCCGTAAAAAAAACACCCTAGTCTGACCATAACATAACATAACCTAACCATAAGCTAACCTAAACTTATACCTAACGAAACCATAACCTAGCCGGTAAAATTATCGTTTCAGTCATCCAGCAATTTTAACTATTTGAATCAATAGTTTAGACAATTCTAAGACATTTTTCTCCTGAATCGTTTCCGTTGGAAATTTATATGTTTCGAGTATTTTAACTGATAAAATTACCAACAATATTACTTGTTTAGTAAAGTAGAGGGAAAATGTGTAGGAAAATCCTAAAAAAAAATAAAAACACTAAACAAACTTTTGAAAACTTGACCTAATGTTTCCTAAACTTTAAAAAGTTTACCTTATTCTTATTTTCTGTGTTTAGTAAGTGGTGTTGCTTTCGATTTTTAGTTTGTGTTGTTTTCGGTGTTAAGATAAGGGATCCATAAACTCTAAAGTTATTCTGAACATTTTTACATATTAGAAACATATTAAGTCAGGTTTTCAAAAGTTTGCTTGGTGTTATTTTTAGTATTTTACCCCACATTTTCCTCCCTCGACTCAATGCCCTGCCCATTTTAAACAAGTAACATTTATTTGTTGGTAATTTTATCGGTTAAAATACTCGAAAAATAAAAATTTCCGACGGAAACGCTATAAAGGTGTCTTAGAATTGGTAAATATTCATTCATTGACTGTCCTCAGGTTCTTGCTCGAGAATAGTTTTTTTTGTGTTTTACTCAAATCTGACCTTCATTTCTTTTGAGAATTAGCGGTTTTTGCAAAAAATTTGCATTTTCATTTTTTTTACAGAATTTGAGTAAAACACACCAAAAATACAAAAAATATATATATATATTCTCGTACCAAAGGAACCAAACTACCTAACCTAACTTACAAGGAGGAGGAGGTAAGGAGATAACTCACTGAGGAGTATAACCTCAGGTAAACATGGAGGGAACCTGCGGACAGCCACTGGACCAAAATTATCTTTGAAATTGTCTAAACTACTTATTCTAAAACTTAAAATCCTAAAGTTCGCTGGATGACTGAACGATAATACCACCTAACTTAACCATACGTCAACCTAACCTAATTTAAATAATAACATTGTTCGAGCACCAATATGTACTATGTATGACAACACAAGCAATATACTGTACTACTTTCTGGCCCTCGATCACACCAGGGCCAGAGGGTGTTGTGACACTGTTGTCTAAATGCTCTCTCACAGTCCAACACCCAAAAAGTGTTTCAAGAAAATCACCATCACTTACACAGATCTACACTACACACTACACAAATGAAAACATTAAGAGACAAAAGTAAAAAAAAATAAAGTGAATTCATAACATTAACAAGATATTAAAATAATGACTATTATAACTTATCCACAACCTAACGTGACCAATTGCCCAATCGGCTAACGAGTCGAAGTGGTGAAAAGGATAAAAGTAAAAAAGTAAATACTCAAGGAGACAGTAGTCATCTATAAATAGCTACAATGACGTAACCTTAACCCATTATTACCTCTTTTCCTCATTACCATAATACCATGCAGGTTAACTGTGTTTCTTATGGTTAAACTCGAGTAGTTTGGGTATATTGTTAAGAGATTTAGTGAGGGGGAAATAGTTTCTTGTATCTGGTAAATGACGAATGTGTTATGCAACAGACCGAGCCAGTGTTTCATTCTGACCTTGACTTCGTTTTCATATAACCGTGTGTAAGAATAACTCAATACTCTGGTTATCTTCTTGATTATGTTAATATCACCAGGAGTGATACTGGTGTGGGCAGAATGTTAATGAAAAATGTAAATGTTAATGATAATAGCTAGTAATATTAAGTCAGTATATAGTGTTCGGATTGAGTTTCCTTATAATTAATGATATGTGGAATAAGTTATCGTATACTGAGTTTTAATTTCATATAGTGATAGAATACATGTAATAATACTATAATTTTCTATGTAGAAAGTTGACAAACTAAACAATATAATTGAGGACAGTAGCAGGAGCAGCAGCACCTGTCGTTGTACCGGTCAATGACTGACCTACTTCACTCTCTCTCTCCCTCAACACCCACCAAATTCACCACTGAGACACGAGCCACTACTCTTCACACCAGCAACCAGATTTAAGTTATTAATCATCGCCAATATGTATGATAGAAGGGAACTGACTGTAAGAGGAGAGAGGGTGTAGCTTGTAGGGTGAGGGCCGCCATCCTCACTCTACTCACCTGACTGTAAGGTCTCGTGCATCTCTGGCTGCCACATAACTTCACTAATGGATGATGAATTCCTTCAGATTTTCTCAATAACAAGAATCCTCTGGACGAAGACATTACTCCCGCGGCGGTAGCGTCTTCGTCCTCTTACGTCTGGCACCAACACCGTCACTATTACCAACTCTCGTATTCCAAAATTCGCTAAACTAAATGATCAAACTCGCTATCCTTTGGTGGCTACAGCTACGGCATTGTCAGGTTTATTTGTATGAATAAAAAGATCTACTTCATCTCCAATATTTTCACCTCAGATAATTATAAAATTTACTCAAATCAATCCAAACGGTTAGTAAGGGGATCCGCAAACTCGCTAGACATGGTATTTATTACACTAAGTTGACAACACTGAAATGAGAGGCTACTGCTTAAAGTGAGTCTCTCACCTCAACTGTGATTGGTCGACACCATGCAGCGTGACGTCACATAAGCCAGCAGCCAATAAGGACAACCAAAGTGTTTTTATGAATGATGGTAAAATTTTACAATAAATATGCAGAATAGTTATGAAAATGTTGACTATAAAATGTATTTATAACCCTTCAACGCTTATCTCATATAATTTCAGTATTCAGTGATGACAAGACTTATTAACTTACTTTTACTTTTAACCTCTTCACCACTGATCGGCTCATTAGCAACTTGGGCAATCGGTCACGTCTCTGTTACGCACTGTTGGCATGCACTGGCTTCTGACTGTATCTGAACCTGCTCCAGTGCTTATCCAGTCTGGTCTTGAAAGAACTCACACTCGGTCCGTCACAACACTCTGGCAAATTGTTCCAAGAGTTTACAACTCTCACTCCGAAAAAGTTACCCCTCACAGCTTTCTGGGCTTGCGGTTTCTTCAATCTTGAGCTGTGACCCCTTGTAAGGCGAGCATCCGCCAGCTCCAGGTAAGGGCACTCGACTGAGTAGTGCCCTTTGAGATGCTTGTATACCTCAAGTAGATCTTCCCTTGCCCGTCTGCAGTATAGTATAAGCTAAGCAATTTCAGGTGCTCCAATCTCTCTGGGTAACTGAGATGCCATATTGCAGGCACCAGTCTGGTGGCCCTCCTTTCAGTGGAGTAGCTAGAGTGTGTGCCGCCCGGGGCGGCCCTTGAGTTTGCCACCCCCCCGTGCCCCCACAAAAAATACATATTGCACAGTGACTCACTCTTATATATATATATATATATATATATATATATATATATATATATATATATATATATATATATATATTAAATAGTTTGTGTACCATTATAATATTACTGTACTTTCACATACTCAAATATAGTATGCTTTAAATACACCCTAAACATACTTAAACTTTATAAGTAACAGTTAAACAAAAAGCAAAAACGACATATAGGATAGGGAAAAAAGTAAAAAAAGTGTAAAAAATTAGGACCATCTTTATTTCTGAAATTAAAACTACAACTTTCTACAAAGTAACTTTTCTTGTTTTTTTGTTGGCAAATTCTTCAATGACATTGTCAAAAACTATTTCATCTGTCAATTGTCGCTCTATAGACAGTATGGCAAGATTTCTCAACCGCAAGGTGCTCATAGTAGATCTTAAGTAATTCTTGATCAGTTTTAGTTTCGAAAAACTCCTCTCACAGGTAGCAACACTAACAGCAATTGTGAGGAAAATCCTCAGCATTATTACTATATTTGGAACCGAGTTCCCAAGGTTATACTTTTGAATAAACTGCAAAAGTTCAAGGGGGCCTTCTTTCCACGTCTGTATTCTGTCTTTAATAGTTATAGCAGCAACAGCAACAAAATGCTGAAGTCTTTTTCTCTCAACGAGGAACTCCTCTTTATCAATGTCGACGTGATCGTGATCTATTTGACACTCATATTTATCATCCAAAAGAATCAATGGGGTAAGGAAGGCATATTTCTCAGCAAGTTCATGAAGCTGTTGAAATCTCAAAGTTATTTCTTGGATCACTCTGTCCAGCGAAGAAAACATTTCTCTCCTCAATTCAATGTCGTATGGCAATTCAGCATCTCGTGATCCTTCACCAAACATTTGTTTCTTCCTTTTTGGGTCGACGCTGACGCTCCATGACTATCCCCAGATCATTGCAAATTTCTTTGGCATAGTTAGCTCCATTACTCACTAGCCTGTCCCTGTTTTCAATTAGAAATGTTTCTAATGCCCTGAGTTTTATATCACATTGTTGTATGTTCAAGCCCTTGGTTTGGAGGTAAGTCTGTGTGTCGTTAATTTCTAGAAGGACGGGTCCCCACAGGCCAAGAAAGCACAAAAAGGAAAATGATTGCAACGCACCAAGTAGAACACCAGCATCTGCCCTGGTAGCTGTATTTTCTTCTTCACCAGTTAACTTTTCTAGGGCACTTAAGATTTTTGAGAAATGTTTCTTTACAACACTTACAGCTTCTCCCCTCGCACTCCACCGAGTTTCTATTATGCGCTTGACACTTTGACCAGTGACTGAAGTTAGAACATCCCAGAGATGGGTTGATGAAGCAAAAAATACAAACAAACGTTCCACACATCCAAAAAAGGAAACAGAATTCACAGCAACAGAAGCTGCATGAACACCCGCCAAATTCAGCGAGTGATTTGTACAAGCGACAAATTCTGCTTTTTTATTAATTTCCTTGATACGTTTCTGAACACCAGCCATCACCGCAGCATTATCATATGCTTGCCCTCTACAATTTTGAATGTCAATTCCGTCTTTCTCTAATTTTTCCAAAATCATCATTGAAATATTCTCGGCGGTTTTACCTTTTGTTTCAATGAAATCGACAAATGATTCCACAACCTTCACTTTATCTCCATCGATGGGTGGCTTTTGTCTGTACCCCAGTGAGGATAGTGTCTTAGTATAAAATCGCAATGCTGTGAAACAAAATCTTAATATTTAATCTCAGTACCGCAGCAAAAGTCACATCAATATTTTTTAACCAATACTTTAATATTTCTTACCTTATAGTATTATGTCTTCCAACGAAGTAAATAACTGGATCGAAAACACAAGAGAACTTAAAAGTCGTCTAGCCTCCCCTCGTCTTGTCACGATGGAGACTTGTGCAGAAATGAAGTGAATTGCTTGTAACTGGTGAATTGGTACATGAACTGATATGACCCGAGACTGCATGGTTTTGCAGCTACTGGAGACGTTAATCCTTCCCTTTGTATCGGCGGCAAGTTAATCCTCGTCGTGTCTGACCTAACACCTGACCCACACCACATGAGCTCACTGGCGTACTTGTTTGAAGTTGTTTCCTTAATCCTCAACAGGTTACAGGTTGTGTGTGTGGCGGGGGGAGGGGGGGCGCATAGCAAGGGTGTAGCTCATGATGTGGCCGTGATGATGTGGGTCAGGTGTTAGGTCAGACACGACAAGGATTAACTTGCCGCCGATACAAAGGGATGGATTAACGTCTCCAGTAGCTGCAGATATGGGTGATGAGCAGACCCAAAAGTGCCGCCCGGGGCGGACCGCCCCCCCCCCCCCCCCCTAGCTACGCTAGTGCCTCCTTTGGACATTTTCAATCAACTAACAGTCCCTAGCATATCTCGGGGACCAGACGGGGTGACAGTACTCCAGGCGGGCAAGCACTTCACCCTTGAAGATCGTTACGAAGTAAGGACCATCTAAATATCTGAACGACCTTGTTATAAGATTAATAATTTTGTTGCATGATAAGAGAGAGAAGTTTGAAACACTACTGAAGGTACACCAACCCGATATTGTAGGAGTTTTAGAACTGTTGTACAAGAACCGGAGAATCGACCCAGAGGAATGTGAGTTCAGTATTGCTGGATATGACTGATTTACGAACCTTTCTCAAGAAATTTGCAAGAGGGGTGTGGTTATCTATGCTAGGCAAGACCTTAGAGCCAGCCAGGCGAGGATACAGGGAGAGGATGTTTTTTTAAGAATCCAAGAGTGTAAAATTAAATTAAAGGGAGGGGACTTCCTAATTGTCGGGTGTATATACAGATCCCCAAACTGTAGCCCACTAAACCAAAGGAACTTAAGAGACTTGATAGACAACACGGCGATGCTCAACCCTAGCCACCTCCTTATCATGGGGGACTTT
This sequence comes from Homarus gammarus, assembly GCA_958450375.1. NCBI lineage: Eukaryota > Metazoa > Arthropoda > Malacostraca > Decapoda > Nephropidae > Homarus > Homarus gammarus. The sequence continues at coordinate 1,417,434 of CAUDMG010002591.1, forward strand.
AACTATGGCGACATCGACTGGAGAAACGAGTTCACCCCAAATGACTTGAATAACCCTGCTACTCTTTTTGTAGAAACTCTTAGAGATAATTTTCGGTCCCAACATGTTAGAGACCCAACACATTACAGAAGGGAGTAAACACCCAAGCCACTAGACCTCATCATAACAAACGAGAAGGGTGTGGTGGCCAAACTGGAACACCTTGGCCCAGTTGGCACCAGTCACTATATAGTGTTGTCATTCAGATGTAACTGTTACCTAGTTCAAGATAATGCCAGGCCAAGATGCAAATATTACAAGGGAAATTACAACGGGATGAGGGAAGAGATGAGGGGTATCAACTGGCCTGACTCATTAAGGCACAAGAACGCAGACACTACGCTGAATATCATAACTAGTAAAGTGACCCATTTGATTGATAAATATATACTCAAGACCAAACCCAGTGCCTCTTGGAATACGAGGTGTTCCCTGCACATTAACCATGCGGCGGTCAACAAAGTTAAGAAGAAAACCCAGAAATTCAAGACGTGGGTTGGGTCAAAGGATGAGCAGGACAGGAGGATGTATGCAAGAGCCAGAAACCAAGCAAAGGCAGAGTGTAGAAGGGCTTAAAAGGAGTTCCAGAGGCTGGTTGCAAGTGAGGTCAAGTCAAACCCAAAGGTGTTTTACCGCTATGCAAAGTCAAAATTGAAAACGCGAGTAGGAGTATGAGACCCAGTGCTAGATTAACCATGAGGCACTTGAGGCACTGGCCTCAGGCCCCCCGACTCTATGGGGCCCCCAAATCCAAACATTCTCGAAGTTGAAGCGTATAAAACATGAACTTCGTTCAACGATGTCCTAGCAACGTCTCAATTTTCTGTCTCTTATGAACATTAAATGTGTTATTTTGCAGAAGCTTAATATTGATGAAATCATTGATACATTTGGGTATATTTTGTTCTTGTTATTTATACATACCTTGAGGGGGGGGTGCCCCAAGTTGATCTGTGCCCCAGGCCCCTATTAAGCTTAATCCGGCCCTGATCAGACCTGAGGTTTGAAGATGGTAGTTACGCAGATTCTGACCAGGATAAAGCTGAGGCATTGAACAGCTTCTTTTCCTCGGTGTTCACAAGAGAGGATGCGATTAACCTTCCTGCATTTGAGGACAGGCGGTTCGACACAGCACTGGCCCACATTGTGTTCACACAAGAGGGTATTAGAAATGAACTGTCAAAGCTAAAGGTCCATAAGAGTCCCGGCCCGGACATGGTGCATCCTAGAGTGCTAAGAGAGTTGTGCAACGAGCTTGCCGAGCTCCTGAAGATCCTATTTTGTAAATGCCTGGATGAACAAAAAGGTCCCCATTGAATGGAAAGTGGCTTATGTGAGTCTGAGTCCTATCTTCAAGAAGGGCGATAGTCACTCCACGAACAACTATAGACCGGTGAGACTGACCAGCATAATATGTAAAGGACTTGAGAGTATTATCAGAGATGCCGCGATGGAACATCTACGAAACAACCTTGTAAAGGATTGCCAACACGGTTTTATGCCGGGGTGCTCCTGCTTAACACATATGCTCAAGTTATTGGATATTTGGATCCATATTCTGCAATAGGGTGATAATATCGACATACCAAGAGTTTGCCAAGGCTTTCGAAAGTTTACCCAACGAAAGGCTGAAAATCAAACTGGAAGGGTATGGAATTTGAGGAAATGTCCTCGTGTGGATAGAAGACTTTCTACATGACCGCAAGCAGTAAATGGTGATTAATGGCACGAAATCATCGTCTGTTCCTGTTCGTGTTCTGGGTATTAAGTTCTATATACAGGAGCGAACACAAACACCTGTATAATTTTTGTAGGTTCGATTTACTGGATAAGAGATATGTCCACAAGGGGAGTAGCGCTCCTCAACCAGTCTGCTGGTCAACTGCTCTATAGGCGACGTATGGCAAGTGATACATTAACAGCTTCCATATGTCGCCAGGCACATTAATTAAGCATATGGGACATGGTAATCACATTGCCACACGCTGCTAGCTAGGCTGAATAAATAATATATATAAATGGAGCACATACATAATATACATACATAATATATAATACAGCATACATAATATACATACAGTTCCCATCATAAACGGGGTACCACAGGGCAGTGTACTGGGCCCGCTGTTGTTTGTTTGTTTCATAAATGACATGCCTGACGTTGTACACTCCTCCATACAAATGTTTGCCGATGACGCCAAGTTATTTCGGGAATCAAGAACCATGCGGACTGTGAAGAGCTGCAGAAGGATGTCTGTGAACTCCAAGAATGGTCGAAGAAATGACTGCTGAGATTCAATGTCACGAAGTGTAAGAGGATGCACCTGGAGCGTACCAACGGTAACGAGGCGTATCACATGTCTCAATGGGATGAAGAAACTGCACTATTTGAGCCCGACTGTGAGAAGGACCTAGGTGTGTATGTTGATAATGAGCTGAAGTTCTCGGCCATTGCGAGAAGAAGGTAAATCAGGCAAATAAATTATTGGGTCTTATAAGAAGGTCGTTCAGATATCTAGACGGTCCGTCCCTCGTGACGATCTTCAAGAGTGAAGTGCTTCCCTATCGGGAGTACCGTCACCCGGAATGGTCCCCGAGATATGCTAGGGACTGTCAGTTGATTGAAAATGTTCAACGGAGGGCCACCAGACTGGTGCCTGCACTTCGGCACCTCAACCACCCTGAGAGATTGGAGTGCCTGAACTTGCCTAACTTATACTACAGACGGGCAAGGGGCGACCTAATTGAGGTGTATAAGCACTTCAAGGGGCACTACCCAGTCGAGTGTCCTTACTTGGAGCTGGCGGACGCTCGCCCCACACGGGATCACAGCTCAAGATTGAATAAGCCGCAGGTCCAGAAAACTGTGAGGGCAAACTATTTCGGAGTGAGAGTTGTGAACTCTTGGGACAATCTACCAGAAATTGTTGTGTCGGCACTAAGTGAGAGCTCTTTCAAGACCAGACCTGACCAACACTGGAACAGGTTCAGGTACATTCAGGAGTTGGTGCATGACCAGTACTTGCCAACAGTGCGTAACAGAGACGTGACAGATCGCCCTAACGGCTAATGAGCTGATCATTTAGTGAAGAGGATAAAAGTAAAAGAAAAGTAAGAGACGTGACCGATCGCCCAAGCAGCTAATAAGTCGATCAGTGGTGAAGAGGATAAAAGCAAAAGCAAATGATATTGGTTCATGTAAATTGCTTTCCACATGTCTTGATGAGAGCACTGATGTTACATCATCAGCTAGGCTAGCCATTATTGCTCGATTTTGTAGGGGCGATGAAATATGTGAAGAACTGGTTAACTTGGTAACTTTACCTGAACATACCACAGGGGCTGAAATATGTAAGACAGTAGTAAACGAACTGTCTAATCGACATGTTGATATTTCCAAAATAGTTTCCATGACAACTGATGATGCGCCTGTGGGGTTTTGAGATATTGGTTCACACTCAGGATGGGTTGGAGAAAGGAAACTCACAATGTGCTCTCTGTATACATATTGTATTGGATGTACACTCGGAAACCATAATCTCTAGCCCAACAGGGTCGGTGCTGGAGGTTAGAACAGTGTCCTTTCTGGACGGGGGCCCACTCTAACTATCACGAGGCAACACACGCACAAACACACACAGTCATAGTACAGCTGTATAGATGACATTATGTATAAGTATTGGATATGGCATTTTATATTGTGAATTATCTTCATTATATATGAACACAAAGAAAAAATACCATAGGTTGTAGTTACGAAATTATGAATGGAAATAAACACTTCCAAACCACCCAGTGAATCCACACAACGTTTACAGCGCTTGTGTGTGTGTGTGTGTGTGTGTGTGTGTGTGTGTGTGTGTGTGTGTGTGTGTGTGTGTGCCAGACCAGGATGCTTCCCATCATTCCCGTAACTATATGAAAAATCGTGTTTAATTTAACTACCGTATATCTCGGCCTATAAGACAGAATTTGAACCTTAAAAAAATCAGCCCAAAGTTAGGAGTCGTCTTAAGCACTGGGTATAAAATTCTCACCTCTTAAATATTGTGGTTTGGCGTGTCAAGAGTGGTGATGGAAAACATCGTAAACCACTCACAAGGTCCTACCACTAATTATTTTATACTGAAACTTATGTTTGGGAAGCTGGATTAAAAATAACATTACCAGTTTATTAAAATAATAAAAATGTATTATAAACCTGTCTAACATACCGTAAAAGAACAATTTACCCTGGTAATAAACACAGCTATAATCATGCACCCCAGCCAGTGGGATAAGAGGGGTGAGGTAGGGCTATTTTTAGCGTCTTTGTGTCAGAGGTGGTCAGTAATGCATATCGGTATACTTACTGATCATAATACTTATCTCCTATAAATAATTCATTTAATATTTATTTTTTTACAAAGAATATTCAGTAAATGACTGCGTTAATTCTTGAAACTACCGACAGTGGTAAATTTAGGATGAGAATGATGAAGACGAAGTCAGGTCATCTGATTCGGAGTTTGATTCTTAATGATCACCATAAATGTATCAGGTCAACTTCACCTACCAGGTATAATGGTAGCCTCCCTTTGTCGCAAAACAAGTTTATAAATTAAAGAAAATACTTGCAGTGTGTTTAATATATTACAGTATATTATAAATAAATAAATAAACAAATAAATCGGTAAATCCATTTCAAGTAAATGGAAAATTTTTACTCCACACCGACATTACCGTGTAGTGGATTCCTCCCCTACAAACGCTTTTGTCGCTGAGTAGCCGACCCCGCTAATTCCCCGGTGTATGCCTCGTGGCCTAGGTCAACCAGCGCCGCCTTACATGACGCAGGTCAACTATTAAGCCACGCCTACCTCTGCTATATAAGATCTCACCTCGTGGTGACCTACCTCTTTCTACCTACAGCCAGTCTTCAAGCAACACCTCCTCCTCCACTCCTGCCTGTCGGCCCTCGCTCCAGCCGGGGACCATGGCGACCCACACCTCATGGTGACCACTCTTACTACCCACAGCCACCAGCAAACAACAGCCACCTCCTCCTCCACTCCTGCCTGGCGGCCCTCGCTCCCACCGGCGACCATGGCGACCCACACCTCATGGTGACCATTCTTACTACCCACAGCCACCAGCAAACAACAGCCACCTCCTCCTCCACTCCTGCCTGGCAGCCCTCGCTCCAGCCGGGGACCATGGCGACCCACACCTCATGGTGACCACTCTTACTACCCACAGCCACCAGCAAACAACAGCCACCTCCTCCTCCACTCCTGCCTGGCGGCCCTCGCTCCCACCGGCGACCATGGCGACCCACAAGCTGGTCCTCCTCTGAGCACCCTCACCAACCAGCTCTCTCTACATCACGCTTGTAACCACGCTGCCACTTCCCAGCACAAGCTGCACTGTACATCCAATACAATATGTATACAGAGAGCACATTGTGAGTTTCCTTCTCCATCCCATCCTGAGTGTGAACCTAATATCACATAATCCCACAAATGGTGACCCCGGAGTGACGCACTCACACAGAATGGAGGAGAAACATCTCATGAAAACCCACAAATGGTGACCCCCGGAGATTCGCACTCACACAGGATGGAGGAGAAACCGATCACTCTCCCAGTATTCAAGCAACATGGAAGACTGGCTTATCCACACAGAGGCAGCTCTCATCAGCTCTACAGCTACTGTCTCTACACCGCAGGTTAGACACCCTAGAACAGCACTGCTTCTCTAAGCAGACACCAGCTCCTCTTCCTGCCCCAAGCACCACGTCCTACCGACCCCAGCAAGTGCATCTGAGGACTCTGTACCTGCTGCGAGGGAAGCACAACATTCATCGCCCCCACACACCGTTTTTTTTCCCTCAGGCACTCCCTCCTATTGTCCTGCACCCTGCTGTTGTCGTGGACCCTGCTGCTGTCATGCACCCTGCTGCTGTCATGGACCTTCTGACCCAGACCCACACAGCCCAGTAGGCACATCTGAGGACTCTGTACCTGCCGCGAGGGAAGCACAACATTCATCGCCCCCACACACCCTTTTTCTCCCTCTCTTCTCCCACAGATCTCGTGTGTCTAGACCAGTGGTTCTTAACCTTTTTACTCCCACGCCCCGTCTAGGAATTGGTCCTTCCCTCCACACCCCCCTTGCATCTATGAATAAAATTCCCTCCCAGATTTTAAAGAAAAATGAAAATATTGTGCTTTTAGTCTTTTTATTAAGTATAAATTAGTGAGATACTTGACACTGCTTCTTAGCTACTAGATCTTGAATGCGTGGTTGAATGCCAGAGAGTGCACAACGTAAATCCCCTTCAACGTTCGGCTTGTTTCTGTACTTGGTATTGACAGCAATGAGCGTGGAAAATGCAGCTTCACAAAGATACGTAGATCCGAACATAGTTAGAATCCGAAGAGCCTGATGTGAGATCAGAGGGTAAACAGGAAGGTACTTGACCCAGAACGTCTCAAGATCCAGTTCTTTGAAGTCTTCCTTAGCTGTGGAGTTGAACTTCAACTCAAGAAACTCCTCTTGCACTTCATCCGAAACATCAGCTACTTCACATTGAAATGGGTTCCTGATGAATTTCCAGGCTTCACGCTTCTCATCTATCTCTGGGAAGTATCTGATGAATTCTGTTTTCAAGTCAGTTAGATGAGTGATTATTTGTTTTAACTCAGAATCAAGGTTACCGTGAATGAGAGCAGAATCCAAGTTACTAAAACTGGCTGTATTTCCCTACTGAATTCGACATTTCCAGAGGTCGGGTTTAGCCATGAAGGTTCGAATGGTGTCGTGATGCATGATGATGTTGATGTTTTGCCCTTGCAGTTTAAGGTTGAGAGCATTCAACGCTTCGAAGATGTCCACCAGGTAAGCTAGAAATAGCTGAGAGCCTTCAGACTGGACCTTGTCAAGGAGATCTGCCTTTTGTTTCGAATCAAGAAATATTGCTACTTCTTCTCGTAGTTCATAAAACCAACCAAGCATGTTCCCCTTTGATAGCCATCGTGCGTTCGTGTGAAAAAGCAAGGTTTCATGTTCAGATTCCATATCCTTACACAGCAGTTTGAGGAGACGACTGTTTAAGGCTCCAGCCTTGATAGAGTTGACTGCCTTGATACCCACGTTCAGGACATCCCTCATTTCAGCAGGTAAAGTTCTGGATACTGAGGATTCACGATGAAGTATGCTGTGTGTACCTACAACAGACGGATTTTTTCTTTCACCATTGTAATAAATCCAGACGGCGGACCAAGCATGGCTGGAGCTCCATCAGTGCACACCCCTACCAGCGAGTCCCACGAAAGTTGGTTTTCCTGAAAGAAGTTTGATACATCATGAAAAATAGCTGCTGCTGTTGTACAATTTTCCATGGGGTGACAGAACAGCATTTCCTCTTTTACACTGTTGCCTGACACGAAACGAGCATACATCAGTAGCTGAGAACACTGAGCGATGTCAGTCGTTTCGTCACACTGGATGGCAAAAACAGGAGAATCTCTTACTTGGTCAAGAATTTGATCTTTGATGTCTTGAGACAATTCATCGATCCTTCCCTTGACTGTATCGTTTGATAGTGAAATTTGGGAAAGCTCGTTTGCACTATCTTTCCCCCAGAACGAGTTCTGCTGCACGGAGTATGCTTGGTTTTATGAGACACTCTCCGATGTTATGGCTCTTCTTGCTCTTTGCAATCAACATGGCGATCTCATAGGAAGCCTCAACAACCTTTGAAGTTTGTTGCCGAAATGCCCCACTGCCGTCCAACTTAACTTGCTTCAAGGAGTGTCTTTTGTTTCAAAGAATGCCTTGGGCTTGTCAGCTAGAACAGGATGTGTTGTCCTCAAGTGGCGTTCCAAGCGTGGGGGCTGCATTCCATCATTGCTCAGAGTCTTGCAGCATATCGCACACTGGGGGACCTCTGTGTCACCCTTTTGGAGAGACACGAATCCAAATCGAATATATTCGTCAAGATACTTCCGCTTCTTTGCACTCATTGCGAATTATTTGATGTGCAGTGGACAACACAAATCTGTGAACAAAACATAAGGCACGTGTATGGTAAGATAAACATCACCACGTGCTCATGAACACCACAATATCATGATAATCACAACCACATGATCAATAACAAACATATGATCGTAAAGTTCGTAAACACTACAAGTGACTACAATCATACATGATCATAAACACCACCATATCATTAACAAACATCACATGATCATAAACACCACATGATTATTAACAAACATCAATGATCACAACATGATCATAAGCACCACTACATGATCATAAACACCACCATATAATTATTAAGTAAATATTAACAAGCACCACACCATTATAGTAAACACATCATGATCATAAACACATGATTATTAAGAAACAAATCAATATCATCATAAATACAACTTAATCATAACCACATGTTACAACCACATGATTTTAAGCACCACCAACTTCTGATAAAATACAAACGGAATTCAAAACGTGCGAATAACAAACAGAGCAACACATGCGTGTTCACAATTCGCCAATAAGCTCATGGCTGCTTACTATTTTTAGGTAAATATAACAACTGGGATAAAACATACCTCAACAGCCTTAATTGAATAAATGTGAGAGAAGAGGAATTATTGCCACGGACGTGTGTAGAAGACTGGGAGAGAACGGGGCTCACCAGTCACCAACAAGCAGTATACAGGTCCAGGACGAGTTAACTCCCCCCCCCCCAAATGGGTTTCGAGGGATAGGGAGGGGGGTCAATAAGTACAGAAAATGGTAAGCCCTAAGTCAAAAAGTAGCCTATAGAAAACTAAAGTTATAAGGCGATACTTTGGCATTTTTTCATAAACTTCTCAATATTAGCCCACGCTCTTGTTAAGAGAATAAAAACTATAGTAATAATTAGAGAAATTCCTACTTTTTCCCTAGGGCTTGCACCCCCCCCCCCCCCCTGGAAATTACTGACGCCCCCCAGGTTAAGAACCACTGGTCTAGACAGTTGTCTCCCCTAGCGGCCGGCTCATCAACGCCCTCGCCGTTATGTCTCACATGAGGCATGCACCGCCCGTTCTGCCTCACATGTGCCATGCTACCCTGCAGACAACAAGTCTCCTAAACCGCCTGGAGGGAAGGGGGAGTATTGTAGTGGATTCCTCCCCTACAAACGCTTTTGTCGCTGGGTAGCCGACCCCGCGAATTCCCCAGTACATGCCTCGTGGTCTAGGTCAACCAGCGCCGCCTTACATGACGCAGGTCAACTATTAAGCCACGCCTACCTCTGCTATATAAGACCTCACCTCGTGGTGACCTACCTCTTTGTACTTACAGCCAGTCTTCAAGCAACACCTCCTCCTCCACTCCTGCCTGGCAGCCCTCGCTCCAGCCGGCGACCATGGCGACCCACACCTCATGGTGACCACTGTTACTACCCACAGCCACCAGCAAGCAACACCACCTCCTCCTCCGCTCCTGCCTGGCGGCCCTCGCTCCCGCCGGCGACCACGGTAACCCACAAGCTGGTCCTCCGTTGAGCACCCTCACCACGCTTGTAACCACGCTGCCACTTCCCAGCACCAAGCTGCGCTGTAAATCCAAGACAATATGTATACAGAGAGCACATTGTGAGTTTCCCTTCTCCATCCCATCCTGAGTGTGAACCAAATATCACATAACCCCACAACCGCAGTTCCAGTTAAATAACAGACGCCGTCACTAGTGTTTTCACTACACCAGCCGGTAACATTTGATGACATTACTTGAAGTGATTTGGCCTTATTTTAAATAACCAACCATAAATAAATACAAAAATTAAAAAAAAATTCAAAAGTGAGAAACAATATACTTGCAGTGTGTTTAATATATTACAGTATATTATAAATAAATAAATAAAAAAATTAATTGGTAAATCTATTTCAAGTAAATGGAAAATATACAAACAAAAGTTATTTACCAATACCTTCCCTCTGACAGAGGGTAAGAGGGGGAGATAAGAAGGCTATTTATAGCCCGTCTTTGTGTCCCAAGTTGGCAGTAATGCACTATAAATAATCCACACACACAGTGTAACTTTGTGTGACGTATTGTCTGACTTGGGGTGGCTTTGAGCAAACCATACACTTGATACTACAACTTATGTATCCTTCCTGTACATGATTTACAACAATAACTGTAGGGTAAGAGTTACAATATTATACTAATAACACTGTCATGTATTGATACTTTGACTAGTTACCAAGATACAGAGCAAGATGAACATAACATGATAATGATAGTGAAGCCTGGAAGGGTTCATATCATAACTTGTGTGTTCGTGCATATGTTGCCCCGTGAGAGTTACCGTGGGACTCCATGTGCCCAGGTGGGATGGTCATAACTCTATAAGTGTGTCAAATGAGGAGTGACTGATCCACATGTAATTTAAGGTTTTTGAAATATGTAGTTAAATTAAACACGATTTTTCATATAGTTATGCGAATGATGGGAAGCATCGTGGTCTGACACACACACACACACACACACACACACAAGCACTGTAAACATTGTGTGGATTCACTGGGTGGTTTGGAAGTGTTTATTTCCATTCATAATTTCGTAACTACAACCTATGGTACTTTTTCTTCGCGTTCATATATAATGAAGATAATTCACAGTATAAAATGCCATATCCAATACTTATACATAATGTCATCTATGCAGCCGTACTATGACTGTGTGTGTTCGTGCGTGTGTTGCCTCCTGATAGTTAGAGTGGGCCCCCGTCCAGAAAGGACACTGTTCTAACCTTCAGCACCGACCCAGGTGGGCTAGAGATTATGGTTTTTGACTGTACAATGCACCTTGGTGCTGGGGAGTGGCAGCGTGGGGTAGAGAGAGTTGGTTGGTGAGGGTGCGCAGAGGAGGACACGCAGCTTGTGGGGCGCCATAGTCACTGGCGGGAGCGGGAGCCACCAGGCAGGAGCAGAGGAGGTGTTGCTTGCTGGTGGCTGTAGGTAGAAGAAGGAGGTGTTGCTTGCTGCAGCTGAGCTAGAAGAAAGAAAGAGGGAGGTCACGGCGGGGTGAGGTCTTATATAGCGGGGGTAGGCGTGGGTTGACAGTTGACCTCCGCCTTGTTAGGCGGCGCTGGTTGCCGACCTAGACCACAAGGCACAGGCTGGGGAATTCGAAGAGGGTCGGCTAGTCAGCGACAAATGGCGGTTGTAAGGGAGGTATCCACTATAATGTAACTACCTTCATTGGTGGATTTAATTTATGGCGTTTCAAACACCTACCTTTTGGATTGTCAGCCAGCCCAGCCGTTTCTAATTGGGATGTAAACAGGTTCTTAGCTCCTTTAGCAGAAGAAGATTGGGTGATGATGTAACGACCACGGTCATACACATCAGTTAACGCCAAAATCAAATGATTCATATTACGCTCAATAGCCCACAAAACATGTAACTCTGCTTTTATTTTGAGTCCTCCATCTGAGGAGTCCGTTTTCTCATCACTTCAAGACACCTCAGTCCTCCGTTATCCCATTTTCTCTGACTTACTGAAACCAACCTCTCTATAAAATGAATTTGAATGTTAGAGAGAACACCCTTGTTTTGAGTCAACTTGGATATGTCTGTTTACAGTTGGAACATTCAAGATCCATTGTAAGTGGTAATGAACGCTTCATCTGTCCTTAGTGTTAGTAAGACGTTTCAAGTAAGCGAGTGTTGAGTTGCCAGCTCGAGTGGCGTATTTTATGTCGTCCGTGGGGATACCCATGAGTTTCTGATCGCTACTGAAGTTATATTATTTTGTCGCCCCGACATCAGAGAATCTGATGTTTATAGTTTAGTTAGTGTCAGTTGTTTATTTAAGAAAGTCATTAATCTCCTGAACAGTTCCTGTCAAACTCAAAATTCTCCAAGACTTAACGGCCGTCTGACCTGGGATGTGGTTTGCGGTCAGGCCAATAGAGTTGCGAACGCATATATAACTCTGTGGGATTTTTGGGATGTTTGGTTCACACTCAGGATGGGATGGAGAAAGGAAACTCACGATGTGCTCTCATGTATACATGTTGTATTGGATGTACAATGCAGCTTGGTGCTGGGAAGGCAGCATGGTTACAAGCGTGATGTAGAGAGAGCTGGTAGGTGAGGATGCTCAGAGGACCAGCCTGTGGGTCGCCATGCTCGCCGGCGGGAGCGAGGATCGCCAGGCAGGCGGAGGAGGAGCGAGGGCCGCCAGGCAGCGGCGGAGGAGGAGGTGTTGCTGGCTGGTTGGTGTAGGTAGAAAGAGACAGGTCACCATGAGGTCAGGTCTTAAATAGCGGGGGTTGGCGTGGCTTAGTAGTTGACCCCCGCTCTGTGATGTATGGCGGTGCTGGTTGACCTAGACCACGAGGCACACACTGTGGAATTCGTGGGGTCGGCTACTCAGCGACAAACAGCGTTTGTAGGGGAGAAATCCACTACAATACTCCCCCTTCCCTCCAGGCGGTGTAGGAGACTTGTTGTCTGCAGGGTTGCATAGCACATGTGCGGCAGAACGGGCGGTGCATGCCTCATGTGAGACAACGGCGATGGCGTGGATGAGCCGGTCGCTAGAGGAGACAACTGTCTAGATACGCAATATCGGTGGGAGTAGAGAGGGAGAAAAAGGGTGTGTGGAGGCGATGAATGTTGTGCTTCACTCGCGACAGGTACAGAGTCGTCAGATGCGCCTGCTGGGGTGTGTGTGGGCCTGGGTCAGGAGCAGGGGCTGGGTCAGCAGAAGCGGATGAGGGCTCGTGACAGCAGCTGGGTCCATGACAGCAGCAGGGTGCAGGACATTAGCAGGGAGTACCTGAGGGAGAAAAGAGGGTTGTGTGGGTCTGCACTCAGGAACAGGGGCCGCGTCAGGAGAAGCGGCAGGGGGTACTGCTGGGCCGGGGTCGGCGTCTGAGGCAGGACGGGTGTGTTGGTCCGCGTCAGGAGCAGGGGCCGCATCAGGGGCGGCAGGGGTTACTGCTGGGCCGGGAGCGGCGTCTGAGGTAGGACGGGTGTTCTGGGATCGGTAGGACGTGGTGCTTGGGGCAGGAAGAGGAGCTGGTGTCTGCTTAGAAAAGCAGTGCTGCTCTAGGGTGTCTAACCTGCGGTGTAGAGACAGTAGTTGTAGAGCCGATGAGTGCTGTTTCTGTGTGGATAAGCCAGTCTTCCATGTTGCATGAAGACTGGGAGCGTAATCAGTTTCTCCTCCATCCTGTGTGAGTGCGAATATCCGGGAGTCACCATTTGTGGGGGTTTTGGTATGTTTGGTTCACACTCAGGATGGGATGGAGAAAGGAAACTCACGATGTGCTCTCATGTATACATGTTGTATTGAATGTACAATGCAGCTTGGTGCTGGGAAGGCAGCATGGTTACAAGTGTGATGCAGAGAGAGCTGGTTGGTGAGGATGCTCAGAGGAGAAGCAGCCTGTGGGTCGCCATACTCGCCGGCGGGAGCGAGGATCGCCAGGCAGGCGGAGGAGGAGCGAGGGCCGCCAGGCAGCGGCGGAGGAGGTGTTACTGGCTGGTTGGTGTAGGTAGAAAGAGACAGGTCACCACGAGGTCAGGTCTTAAATAGCAGGGGTTGGCGTGGCTTAGTAGTTGACCCCCACACATCACACTTCACACATCGCTCCTGAACCAAGAAGACCTCTCAACAAGACCTCCTGCTGGACCCAGAACCGTGAAGACCGCCCTCTCCCTTGTGCCATTGTTGGCCATCTTCCCGGACCGGACCACCCACGACTGTCATCGCCCACAACAACTCAAGAGCGTTTTCGGTTTATCGAGCATTAGCTTGCCCTCCCTACTGGTGGTGTGAGTGACCCACACTCGAGCTGGAGAGCAGCTATAGCGCGATATTCCCGGCGTGGTTTGAGCTCTTTTCCTTCTACTACTATTTTTCCTTTTTCGCTCTGGCCTAGGGACCTGCACCCTCAAAAAGTGTATTCGTCCTGCGGTTCCCCCTGTAACTGTTCACCTCCCTCCCAGGAGATTGTGAACACGAAAGGGGGTTGGAGCAAAACCCATCCCAGCCGAGTCTTTCCAGGAAAACCGTGATCGTGCGGGTCCACCTGGAAAGAGGGTAGCAATCCTTATCCTTCCCAAATAGGCACACTTAGCTCACGTCTATAAGTGAGCAGTCACATACAATAGGAAGTAGGCTTCCCCAAGGGGGCTCCGGGAGAGACGCTCAGGAACCACTCTACGACCACCAGCCAGTGGGGAGTGCTGAAATTCCTCTGCTACTTACTCAACCGGAATAGGTAGGATTTCAAAAAAAAAAAAAAAAAAAAAAAAAAAAAAAAAAAAAAAAAAAAACCGGTTATGGAGCGCGTACGCCCTCCTAACCGCGACCCCCGCCTGAACCGCCAACCTGACGACCCGAACTACGACAGGCTCCGCACAGAGAAAGCGGACCAGTTACGCGCCTTCAATGAAGCCCTGAAAAGCAGGAACACTGCCACCACCTCCAACAACTCCACCACCACTACTACTGCCACTAAGGACGACAACTGGACGAAGGTAGAACATAAAAAACGCCGACGTCCCTTTTCGGGAAACGAATGCCGTCAAGCAGCCCAAAAGGCACCCATCACCACCACCAGCTCACCTCCAACGACACTTCCAAAATTCCGGATCACGAAAAAGGACACAAAAACCTCATATGCCGCCATCACAGAGATAGAAAAGCAAAATCCACTGGCCAAGTTCTCAGTGCGGCCCAACCTAAAGGGGGAGATGATTATTCACCCCAAAGACAAGGACTCCGCCACCACCCTCGACACTTACCTGCAAAACACCACCACCGTTGCATCAACCAAGCTAGACCCCGCCCAGACACTGATGAAGTCGGTAGTCCTCCGGTACCCAAAGGAACTACCTCTCGAACCCCTGGAGAACCACTCGAAGATCTTAAAAGCCGAGAGATGCTCTCCCCTGTCCGACAAGACGGCCACCACTGTCACGTGCCTGTAGCGCTCGGGAACTCGCATAGCGTGAGGCATATGTTCACGCCTACATTTCATACAAGCTATTAATAAATTGTTAATTGTACTTATTATATTATTATTGTTATTAGTTACTTAGGTTAATTGTATATTTATGTATGTAATTTATATGCATCATTGTCTTACTCTGTTAAGTCAACTCAAGAGTAATATTAATTAATTATATAAAATATCCAGCAAATGTCCTGAATCACGTGATATGAGACGCTCTCCTCCCCGCGTGGGCACGCTTCCGCAGTAGCGAAAAACCGTGGCATAGGTTAGACGTGTCCATTCGTTCTCTAGCCTTGACCCTTGTCTAGCGCTTTATCCAGTCTTCTGCAATGCCCTAGGGGTATCAGGTATTAGTGACACGTTTAGTTAGGCCTAGGAAGGGATCCTGGTGGTAAGGTATCTCCTGTTTGGTAGGGATAATCATTTTGTAGTGATTGTTGTATATATATATTTCGTATGTCTTGTGTAATATAGTAATGTTAAGTAATATTTGTTTGGTCTAACTCCTTACAGTATATTTTCGCCCTTCCGGCATCACTCTTATTTTATTATACAATTACTTATTCCCTTAAATTCATGTTTGCTAATCATTACTCCCTTTAGAACATAAATTGAATTAATTAATTATCTTCCCTTTTGTGATTCACTTATTTCAACTGTTCTTACTTATTCAAGTACATTTAGTTGAGTAGGTTTTTGGTGAGGATAATTATTGCCGTGTTCCCTATTTGTTCCTTTATTTGTTAATAACTTGGGGTAGGATTCACTCCCCAAGTATAAAGGGTAGTGGGATCGCGACAACCACAAAACAAGTGCTCATAACGCACTACGGTTCACCCCCCAGCACCATAGACCTCAAAACCTGGGGGGTCTACGAAGTGAGGCCCTTCGTCCCAGAGCCCCTGCGGTGCTTCAGATGCCAGAAATACGGGCACCATCAGACAAGGTGCACGTACAAGGAAATCTGCGCAGTCTGCGCACAGAAGCACGGCACACACTCCTGCCTCACCAAGCTGAAAAGTGGAGAAAAAATTCCCCCCAACTGTGCCAACTGCGGGGGCAAACACCACGCCTGGAACCCTGGATGCTCCGAAAGGACAAGGAGGGTCCAGGCAAACCGGCCAGCTGCAAGACCGGCTCCCACCGCCTGCACACCAGCCCCACCAGGTACCTTCGTGTGGGGAACCCAAAGGCCAAGACAACAAAGCCAACCTCCTCAGCCGGTCAACACCCAAAGTGCAGCCCAGTTTCCTGGCCTCACTACGGCCACACCTCAGCCACCCAAGCAGCAGACAACGACAACCACGAAAAAGACAAAAGAAGCACACACCAAAGCACCAGAAGGAATGATACACGTATCAGACCTAGCCAAGGTACTGACAATCTTCGCGGAGGGCCTAGCCGGACTACTGGGCCACAAGATCCAACCCACACAGCTCCAAATACTCATGGGGAGCTTCCTCGGGCAAGTCGCCACAGCTCCAGCCACCTCAGTGGAGGAAGCCACGCCGGTCCTCACACGAGTGACAGCCGAGGTACACTCTACACCGAAGAAGGCCACCAGAGAACCCAAGATACCGACAGCTCCCAGAAAGAAATTGGTCGTTTCAACTCCCCAGAGCCGAACCACGGCCCAGAAGGCAAAAGCCACAGAACACGAAGATATGAACCTGATTCAGTTGGAATCTAAATTAGACATCTCCATCGAGGACCACCAGAAGTCCCCGATGAAACAGTGGTGGAAAACATCAGCACCCTGAGCATCCTAACATGGAATGCTCAGGGCATCAAAAACAAGAAACACCTCCTGCAAGAAGCAGCAGCCAAGGACAAGCTTGACATCATACTGCTACAAGAAACACTTCTACAAGAACACCACTGTTTCAAATTCAGTGGTTACAAGACATACAGGAGGCATTTCACGCAGGCGTCAACAAGAGGGTGTATGATCCTGGTCAAGTCAAGCATACCCTCCTCCGAGGTCACGCAGCAATTTCCATGTGGGGAAAACATCGAGACACAGGCCATCAGAGTAACCCTCCAAGAACGGGAATTAACTGTTCACAACATCTACAAGAACCCAAGGGGCTCACTGGAGGTGACTCAATTATTTGCTTCGGCCGCTGACCACGCCACACTCATAGGAGGGGATTTCAATGCACATCATCCCTTCCTAAGCTCGGTAAGCCCCACAAATGAAGACGGCCTACACCTATACACCACCTTTCAAGATACACCCGAGATCTGCCTTCTGAACACCGGAGAGCCCACCCACACTAGGGGAGGAAGGCTAGATATACCCTTCGTCTCCAGTGCACTACAGCCTTCGGCCTCCTGGCAGCTACACCCCACGCTGACCAGTGACCACTTCGCCACCCTAACAACGCTGAAGGTGAACAAACTCCCCACTCCACCCCCCCCCCCCCCCCCGAGATGGAGATACAATACCCAAAAGGCAGACTGGGGACTCTTTAAGAAACACCTGGCTAAGTGGCGCGGAAAATCACAGCCGGTCGGCGCAGCACCCGTGGACGAGACAACCCTCCACCAACAATTGGTCGAGGCGTTTTACCAAGCGGCAGAAGAGGCTATCCCAAAAACAAAACCCACATCAAGACAGTACAATGATTACTGGTACTACTGTCCCAGGGTGAAAAAACTCAACCACAGAGTGAACATGGCCCGAAGAAACTACAGGAGACATCCCACGGAAACAAACAGACATCTCCTGCAAGTCATAGATAAGGATACCAGGGAAGAGAAGGAAGAAATAAAAAACGTAAGCTGGCTCAAGTGGTGCTCCGAACTGAACGAGCACACCTCCCTTGGCAAGATGTGGGCCCAGATCCGAAGGGCATCTTGGAAGGCAACACCACCACCACCAACCCATCCCAACCCAGAAGAGGAAGCCGAGAGACTTACAAAACTGTTCTCTGACCGAGCAGCAACGAAAAACCTCCCGAGATAGGCGGAGGAGACACAACGGCGTCTGCGACAGGTCAGACTGCAGATGATCGAAGAGGTCTGCAACAGTGAAGATGACACCGACAGACCTTTCAACCAGCAAGAACTCCAGAAGTCGCTAAAACGAAGCAAGGACACAGCACCAGGGGCCGACAGGATAACCTACTCCATGCTTTCTCATGCCGGTACAGCCGGACACGAGGCTCTGCTACAAGCCATCAATGCTTCGTGAACAGCACAAAGACTCCCACCGGAATGGAAGAAGGCAGATATACAGCCCATTCCGAAGCCCAGAGAACCAGACAAACCGAGGCCCATCTCCCTTCTCAGCTGCATAGCGAAGACGGGAGAAAGAATGGCTCTCAACCGACTCAAGTAGAAAGTAGGCAGCCCACACCCTCACATCTTTGCTTACACCGAGAACACCGGCACAGGCAACAACATCGCCGAGATACTCAGCACAGTGGACTACAAACCAGCTCTGGTGGTCTTCCTCGACCTGGAGAAGGTCTTCGAACTAGCAAATCCATTGGCCATTACAACTGCGCTCGCTGAAAAAGGCGTCAAAGGAAGGTTGCTGGGGTGGATCCAGAACTACCTCACACAGAGAGAAGCACGAGTACGCTTTCAGGGAGCAACCTCAAGCGACAGGGTCCATGAAAACGGAACCCCACAAGGAGGCATCCTCAGTCCAATGCTGTTCAGTGTTCAATGTCCTGATGGAAAATCTAGTCAAACTTCCTTTCAGACAAACAGCCAAGCTCCTATGCTATGCAGACGACTTACAGCTTATAGTAAGAGGATCAAACAGACTAGCCAACACGCAACACGCACTCCAACTTATAGAAGAAGAGTGCAACAGACTTGGACTCAAGATAAATCCAGCCAAGTCGAAAGCGATGGCCATCTGCACAGACACACCAGAGAAGACGCTCTCCATACAAAACACGCCGGTAGTCTTGTAATGGTCATGATAAGAGCTAACCTAAAAACCTTAAGGATTCATATTACGCTCAAACGTCCACAAAACCTTCTGAGTTCCCCAGTGGAAACGTCCCCCGTTTTCTATGTTTCCCCAGTCTTGGTCTATGGGAGTAGACGCTGTATGTTGGGACCTGTTGCCATCCAAACCTTTGTAATCAATTTAATTGTGCTTTCGATAGCTGAGTCAGAGCATTGTTAGCGAAGATAATAGTAGAGAATGAAAATTAGTTCATAGTCTCAATTTCAACGTCAGAGTGTACCGTGAATTAATTCACCGGAATAGGAGTAGCTGGACTCCCTGGCCTGTTTTGAGTGAGGGTGCCGCGGGCATTTCAACCGTTAGTAAGTGCTCGTCCCTTCATCCATCCAGGTATGCCATTCCACTCTGTGTTGTAATTTGCCCTTCTTTAAGTGATTTGACCCAATTAATAGTTGATTGTGCAAGTGTTACAGTAACGTAGTTGATATGCTCTGAGTGAAGTCATATTTACGTCTTTAACGTCCCCTGAAACGTGATGTTGTTGTCACCGTTAGTAAGTGCTCGTCCCTTCATCCATCCAGGTCCCCTGACGCTGATTCCCGTTTGTCTCCCGATCCCATTGTGATTCTTGAATCGCTCTACCATCCAACAACGGCCTCGGATGTATTAGATGTCCAGCCGGGATCATATATGAGAAGATGGCACCGATGCGGCCGGATTAATGTGCCCCAAGGCTTCGTTGGGCCAGACCCTAGACCCGCCATGTGTCTGGCTACTCCACAATAACAAAGGCCGCGAGCCCTAGTGTTCTCCCCTGGGTTACTCCTTGGAAGTATATGTCCACAGAGAGTGTTATAACATATATTTTCCCCTTTGATTTCATATTAATAAACTTGTTTTAGAGTAATTAAGGTGTATTCATTTCTCCCACAGTATTTTACCTTTATTTCCATCCAAGTGACCTGATACCAAAATTACCATACTCACGTGCCTAGATCCTCGACCATGCTACCCAAAGAATGCCCAGGCTACCAAGAGAATGTCCATGCTACCCAAGAATAGGTGACGGAACTGAGTAGAGTAAGAACTAAGAGAAGTAGATAAGATGAGGGTGGTGTAGAAACAGAGAGGGAGAATGCGCCCCCTCACATTGGTGACAACTCGAGATTCCGCCCCCTCACAGTCTGGACCAACACCCACCAGTGTCTTGGAATCTGGTTTGACCAGAAACTCACCTTCAAGTCGCAACTCGAGTATCTCAGGCACAGGACGAAGAGCTGACACAATATAATGAGGTCGCTCACCAGCACAACCACAGGGGCAAACCTTCATGTGCTCAAAGCCTACTACACGGCCGCCATCAGATCGCTGGTAGATTACAGTGCTCCAGCACTCATTGGACTGAGAGAAGACCAAATAGCCAAGCTAAAAGTAATCCAAAATAATGCTCTCAGGACCATGCTCGGAGCACCCATGTGGACCAGAATTTGCAATTTGCAAATGGAAACCGAACTACCACCCCTGGCAGTACGAGTCAAGCAGGTGACAGCCGGTCTCCTCGCCAAAATCTGTAGATCAGATAAGCCCACAGTTGCCAAAATTCGAATCAGTGCCTCCCTCCACCTCGACCACAGAGTGCGAGGGGCCACCTGGTCGCACGAGGCAAGCGAGGTCATCCGACACCTGCAAGCAGAAACACTCGTCAAGAACAACCAAGACACACGAGACAATGGTTACGTTGTTCCTCCACCAGCCACATTCAAAATCACCGACCTAGGCGATAGTAAAGCCAACCTCCAGAAGGAGGACCTCAAAAAAATAACTCTCGAAGCCATAGCCACCGAGACACCGGCTGATGCAGCATCATACTTCACAGACGGCTCGGTGGACCCAAAACATCATAGATCCGGAGCGGCCTTCTACACCCAAGGTCAGACCCTCCGATGGAGACTTTCCAATGACTGCTCCACCCTACAAACAGAGCTGGTAGCAATCTCAAAGGCCCTACAACACGCTGCAACACAACACAACAAGTCCATCATAATTCACACGGACTCGAGATCGCCCAGGCAGGCGCTGCAACACAGTCAACCAAGAGACAACGTTCACATCATTACCTCGATCCTCGCACAGCTACAGGAACTCCAAAGCCAAAACCGCCCAGTCGTCTTACACTGGATTCCCAGTCATGTAGGGATCGGAGGAAACGACGTGGCAGACGAAGCAGCCAAGGCAGCTACACGTTCTAGTAGTGTACACATCCAAGTTCCAGCAAGCGTGCAACAGATCAAGAATCACCTCAGAAAGACTAGCAAGCTCCACATCAAAAAGAGCTTCCTTCACGCATTCAACGCTGGTTCCCAATCAGCCAAATGGTACCTGGCGGCCACAAAAGGGGAACCACCTTTCGCTGACAAGAAAACTCCAAGACAAACCCAAGTCAGCCTTCATCGACTACGACTAGGGTACAAGTGCTCCTGGCAGATGATCGGAAATGACGTCATGGAATGCACCTACTGTCAGGAGCCAGCAGCCAACCCACTTGAACACTATCTCCTCGACTGCGAAGTCACACAAAGCCTGCGAAACAGAACTCAAATCTCCCAAGAAACACACACAACACCAGCAGCCACTCTAACCCGAAAGACCCAAACAGACCACATTCACCACCTACTCCGGGTCATCACACGATACCCACCACCCAGATAGCTTAGAAAGTATCCTCTCCCAGCATGTGCTGACCCCAGTTCGGGGGGCGCACCACTCCGAAACTGACCACGTCCAAGAGTGGGGGTTGGTGGTAAGCGTCCACTGATCGGGGGTCCGCCCACACTTGCAACCTGCAGTATCTTTCCAATCTGCAGGTGGGACCACCTCCAATCTCAATCCGGTCTGGCTGCTCCTGGAGCTCCAGCCGGAATCACCAAACGGGCCGCCTATAGGCAAAGGCCCGTGTCGGACTACGGTCCGACAATCTCAACAACAACAACAACAGCCAGGGAGACCATTCTACACTCGGCTACTGGACCAGCAACATCTCTCACAGCTCCTCACCACTCAGCTTCCTCAGAAACCTCCTCGCCCTACAGGACCTCTGAGCAAGTTTCTCCTCACCTAGTCACTCCTAAGCACTGCGCTGTACAACAATATATATACAGAAAGTGCATTGTGAGTTGCTATCCTACCTCATTCCTGAGTGTGAGATATCTACATGTACGTACGTTTGTGTGCCCATACTAAGAGAATTGACAACTGGCCACATACAGTACGCAACAATATAATGAAAAGTCTAGGTGGTGGCAGCTACCCTTTGTAAGTATAAAAAGTGTTGTACTAAGAATAACATGGTTCCCCAGACTAACCCATGTATAAGAATAGACGTAAAACAGAGTATACTTCAGAAAGGTAAGAACATTGAAACTGAGTTAATATAATATATATGAAAGAAATGAAAGACCTGGGAAGTACAAGAAAAGAAAGATAAGACATGTATGTACATTGCGGAACTAACGACACAGCATAGAAATTATCAAATAAATACACCATGAAAGTTTAATATAGAACACAGACATAACTAAGACAAGAATTACTTATATAAGAATACTAAATAAGAATATAAAGTATATTTATAAATAAAGAATTGAAGAGTAATACAGAAAAGAATATCTGGATGGTAAAATATAAAAAGAGAAAACTCGGCCCGTCACAAGGAGCTATCTAGATGATGTCATAGTATGGGCTAATGATTTCAATACCCTCATGGGCAGATTGGCTAAAGTATTTGACAGGTTTGTAAATATGGGAATCAAATTAAATCTATCGAAATGTCAGTTTGGTCAAAGACAAGTAAGGTTCTTGGGGCATATTGTTTCAGAGAAAAGCATTGAGCCTGACCCAGAGAATGTAGAAGAAGTAACAGAGTGTAAACCACCCACTAATGTCAAACAAGTCCGACAATTTTTAGGGATGACAATGATGTGCGCAGTACAACATGCTCTCAAAAAGGTTCGCCACCCCTGCCCTAGCATATCTCGGGGACCAGACAGGGAGACAGTACTCCAGATGGGGAAGCACTTCACTCTCGAAAATCGTTATGAGGGACGGACCGTCTAGATATCTGAACGACTTTCTTATAAGACCCAATAATTTATTTGCCTGATTTACCTTCTTCTCGCAATGGCCCGAGAAATTCAGCTCATTGTCAACATAAACACCTAGCTGCTTCTCACATTCACTCTCAAATAGTGCAGTTTCTTCATCCTATTCGGAAATATGATACGCCTCCTTACCGTTAGTACACCCCAGGTGCAAACTCTTATTTTTCGTGACATTGAATCTCAGCAGCCATTTCTTCAACCATTATTGGAGCCCACAGAGGTTCTTCTGCAGCTCTTCACAGTCCGCTTGGTTCTTGATTTCCCGAAATAACTTGGCATCATCGGCAAACATTTATATGTAGGAGTGCACAACGTCAGGGATGTCATTTATGAAACATACAAACAACAGCGGGCCCAATACACTGCCCTGTGGTACCCCGCTTGTGACAGGTACGGATGATGATTTCGTGCCATTAATCACCACACACTGCTTGCGGTCATGTAGAAAGTCTTCTATCCACGCTAGGACATTTCCCCGAATTCCGTAACCTTCCAGTTTGATTTTCAGCCTTTCGTTGGGTACACTGTCGGAAACCTTGGCAAAATCTTGGTAAATATTGTCAATATTACCACCCAGTTCCAAAATATGGGTCCAAATATCCAATACCTTGAGCAATTGTGTTAAGCAGGAGCGCCCCGTCATAAAACCGTGTTGGCAATCCTTCACAAGGTTGTTTCGTAGTAGATGTTCCATCATGGCATCTCTGATAATACTCTCAAGTACTTTACATATTATGCTGGTCAGGCTCACTGGTCTAAAGTTGTTCGTCGAGTGACGATCGCCCTTCTTGAAGATAGGACCCACATAAGCCACTTTCCATTCACTGGGGACCTTTTGTTCATCCAGGCATTTACAAAACAGGATCTTCAGGGGATCGTCAATCTCGTTGCACAACTCTCTTAGCACTCTAGGATGCACCATGTCAGGGCCGGGACTCTTATGGACCTTTAGATTTGACAGTTTATTTCTAATACCCTCTTCTGTGGTCACAATTTGGGTCAGTGCTGTGTCAAACGCAGGAAGGTTAATCACACTCTCTCTTGTGAATACCGAGGAAAAGAAGTTATTCAATGCCTCAGCTTTATCATGGTCAGAATCTGCGTAACTACCATCTTCAAGCTTCAGGTCTGATACTCCTACTCGCGTTTTTAATTTCGACTTTGCATAGCGGTAAAACTCCTTTGGGTTTAACTTGACCTCACTTGCAACCAGCCTCTGGAACTCCTTTTCAGCCCTTCTACAGTCTATCTTTGCTTGGTTTCTGGCTCTTACATACATCCACCTGTCCTGCTCATCATTTGACCCAACCCACGTCTTGAAATTCCGGGTTTTCTTCTTAACCTTGTCGACTGCTGCATGGTTCATGTGTAGGGATCCCCTCGTATCCCTAGAGGCAATGGGTACATATTTATCGATCAAATGGGTAACTTTACTAATTATGATATTCAGTGTAGTGTCTGCATTCGTGTGCCTTAATGAGTCAGGCCAGTGGATACCCCTGATCTCTTCCCTCATCCCGTTGTAATTTCCCTAGTAATATTTGCACCTTGACCTGGCCTCATCTTGAACTAGGTAACAGTTAAATCTGAATGACAACACTATATGGTGACTGGTGCCAACTGGGGCAAGGTGTTCCAGTTTGGCCACCATACCCTCCTCGTTTGTTATGATGAGGTCTAGTGACTTGGGTGTTTGCTCCCCTCTGTAATGTGTTGGGTCTCTAACATGTTGGAACAGAAAATTATCTCTCAGATTTCTACAAAAAGAGTAACAGGGTTACTCAAGTCAGTTGGGGTGATCTCGTTTCCCCAGTCGATGTCGCCATAGTTAAAGTCCCCCATGATAAGGAGGTGGATAGGGTTGAGCATCGCCGCATTGTCTATTAAGGCTCTAAAGTTCCATTGATTTAGTGGGCCACAGTTTGGTGATCGGTAGATACACCCGGCAATAAGCAAGTCCCCTCCCTTTAGTGTAATTTAACACCACTTGAACTCTTCTAAAACATCCTCTCCCTGTACCCTCGCCTGGTTGGCTCTAAGGTCTTGCCTAGCATAGATAACCACACCCCTCTTGCAAGTTTCTTGAGAAAGGTTCGTAAATGAGTCCTATCCAGCAATATTGAACTCACATTCCTCTGGGTCGATTCTCATGTTTTTGTACAACAGTTCCACAACTCCGACAATATCTGGTTGGTGTACCTTCAGTAGTGTTGCGAACTCCTCTCTCTTATCATGGAATATGTCAGTATTAGTGTGCATGATACTTATTCAAGCCAGAATTTGTTCTTGGTAACGTCTCTGCTCTTAGTAGTAACCTCGCCCCCTCCCCATTCTCAGAAGCTGCAGCATTTGCTTAGTACTGTACACTGTATTTTGCAGGGTGTGGTTAGAAATGTCATTGTTTACTCAGCGCTCGCCTCCTCCTGTCTGGTAGGCGGAGCTGGTGCCATCTCCCAGGTGGAGGGTGCGCTGCTGTCCCCTGGCCCTGTGTTGGCACACTTGCTTCCACTACCTTCCCCTGACTATAACCCATGTACACCCGTCCCCGATCCTCCTTGACTCCTCACTTTTCTGCTTTAAGTCCTGCAGGAGCTTCTTGTGCTGTTCCCTCTGTATTAGCGTGCGATCTGGGTGAATGAATACACCCCGAGATGCCTCGCTCCTTGCAAAGTTTTTTGCCTGCCGAATAACCCGCCATTTCTCCTCCTCACCCACTAGTGTAATCCTGAGGGGGTGAGGCTTATCCTCCTGCTTTTGTCCCAGCCTCCTCACATCTTGTGGGATTGATGGCATCTTCAGAACCTCTGTACAAATATTCTTAAACTGCATCTTATTGCGTGTTACTTTACTCTCAGTTCCCTCTGCCTGGCTCTTGGGGACTCCAAAACTATTACATTGTTCCTGCGATGGAAACGTTCCCGTTGTTCCTCCTCTCCCCTAACAGTAGGTCTGTTAATTTTCATTTCTTTGACACACTTCTTCAGAGTCCCTAGCTGCTGTAAAATCTGTTCTGATCCTGCATTACTCTCCGCCACCTCCAATGGCCCTGCTAATGCCTCAGCATAACTCCTCTTAGCAACCACCTCCATTTTATTGGCTACTTCCTCAGTCTTAGCAAGGATCTCTTTCCCAACTTCTTGTAGTTTGGCAACCAGCAAGGATCCAGCTTCATCTATTTTCGTCCCTAGGGAACTCGTTCCTCTATGGCTTGCAATCGCCTCTTTCGCCTTGACTATGCAGTCAGGGCAATACCAGCAACAGCCTTAATGATTTATGGCAGTTTGCATCATCCTAAACGTTGCATTAGTCATGCTGTTCCATCATATCTCAAACACAGTGTGTTTGTTAGCTGAATACCCGACAGTCAATGGGGGACTGGTAGCTGCATACGAGCTGGCTGTCTTGAAGGATGTTGTAGCGTACTGTATGTGGCCAGTTGTCAATTCTCTTTAGTTGTCTATGTTAGGTTCTGAATAATAAGTTCTATATACAGGAGAGAACACAAACACCTGTATAGTTTTGTAGGTTCGGTTTACTGGATAAGAGTAGGTACACAAAGGGGAGCAGCACTCTCCCCGGCTAGACTCCTTGATCAACTGCCATAGACGACGTATGGCAAGTGATACATTAGCAGCTTCCATACGTCGCCAGGCACATTAATTAAGCATGTGGGATATGGTAATAACATTGCCACACGCTGCTAGCTAGGCTGAATAAATAATACATAAATGGAGCACATACATAATATACATACATGATATATAATCCAGCATACATAATATACATACACCTCCCTCCCCCCTATACGCTCATAGCAAAGTCTTGAGCGGACCTTTTCTTTTGGATCCGTTCTGAGCGTCGAGGGACTTCATCACTGGGAAGGGTATGGGACTCAACACTGGTGGCGGGGCCAGCAGAAGGCATTGTTACGGGTCGGAGAAAACGGCGGTTCCTCCACCACACACGACCACTGGGTAACCGCACCTGGTAGTCCCGTGACCTGCCGAGACCCATGACTACGCCTACTTTGTCCCAACGTAGGGAGGTCGGGTCCTGAACACGGACTTGGGTGCCGACACTCAACCTGGGGAGAGAACGGGCGTGGTCATTGTAGCGGGCGACGACGTCCTGAACACATTCGGCGGCTCGGCGATCACAATCCTCTGTCTTGGCCTGCCACTCCTTGGAGAAGGATTGAGGGTGAGCAGGGACACAAGAACGAAGGGGGCGTCCATACAAAACCTGGGCAGGGGAGCGTCCGGTGTAGTTAGGTATGTTGCGGAGTTCAAGAAGACCCCTGTCGAAGGCCTCGCAGTCAATGTTCCCAGAAGGGGCCACCTTAAGGATGAGGTGCTTCAGGGATTTGACAGCAGCCTCAGCGTGGCCGTTGGACTGCGGGTAATGGGGCGATGACAACACATGCCGGACTCCCCATCGGTCAAGGAACACAGCAAAGTCCTGGCTTGTGAACTGAGGCCCTCCGTCGGTTCGCAGGCGTACAGGAACGCCCACGTCACGGAAGTAGTGGCGGAACTTGCTGATGGTGGCGGCAGGCGTCGTGTCATTACCGCACTTGATGACAACCGGCCAACCAGAGAGACGATCGACGATAACGAGGAAGGACTTTCCTGACACACAGAAAAAGTCGGCCAACACAGACTCAAAGGGGCGGGTGGGGTTGTCGTCACTCATAAAGGGTTCCTGCTGCTGGCTGGGTTGTAATACGTGGCGGGGCTTACACACCTGGACAGCATTGGAGATGTCGGGGTCGATGCCAGGCCGGAACACAGTCTGTCTTGCACGCCGTTTGGTGGCCTCGGCTCCACAGTGACTGTCGTGGAGGCGAGCCAAGGCGTGGAGACTTGAAGCAGCAGGGACAACTACCGAGGGAGAGGTGTCACTGGCCAGAGGTAGGGGTAGGGCGGCAGCAGGGTAGTTGCTGCTCCCTTCGTGCACCCTGTTGGCGTGTTTTACCTCGAGAATCGGTGTTGGGAAGTCCTGGGAGATGATGGCCAACTCTTGGCAATGTCTGTAGGACAGCAAAGGAGTCGGGACGCCATTATGCACATAAATCCAGGCTTGACACGACCTGTTGCCAAAGGTGACGTGTGCATAGAGTGAACCTAGGGCCGGGGTCATCTGTGAACCATCTGCCATAAAGCGGAGATCCTTGGGGGGCGGTCCTAGATCACTTGGAGAGAGCCCCAAGCATTGCAAATGCTGGGGACCGATGACTGTAGCATCAGCGCCGGTGTCGGGCAACATCTGAAGACGGGATGACACACCGCCGTAGGTCACGATGACGCTGATGTACTGGGGGACTTTGGTCCTGGGACGCGGGGGGGAGCACACATTCCTAATGTGGCTCGAGCGTTGTCAGGAGTCGTCGTGCCTCTGATTGGAAGACTGTGGGCGGCCCTCTCTGGTGGAGGGGGGCTGAAACTTCCGCCGACGCGGTCCTTTGGGTTTGTTGGAAGGGCAACACTTGTCATAGTGGCCCAGACGACCGCACACATTGCACTGGACGCGTTTGGCTGGGCACCGTACTGTGAGTGACCAGTAGCCCTTACGGTCACAACTGTTGCAGGTAGACTGAGCAGCTGGACACACCTGTGTTCCGTGCTGCTTACCACAGTTGTTGCAAAATAAACCGGGCGTGGACGTGGTGGGCGAAGGCGTAGGAACAGACTTCTTGTCCTTCTTGTACCGGGACACAGCGCGTACAGCTGTAGGGGGAGCACGGATGGCAGAGGTGGCACACCTGGCAGCCTCATAGGAGCGACATATCGTCAACACATCCTTAAGAGAAGAGGAAGAGTCGAGGGATGTGAGGCGTTGGACAAGTTCCTCATCCTTAACACCCATCAGGATCACCTGCTTCAACTGGGTCTCCTCGCACTGCTGGTGGTGGCCTGGACATATATCTACCTCTTCCGAGGCTCTCTTAAGACGTACGTAAAAGGCATCAAAAGACTCACCCTCCATCTGTCTACAGCTAAACAATTCCCTCCTGCGCAGAGCTTCATTCTGCTGTCCTTTGATGTGCCGTTGTAGAACGTCCAGTACCTCCTCTACAGACAGCAAAGAGGTTGGGGGTACCTGCAACGTATGTTCCAAGACACGCTGAATTTCCAAGGACAGGCACATACGCAGCTGGATGAGTTGTTTAGGCTGTGACAAACTCTGGAGATCCACCATTGTAGAATAATCAGTCCACCGTCGCCGCCATTCACGAAAAGTCTGGAAAGTCTCATCAGGCTTCAAGATGGGCGGCGTTTGAGCTGCTGCTTTAGGTGGGGCTGGGGGGCGTGAAGGAAGCATGGATGAGGTATCTGAACCAGTCAGTACCGAGGCAGTGTTAGAGCCAGGGGCTTGCTTAACAGTGAGGCGAGATATCAAGGCTTCAAACCGTTCACTGTCTTCCAATCTCCGTTGGTGGTCTCGCTCTGCCTCTGCTTGCCTTCTGTGCTCATCCGCCAAACGTCTGTGGGCTTCATCCTCGCGTTTCTCATCTCTCATAAACTTCAGTAAAGCAATTATCTCTGGAGACAACGCTGAATATTGAGGTGAGGGACTGCGCGATGTGGGGGCTGGAGCGTCGTGGCCGGCCTGGTCATCCATCTCTGCGGGGCTATCACCCGCCTGACTCATCCAGACGCTGGGTCCACGGCTACGTAAGGCATGAGACATAACTACTTCATCTGTGTACTATGTCTTAAATCAGTGTTGACCGGTCAGCCCATCGTATCAACAAGGTTTCAGACAAAAAATTAATTAAATACACAGATAAGTAGGTTATATATATAAAATATATATAAAAAAGCCGCGCGGTCAGCGAGTGTTAGTACATGTATGTGCGTGTCCCGGGTGGGTAGAGCGTCTCGCCCCAGCTGTGAGGGGGGGTGGAGGCGGCGCTGTGAGGGGGTGGAGGGAGAGGCGCGGCGACTCCCAGTCAGTCCAGTTTTCCTCAGGACGCGGTCAGAGACGGGTGCACTGAACTCTACGTGCCGTATACCTTGGGAATCCTTTAGAACAAGGTCACACATGAATGGCACGAAACACACAATGCACTAAACACTTCACAGAAAATCACTGTCACTGACACTGCTCAAAGTTGCTGAAATTCTTCGAGGAGAGGTGACGCGCGGGAGTTGACCCAAGCGAGAGTCCATAGCCGGCTTTCCACAAACTTTGCACTATCACTCGTAATTATCCAGTAAGATCGGATCACTGCGCCATGTTAGGTTCTGAATAATAAGTTCTATATACAAGAGAGAACACAAACACCTGTATAGTTTTGTAAGTTCGGTTTACTGGATAAGAGTATGTACACAAAGGGGAGCAGCACTCTCCCCGGCTAGACTCCTTGATCAACTGCCATAGACGACGTATGGCAAGTGATACATTAGCAGCTTCCATACGTCGCCAGGCACATTAATTAAGCATGTGGGATATGGTAATAACATTGCCACACGCTGCTAGCTAGGCTGAATAAATAATACATAAATGGAGCACATACATAATATACATACATGATATATAATCCAGCATACATAATATACATACAGTCTATTATCTCTTTGTATGGGCAAACAAACGTACGTACATGTAGATATCTTCACTCAGGAATGAGGTTGGATAGAAACTCACGATGCGCTTTCTGTATATATATATTGTTTGTACAGCGCAGTGCTTAGGAGTGACTAGGTGAGGAGCTGAGAGAGATGTTGCTGGTCCAGTAGCTGAGTGTAGAATGTCCTCCCTGGGCAGGCGTGGCCGTATTTATACAATTTACCAGGATCAGGATTTGGGGTGCGCGTAGCGAGAGGACCAATCACAGCGGCTCAAGCGTAAGGTGTGAAATGCTCTGATCCTGAAATGGAGGTTGATGGTCGAGACTAGGTCGGCGATCGTACCCCTACGTCCTCTGCATAGACCTAGTCTCTCGGAGTAGCTGGCTGTACGCTGATTGGCTGGTCGGTGTGCGGCCGGAGCTCAGTTGGAAGTTGTAGGGGAGAGGAGCCACTACAATACTCCCCCTCCCCTCCCGGCGCGGCGGGAGGCTGGATGTTGTCCGGGTTGTGTCCCACACATAACACATACCGGGCAGGTGTATGTACGACTCGGCCGCTACGTGTAACAACTCCCTCCAGTGACACAAAACCTGTGGGAGAATTAGGAGGAGAAAGAGGGTTTGGGATTAGAGGAGGTTGTACAAGCAATGGTTGTTGTGCTCCTGCTGCTGCAGGGGCTGCGTCAGGAGGAGGGTCCATGGCAGGAGCAGGTTCTATGATAGGTGCAGGTTGTATGTCAGGAGGAGGGTCCATGATATGCACAGGTTCTATGATAGGTGCAGGTTCTATGTCAGGAGGAGGGTCCATGGCAGGAGCAGGTTCTATGACATGAGGGAGGTCTATTATAGGTTCAGGTTCTATGATAGGAAGAGGGTCTATGACAGGAGCAGGTTCTACAGCAGGAACAGGGTGTATATGAGGATGAAAAGAGGGTGCCCAGAAATGTCGTGGGCGTGGTGTTGCTGCGGGTGGTAACTGCGGGTAGACTGGTGCAGGCGTAGTTTGTTGATGGTGCTGCTGGGTTGGGGGCCCGACGGGTATGGTGGCCGGTTTGACTCAGTCTATGCTGACGGTGTCATGTCTGCCATTCCGGATAATCGTCAGGAACTTTGCTGAACGGGTAACCACCTGGAAGGGTCCATCGTAGGGGCGTTGTAATGGGTTGCGATGAGCATCACGCCTGACGAAAACATACTCGGCTGTGAGTAGTGCAGGAGGGATGTGTTCAGGGCGCCGAGGAGGCTGGCGTGGAGCAGTAGCTCTGAATGCAGAAAGTGCTTGTCGTAGCTTTTGGATTAAGTCGTGACGAACGGCTGGAGTGGTTTGGTGAGGGTCAGGAGGGAGTGAGAAATCCCAGGGTAGCCGAAGGGGCTCACCTAGTGTAAGATCTGCTGGGCTACAGTCCATATCCTCCTTGTGTGACGCATGGATGCCGAGGAGCACTAAGGGAAGCGCATCAGTCCGGCTGTAAGGGTCGTGCTGTGCCTTGAGTGCGTCCTTCAGCTGCCGGTGAAAACGCTCTACCATGCCGTTGGCTTGAGGTGGTATGCTGTAGTGCGTTGTCTAGACGTGCCGAGGAACTGCAGGAGGTGCTGCCAGAGGTGTGACTCAAACTGGACTCCTCGGCCAGTGATTACGGTTGCGGGGGGGGGGGGGGGGCCAAAACGGGAAACCCAACTGGACATGAAGGCGCGGACAGTAGTCTCTGCTGTAGCATTGGGCATGGGAATTGCTTCTATCCACCTGGTGAAACGGTCGATGCAGGTGAAGATGTAGGTGCTACCGTAGGATGATGGAAGAGGTCCCACGATGTCGAGGTGTACTACTTGAAAACGTCCTTTGGGAATAGGGAAGGTTTGTAAGGGGACCCGTATGTGACGATGTATTTTGGAGGACTGGCAGGCCAGGCACTGGGCAGCCCATTTCTTAGTATCAGACTTGATGCCGGGCCAGACGACACGTTGCGTGAGGAGGCGCTGGGAGGCCCGCACACCCGGGTGGCTGAGACCATGGATGCGGTCGAAAACAGCGCGGCGGTGGACGTGAGGCACGAACGGTCTAGGCTGGCCACAGGATACGTCGCACCACAATTTTATCTTTGTGCCAGGAACAGGGAGTTCTTGGAGTGTGAGGCTTGAGGGAGATGTCTTGTATGCTGCCAGGTCTTCGTCCTTCTCTTGAGCCGCGGCTAGCTGCCCATAATCAATGGGTGGAGATGAGGGAAGAATGTTGGATATACAACGAGAGAGGGCGTCGGCGATCTCGTTGTGGCTGCCTTTAATGTGTTGGACGTCGCTGGAGAACTCTGAGATGTAAGCCAAGTGGCGCAGGACACGAGGTGTATGTGACTGGGAAGCTGAAGCGAAGGCGTGGACGAGGGGCTTGTGATCAGTGAAGATGGTGAACTGACGGGCCTCGAGGAAGTGCTGGAAATGTTTGACAGCCAGGTATATGGCCAGGAGTTCTCGATCAAAGGCGCTGTACTTGAGGTGTGGTGGTTGAAGCCGTTGTGAGAAGAAAGCAACGGGCATGAGAATTCCGTTGATCTCCTGCTGCAAGACAGCGCCCACTGCAGTAGAAGAAGCGTCTGTTGTGAGAGTGGTCCGGGCATTAGGTGCGGGGTGGGCCAGGAGGGTGAGGCGTGTAATGTGCTGTTTGATAGTGGTGAATGCCGTGGCAGCCTCTCGAGTCCACACAAGAGACTTGTGAGACTTCTTTGGGCGTCCCTTGAGAAGGTCGTGTAGGGGGGCTAGGACGGTGGCAGCTTTGTCAATAAAGCGGTGGTAGTAGTTTACTAAACCCAGGAATTCTTGGAGTTTCTTCGCCGTTTCAGGTTTGGGGAACTCCTTAATTGCAGTTATCTTCTGTGGTAGGGGTTGTATGCCACTGGGCGAGACTCTGTGACCGAGGAAATCGATGGCCGAGGTTCCAAAGACGCACTTAGCAGGATGAACTTTCATGTTGTTGTTCTGCAGGCGTTGGAGAAGGAGTTGTAGGTGGTGGCGGTGCTCGGCAGGCGTTGAAGATGCGACGAGGATGTCGTCAATGTAGACGGTGACAAAGTCGAGGTCGCGAAGCATATGGTCCATGTACCTCTGGAAAGTCTGTGCTGCATTGCGTAAGCCAAAACTCATGAAAGTGTACTCGAAGAGTCCAAACGGAGTGGTGATGGCTGTCTTCTGGGTATCTACAGGTGCTACTGGGATCTGGTGGAAGGCACGCTCCAAGTCGATCTTCGAGAAGATAGTCTTGCCATGAAGTTTGTGGTGAAAGTCCTGGACATGCTGAATAGGGTACCTGTCAGGTTTGGTGACGAGATTCAGGGCTCTGTAGTCGCCACACACCCTCCACTCGCCGGGTGTTTGCTTGGGAACCATGTGAAGAGGCGATGCCCAGGGACTCCTTGAAGGGCGAATGATGCCGTCTTGCAGTAGTTTGTTGAATTCTACTTTGGCTGTGTTCAGGAGCTCAGGGCGCAGGCGGCGAGGGCGTGAAAAGACTGGTGGTCCTTTGGTTTCGATGTGGTGGAAAATTCCCGATGTAGGTGGTGGGGGTAGGGAGACTCGGGGTGAGAAAAGCTCCTTGAATTCGTTGAGCAGGGAGGAGAACTCGTTGGAAGGCGCAAGACAGGTGATAGTGTCGGTGTGTCTGGCACGAGAACCCTGGATCTTGCGTTCTGTAGGCTCATGGATGAGGCATAGATGACTTGGTTTGACGCCAAGCTTGTGGTAGGTGAGGAAGTCGAAACCAAGGATGGGTTGAGACACGTCTGCTATCACGAATAACCAACGCAGAGTCTTGGGCAGACCGAGGTCTAAGGCGAGGGTGAGTACGCCGTAGGAGGCGATGGGGGTACCGTTGGCAGCAAACAGGTCATAAGAGGGTTGCTTTGACTTGTCTTGTAGTGAGGGAGGGATGAGGCTGACCGATGAACCTGTGTCGATGAGGAACTTCTTGCCAGAGGTGCGGTCGGTGACGTGCAGTAATGAGACGCCTGAAGGGAGAGGCTGGGGCGTCTACCAGCCTCCGGTGTTGCCGTTTCTCGAATAGGTGCAATAGGGCTCACAGTTTCGAGCATTGCGGCCGAAAGTCTGGTGATACCAGCAGAGGGTATATTTGTTGTGCAGGGGGTTGGCTGCTGTGTGTCGGAACTTGTAGGGCGTGGTGAGTGAGTCAGGAACTGGCACAGCAGCAGGTAAGGAGGAGCAGAACTGCTCAATGGTGTCCATCCTGCGGTTCAAGGTTTGTAACAGGTCCTTGATATCTTGTGAGGTATTGCTCGGCTGAGGGGTGTTGACCTGGCTTACAAGTTCGGTGGTAGGTACTGGTGTGACCGTGGCAGCAAGGGGTGCAGCAGCGCATTCGTTGAAAATTCTGTCTGCCGCGGTTGCATATATTTCTGGTGTCGTAGAGTAATCTACTGCGGACAGGATGTTGCGTACTTCTATGGGTAGCTTTTGTGCGTGAAGCTGGCGCAGGATAGAGTCAGGAAGTCTGTCTGTGTACCGGGAGTTCACCCTGCACATCTCTTCCCAGAGAAATCCCGGAGTTGAGTTTCCAAGGGAGATGGAAAATAGGTTCTGCAGGAGATTGGAGCGGGTCCGTTGGTAATGCGTTTTTAAGGCATCCCGCAGAGTGGCGAATTTGTTGTTCTCTGGAGGGTTGGAGACGGTCTGTGAGACTTGTGTGGCGACTTCAGTGGGCAAGGAGCAGAGCAGGGCGCCGTACTTTTGCCCGTCTGTAGCTGTAGAGCCGATGAGAGCTGCTTCGATATGAACTAACCAGTCCTCTACGTTGTGGTTGAAGGTTGGTAGAGAGATCCGTCCGTCCATTCTTGCGGGAGTATATCGCACCTGTTAGGGAAGGATGAGGGATGGGTGCTTGTTCCGACCCCCTTCCGTGTTCACAATCTCCTGGGAGGGAGGTGAACACTTGCGGGGGGGACTTCGGGACGAATACACTTTTTTAGGGTGCAGGTCCTTCGGCCAGAACTAAAAAAACAAAAGAAAAATAGGAGAATAGGCAAAAGAGCTCAAACCACGTTTGGAATATCGCACAATGGTTGCTCTCCAGCTGTGATGTGGGTCACTCACACCGCCAGTAGGGAGAACAGACTAATGCGTTATAAACCTTACGGTCGTGAGATGGTGTCATTGTGGAGTAGTGGGTGGTGCAGGTAGGCGGTTGGCCTAGGCTGGCAGCAGGCAGGACGATCTTTTCAGCTCTAGTAGTAAGGCAGCAGAAAGGAGTGTGGTATTCATGGCTCCGGGGGTCACCAATGTAGCGTACTGTATGTGGCCAGTTGTCAATTCTCTTTAGTTGTCTATTATCTCTTTGTATGGGCACACAAACATACGTACATGTAGATATCTTGACTCAGGAATGAGGTTGGATAGAAACTCACGATGCGCTTTCTGTATATATATTGTTTGTACAGCGCAGTGCTTAGGAGTGACTAGGTGAGGAGCTGAGAGAGATGTTGCTGGTCCAGTAGCTGAGTGTAGAATGTCCTCCCTGGGCAGGCGTGGCCGTATTTATACAATTTACCAGGATCAGGATTTGGGGTGCGCGTAGCGAGAGGACCAATCACAGCGGCTCAAGCATAAGGTGTGAAACGCTCTGATCCTGAACTGGAGGTTGATGGTCGAGACTTGGTCGGCGATCGTACCCCTACCTCCTCTGCATAGACCTAGTCTCTCGGCGTAACTGGCTGTACGCTGATTGGCTGGTCGGCGTGCGGCCGGAGCTCAGTTGGAAGTTGTAGGGGAGAGGAGCCACTACAATGTCGTTAAACTGTGCGAGTCCGCATCCTGGGAACTAGGCCCGAACTCCCTCGCAGTGTGTTGGACGGCAACCGACCCTAACAGCACTCTTCGTTTGTTGTGGTGACACCAATGTTACACCCTGGGGCACTCCTTACAGTTATATGGGCCAAAGTATTATTTTTGTAAATGATTGGGGATAATTAGCAGATATATAGTTATCCCATGTTGAGTAGTGAACCCATAAATATTGATAGTACCAGTAATAACGTGTTATGTGGGTTGTGAGTACATTATTCATATGTACTACCAACTGGGGGAAAAGTGCCTTGTTGTTCATTCTGAAATAACATGATGTTATAAATAATAAGTTAATTTGGGATATTGTCAAGTGTGTCATCTAACCATCTGTATTGACTACGAAGTAATATAATAATTGTTTAACGTTGTCACCATGAATTGAAGATCTCTTTTGCTACTTGTCAAAGAAATATTATAACAGTTGTTTAATGAGTGTACTTATTTAACATCTTGTTCACTCCTTATGTTAATAAATACTGAATTAGTAAACTACAAGTATCACTGCTCTATTCCTTCTACCTATTGGTTCTCAGCAAATAACTATTTTAACTCACGTTTCTAGAAGCTCGCGAGCACGCTACCTAACAGTTCAATGAGATATGTATGCTATATTCCAATAGAAGTCTGGCAGGCTACCTTTGTAAGTATAATAAGGGTTATAGTAAGAATGACATGGTTTTCCCATGGTATAGAATATAACTAAGGCATAATAATAAATTGAGAGAAAAAAATCTAGAAAATACAATAATATATATGACAGAAGAAATAAAGTATAGAAAAGAATATTAACTTAGAGAGTATAAGCAATGAAATATATGATACATACATATAGACAGAAAGACTTAAAAAATAAAATTATATATATATACACAAGAAAAAATAGACTCCTCAAATCTCTCTTACACAGCTATAGATAGAAAGTAATAAGAGTAGAATGAAAAATGAAACAGCCCAATCCCCCCTTGCACCTACACATCAAAGGGAATCCCTCCTGGGAGACACACATACATACCCTACAGCCCTGACCTCCCGGGGGACAAACACATACATGCCGTACAACCCTGACCTCCTGGGGGACAGAAAAATGCCCAACTGAGTTGCCTATACAACTATGAAATATGTCATGGGTTACAGAATAAATTGTGATCATCAGAAAGTGCAAAATGATTGTAGAAACTTAGTTATATTGAAAAATGCTTAGCCCCTCCTGCACCAGCAGCAGAGGGGGACTGTGGATGAAGGGGATAGGGTGGAGAGGCATATCATAATGCTTCTAATACTGTCGTTGTATGACATCATTGATCTTTGGTCAATGAAATACAGTCAACCCTCACTTTGCGCAGTTCCACATTCCGCGTGTCCACGTTTACGCGGTGCCCTGCCGGAACCCAGGATGCTCACATTCCGTGGTGCGTGTACACTTTTACGCGGAGAGTGTCCGGCTCGACGCTATTTTAGATTCGCCCCACCCGCCTCCTCCCTCCGCCTGGCCAAGCCGCGCAGTAAGGTTGCGCAGTGCATGTCTCTGTTGCGTTATCACTGACGTCATATGACGTATCGGACTGTGATTGGCCATGCATCCCTACCTCCCTCCGCTGCTAGCTGTAATTGGTTTAAAGTAATATGACGTGTCCACCCGGGGGAGGGAGGGAGGAAATACGACGCTTGACCTAGACGCGGCAGTTTCATCCCTCCAGGCCACACCGTGTAATCGTGCATCCATTGTTCTCTAAAATGGCTTCCGCCGGACCACCACCCCCAGAGAGAAACCTTTCCTTGCCTGGACCCAGCCGCCCTAAGCCCAAGAAGACACGACGTTCCTTAAGCTACGAGGTGAAGTACAAGATCATCCAAGAGTTAGAGAAAGGAACAAGACAGGTTGATTTGGCGAGCCAGCATGGTGTGAACGAATCTACGATCCGGACGATAAAGAAGGATGCAGCCAAGATAAAGAAGCACATGAAGATCACAAAGTCTACAGGTGCTTCTATGATCAAGTATTTTCACAACCAGGTGCTTCTCAAGACAGAAAAATTACTTGTGAGCTACTTGGTGCGTCAGGCGCGACGGAACATGGCGGTCGACACGCGCTCTGTTAAGGAGTACGCACGTGAACTGTATGCTACAGTGTCACGAAAGATGGGAACTAGAGAGCCCAAACCTTTTAATGCTTCTTCTGGGTGGTTACAGAGGTTTAAGATGCGGAACAAGATCACCAATATAAACAATGGTGGTGAAGAAGCCAATGCTGACCGTGCTGCGGCTAGGGAATTTCCTCCGTTTTTACATGAGATTATGGAGGAAGGACAGTACACCGACGACCAGGTGTTTAACATGGACGAATCTGGTCTTTTCTGGAAAAAGCTACCTTCCAAGACCCTCGTTGTGAAGAATGCC
The DNA here is from genome assembly GCA_958450375.1 of Homarus gammarus. Taxonomy (NCBI): domain Eukaryota; kingdom Metazoa; phylum Arthropoda; class Malacostraca; order Decapoda; family Nephropidae; genus Homarus; species Homarus gammarus. Next base: position 1,456,394 of record CAUDMG010002591.1, read on the forward strand.
AGCAAGATTCGGGGCCGGAAGATGCAGAAGGAGCGCATCACCGTCCTGTTTACCACCAATGCCTCCGGTACCTGTAAGCTCAAGTTATCGGTGATCCACACAGCCCGCAAGCCGCACGCCTACAAGAACATGGACATGACCAAGCTAAATGTCCACTGGCTGACCGCACTTAAGGCGTGGATGTTCTCTACACTGTCCCTCTCCTGGTTTGATGACTGTTTTGTTCCCGATGTAAAGAAATTCTGTGAGCAACAGAATGTGCCATTCAAGATTTTGTTGCTGCTGGACAACGCACCAGGACACTAGCCCCTACTGTTAGATCGTCACCCCAACGTAAAAGTGGTCTTCCTTCCTCCCAACACTACGTCTATATTACAGCCCATGGACCAAGAGTTAATCTGCAATGTAAAGGCTGCATTCTCAACAAAAAAATTCCAGCTCCTGAACGACTACACCAACACCAGGGAAGAGTTGCGTAACCTGAGTGACACCACCACCGATAGCAAGAGCAAAGAAGAAGACGAGGATCAACAGTTGGCAGAGCAAAAAATACTTTTCAAACAATTCTGGAGAATATTTAACATCAAGAAAGCTGTGGACTTCTTGGTGGAGGCATGGGATCAGCTGTCTGTAGCAACTGTTCGTCACGCATGGAGACATGTGTTGCAAGGCATTCCGGGCGTAAGGCAGAGTCAATCTGTGACTGGTGAGGTTCAGCCTGTTACAGTAGCAGTGGACCTTGCCAGAGAAGCTGCGCAGAGTGTTACAGCTGCAGGCTTCTCCGAGACCACCAACGACGACATCCTGGAGGTGATAAGGGATCCTGATGTGACTACCGACGAGATGATAGATGATGATGACGTCAGTGAAGAGGCAGGTGGTGCGTCATCCCAAGAAGAACACCGCTTATCCCACAGTAATGTTAGGGGTGCCATCGAGCGTGTCGAGAAAATCAAGCTCCTCCTTTCCGACGACCATGACACAAACAGGTATGAAATCGTCACTACCCAGCTGTTGCAGACTATGGAGCCCTACTTCAAGGTTTATCACGATAACATAAACACCAGCCGTCAGCAAAGAATAACAGAGTTCTTCGCCTGCAACCCACCACAGCCAGCCCAAGCCAGTGATAGTGACAGAGGTAGAGACAGTGAAGATAACTTTGAGGGATTTGTCAGGGAGGCCCTGACAAGTGTGGATGACAGTGATGGTGACTCACCTGAGGGCCAGTAGCCTGCCCTCTGCCTCGGAAACAACCTCCATCCCCGTTCGCCGACCCATCTCTTCTACTAACATAAGTGTTCAACCTAACTTTTAATTTTCCTAACCAAACCTCTATTTTTCCTAACTTAACCTTTATTTTTCCTAACCTAACCTCTTCTATATTACTTGTGTGTTCATACCATCAAGTTAAGAAAAATTTTTTACTATAACATAGTTGTGTGTCGTCAAAAAGTGGAGTTTAGGGGTCGGCCTGGTCTCTATTTCAATTAATCCCAAATGTTATGTTGTTCACTTTACGCGTTTCTCACTTTCTGTGTACTGCGCAACTCATTGCCATTCCTAAAAACCCGTTTAATTCATATTACGCTACATAGTATTCAAATCCACCGCGCTTGTAGAATCTCAGGAGCGTTTTACCCTCAGGATCACTCTCAGTAAGCCCCGCCTTCGAACACAGTTGTCACTACGTTTATTGCACTCTCTACTGGCCAACGCAACCTTGAATTAGTCTGTTTACATCAACCCAAGTAATTTGCCAGACCTTTGTCAAAAGAGGGTCATCTTTGAATGAGTAACAGTTAGTTTGTTTGTGATTATTGTCATTGCGTGAGTAGCGATCACTGACAACTCAGGGGTATATAAGCTCGAGATGGCGAGGCATCAGCGTTCCCTGACGCTGATTCACGTTTGTCTCCAGGTATATTGTTTCCTAGCCATTCAGTTAATTCAGTCAATTGTAGTGATTATCAGTGTTCACCAGTGTTCATGATTTAACAGTTGAATTGTCATTCACCCAGTGTAGAAGTAATATAACGTAAATACGTCTGTCGTCTAGACAAGAGAGTTGGTTGGTGTTGTCATGTTTCTCAGTTCCCTGACGCTGATTCACGTTTGTCTCCAGATCGAGGGTGGGCTTAATTGAAACCCACCGGTCGCTCGGAGCCGGTGGATACCCAGCAGTGGTCAATATAGGAGTGATGGCGCTGATTCGTCATGATTAATCGGCACTACTCTACCTCGTGGGCCGATGACCCCAGACCCATCTCGGGTCGGAGTGTAACCGACCACAACAACAGTTGTTAGAGGCGCCAGTGCTATACCCTGGGACAGGCCTTGGAATTATGGTCCACAGTGTGGTTGTATGTGTTTTTACCAGTGTGTTTTATAAGAAATAAATCAATGAAGACATGTTATGGTTTCACCCTTCTTTACCCTTATCGATCTGATCAATGGAAAACCTAACCCAATGCCTAGTCCACTTTGCCCGCTACCTAACGAGCTACATGCTGTCCAGAGGGGGTCTGGTGGCAGCGACCCTTAGAAATTAAGTTTAGAGTTAAGTTATCCCCTTAAATTTAGTGACCCCAGATCTGGCAGTATATCTGCAGTACCCTGTGGGTTATATTAACCGCGTAAAGTGAGGGTTGACTTACTAAAGAATCGAAGAACAGAATGCAAAACAAGCAATACGCAACCAATGAGAAATAGAGTACTATATGATGTAATGCATGAACATATTGAGTGAGGCCACTATACTCAGTACAGTATTCTGTGCTGTGGCTGTACTGTCGTGTCCTGTCCTGTCCTGTGTTTTTGTGACTGCCAAGTGCTTTGTCCCTGTTGTTGCGAATATGACGCAAACAATAGTATTATCATTGTTCATTTTGTTTTGCTTTTGTTCTGTTTTTGTGACAATCGCCTTTGCTCTGTTTTTGTGACAATCGCTTTTGCTCTGTTTTTGTGACTGTGAAGTGAGCAGTTTAACCTTGAAAATGTCTGGGAAGGCCAAGGCATCCAAGACAACTGTCTCTCTGAGGTGAAGCTTGACACTGTTAAGCAGCATGAGACTCCCCAGAGGCTGTGTGACGTCTCCACTCCACCTACAAGAGTCCTCTTAGCCTTGAAGGGGACATGTGATAATACCAGACTTATTCTTCAGGATGTAGGGAGTGTAGTTTAATTGTGTTGTACTGATAGTACAAGTTGTACCTCTCTAGTCCGGCAACCTCGGGACCTGACCGGTGCTGGACCATGGAAATTGCCGGACCATGGAAATTCACCCTTTTCCTGGATAGATAGTGACTTGTGCTTATGCTTGGAAGCACTAGCACCACTTTCTCTGCATCAGGTCTCTTTGAAGACATATTGAAGGGTTAAATGTCGTATAGTAGCTTCTCAAATTTCGCGAGTTTTTAATTCTTAACATATTTTATTGGAACACACAAAAAAATAAATAAATAGAAATTTTGACGGCAGAAACTTGAATTTCGACGGGTTTGAACGGCCCGCCAATGTGCAGACGACGTGCATAATCGTGTAAACAGCGTCATTTCTCTTATGTACAAAAGATTCATTATTGTTTATTACTGAATGTCTTTTTTATTGAATTAATGTTTATGTGTGCAAAATGAGCAATACAATTCATTAATAATACGTAGAAAATTAAAACACACGAGGAAATGACAAAGCATTGTTTTCGTTGATTACAAAACCAGTGACTGACTGGTTCTACATATAAAACTGAAGAAAATAAGACCTTGGTTGTAGCTGTAGTAAAATTAATATGGTTGTTTTAAGTCATGTTATTTAATGTTAATGAATGGAAATAAATGGAACAACAGAAGTAGCTAACTATAATGGTAAAGAAAAAAGAGATCGCGTATGTAAGTGTGAACACGTGAAAACATATCATCATTACTTTACATAAGAATATGAAAGTAACACTTATTTACTGTTCATATATATTTTAATTAATGTTTCTGAATTTCTTTTTATTGAATTAATGTTTGTGTGTGCAAAATTAACAATACAATTTATTAATAATACGTGGAATATTAGAGGAGACGAGACGGCTGCCGGCATTGTTTATGTTAAAGCTTACAAAACCAGTGACTGATTGGTTCTACATATAAAACTGAAGAAAATAAGACCCTGAGTTTAGCTGTTGTAAAATTAATGTAAAAAAATTAATATGGTTGTTTGAAGTACCTGTAATGTTATTTAATGTTAATAAATGGAACAATATACTTTTACTTTTATCCTCTTCGCCACTGATCGGCTTGTTAGCCGCTTGGGCGATCGGTCACGTCTCTCTTCCTTTATATTCTTCACCAAAAGGTCGGCTCCCTAGCCGCCCGGGCGATCGGTCACGTCTCTGTCACGCACTGTTGGCAAATACTGGGCATGCACCGGCTCCTGAATGTACCTGAACCCGCTCCAGTGTTGGTCAAGTCTTCTCTTGAAAGAGCTCACACTCGGTGCCGTCACAACACTCTCTGGTAGATTGTTCCAAGAGTTTACAACCCTCACTCCGAAAAAGTTTGCCCTCACGGTTTTCTGGACTTGTGGCTTCTTCAATCTTGAGCTGTGACCCCTTGTGGGGCGAGCGTCCGCCAGCTCCAAGTAAGGACACTCAACTGAGTAGTGCCCCCCGAGATGCTTATAAACCTCAACTAGGTCCCCCCTTGCCCGTCTGTAGTATAAGCTAGGCAAGTTCAGGCGCTCCAATCTCTCAGGGTAGCTGAGATGCCGAAGTGCAGGCACCAGTTTGGTGGCCCTCCTTTGAACATTTTCAACTAACTGACAGTCCCTAGCATATCTCGGGGACCAGATGGGGTGACAGTACTCCAGATGGGGAAGCACTTCACTCCTGAAGATCGTCACGAGGGACGGACCGTCAACATACACACCTAGGTCCTTCTCACACACAGTCTCAACTAGTACATTTTCTTCATCCCGTTGGGACATATGGTACGCCTCCTTACCGTTGGTACGCCCCAGGTGCATCCTCTTACACTTCGTGACATTGAATCTCAGCAGCCATTCCTTCGACCATTCCTGGAGCCCACAGAGGTCCTTCTGCAGCTATTCACAGTCCGCTTGGTTCTTAATTTCCCGAAATAACTTGGCGTCATCGGCAAACATTTGTATGGAGGAGTGTACAACGTCAGGCCTATCATTTATGAAACAAACAAACAACAGCGGGCCCAATACACTATCCTGCGGTACCCCACTTGTTACAGGTACAGATGACGATTTCGTGCCATTAATCACCACACATTGCTTGCGGTCATGTAGAAAGTCTTCTATCCACGCTAGGACATTTCCCCGAATTCCGTACCCTTCCAGTTTGATTTTCAGCCTTTCGTGGGGTACACTGTCGAAAGCCTTGGCAAAATCTAGGTAAATATTGTCGACATTACCACCCCGTTCTAGAATGTGGGTCCAAATATCCAATACCTTGAGCAATTGTGTCAAGCAAGAGCGCCCCGGCATAAAACCGTGTTGGCAATCTTTTACAAGGTTGTTTCGTAGTAGATGTTCCATCGCTGCATCTCTGATAATACTCTCAAGTACTTTACATATTATGCTGGTCAGGCTCACCGGTCTATAGTTGTTCGTGGAGTGCCTATCGCCCTTCTTGAAGATAGGACTCACATAAGCCACTTTCCATTCACTGGGGACCATTTGTTCATCCAGGCATTTACAAAACAGAATCTTCAGGGGCTCTGCAAGCTCGTTGCACAGCTCCCTTAGCACTCTAGGATGCACCATGTCAGGTCCAGGACTCTTATGGACCTTTAGCCTGGACAGTTTATTTCTAATACCCTCTTCTGTGAACACAGTGTGGGTCAGTGCTGTGTCGAACCGTCTGTCCTCAAACGCAGGAAGGTTAGTTGCATCCTCTCTTGTGAACACTGAGGAAAAGAAGGTGTTCAATGCCTCAGCTTTATCCTGGTCAGAATCTGCGTAACTACCATCTTCAAGCCTCAGGTCTGATACTCCTACTCGCGTTTTCAATTTCGACTTTGCATAGCGGTAAAATGCCTTTGGGTTTGACTTGACCTCGCGTGCAACCAGCCTTTGGAACTCCTATTCAGCCCTCCTACACTCTATCTTTGCTTGGTTTCTGGCTCTTGCATACATCCTCCTGTCTTGCTCATCGTTTGACCCAACCCACGTCTTGAATTTCTGGGTTTTCTTCTTAATTTTGTCGACCGCCTCATGGTTCATGTGTAGGGATCCCCTCGTATTCCTAGAAGCACTGGGTTTGGTCTTGGGTATATATTTATCGATCAAATGGGTCATTTTACTAGTTATGATATTCAGCGTAGTGTCTGCGTTCTTGTACCTTAATAAGTCAGGCCAGTTGATACCCCTCATCTCTTCCCTCATCCCATTGTAATTTCCCTTGTAATATTTGCACCTTGGCCTGGCCTTATCTTGAACTAGGTAACAGTTAAATCTGAATGACAACACTGTATGGTGACTGGTGCCAACTGGGGCAAGGTGTTCCAGCTTGGCCACCATACCCTCCTCGTTTGTTATGATGAGGTCAAGTGGCTTGGGTGTTTGCTCCCCTCTGTAATGTGTCGGGTCTCTCACATGTTGGAACAGAAAATTATCTCTCAGAGTTTCTACAAAAAGAGTAGCAGGATTATTCAAGTCATTCGAGGTTGACTCGTTTCTTCAGTCGATGTCGCCATAGTTAAAGTCCCCCATGATAAGGAGGTGGCTGGGGTAGAGCATCGCCGCATTGTTTATTAAGGTTCTTAAGTTCCTTTGATTTAGTGGGCCACAGTTCGGGGATCTGTAGATACACCCGACGATAAGCAAGTCCCCTCCCTTTAATTTAATTTTACACCACTTGGACTCTTCAAAAACATCCTCTCCCTGTACCCTCGCCTGGCTGGCTCTAAGGTCTTGCCTAGCGTAGATAACCACACCCCTCCTGCAGGATTCTTGAGTTAGGTTCGTAAATGAGTCATATCCAGCAATACTGAACTCACATTCCTCTGGGTCGATTCTCCTGTTCTTGTACAACAGTTCTACAACTCCTACAATATCTGGTTGGTGTACTCTTAGTAGTGTTTCAAACTCCTCTCTCTTATCAAGGAACGTGTCAGTATTAGTGTACATGACATTCAAGCCAGAATTTGTTCTCGGTAACGTCTCTGCCCTTAGTAATAAACCCGCTCCACCCACATTCTCAGAAGCTGCAGCATTTGTTAAGTACACTGTATTTTGCAGGGTGTGGTTAAAAATGTCATTGCTTACATGGTGCTCGTTCCCTCCTGTCCGGTAGGCTGAGCTGGTGCCGCCTCCCGGGTGGGGGGTTGAGTGGGTGGAGGGTGCACTGCTGCCCCCTGGCCCTGTGTCGGCACACTTGTTTCCACTACCCTCCCCCTGAGTATAACCGATGTGCACCTGTCCCTGTTCCTCCTCGACTCCTCCCTCTTCTGCTTCAAGTCCAGCAGGAGCTTCTTGTGCTGTTCCCTCTGCATTACCGTGCGGTCTGGGTGAATAAATACATCCCGAAATGCCTCGCTCCTTGCTAAGTTTTTTGCCTGCCGGATAACTTGCCATTTCTCCTCCTCACTCCCTAGTGTGATCCTGAGGGGGCGAGGCTTAGCCCCCTGCTTTTGTCCCAGTCTCCTCACATCCTGAGGGGTTGCTGGAATCTTCAGAACCTCTGTGCAAATATTTTGAAACAGCACCTTGTCGTGTGTTTCCTTACTCACAGTTCCCTCTGCCTGGCTCTCTGGGACTCCAAAAACTATTACATTGTTCCTGCGCTGGAGCCGTTCCTGGTGTTCCTCCTCTCCCCTAACAGTAGGTGCGTTAATTTTCATTTCTTCGACACACTTTTTCAGAGTCCCAATCTGCTGTAGAACCTGTACTGATTCTGCATTACTCTCCGCCCCCCCCCCCCCCCTGTGGCCCTCCTAATACGTCAGCATAACTCCTCTTAGCAACCACCTCCATTCTATTAGCTACTTCCTCAGTCTTAGCAAGGATCTCTTTCTCAACTTGCTCCAGTTTGTCAACCAGCAGGGCTCCTGCTTCATCTATTTTCGTCCCTAGAGAACTCGTTGCCTTATGGATTGCAATCGCTTCATTCACCTTGACTATGCAGCCAGGGCAATACCAGCAACAGCCATCAAGCTTTACGGCAGTTAGTAACTTCCTAAACGTTGCATTAGTTAGGCCTGCATCCTCCATATCCGACGTCTCCCTGCAGTAATCACATATCAAACTCATGGTTGTTGTTGTTGTGGGGGGGGGGGGGGGGGTGCAGACTGTGTATAAATCTACACCTATTTCAAAGAAAATAAAGAGAGAAAAAGTACTTAGCTACTCTCTGTTGCCTATGGAGTTGTCGTCTGCGACTGCGTACACTGTATCTCCCTGTGAATGGTGTGTTGTAGGCACAGTTTCAGTCCTTGAGAAAGCACACAATCAACATAAAATTTAAAGTCTCTGTGGCACCTATGACACGACTTGGTTTCAGCTGGCACGGTGCCTTTCCAGCTTGCTTGTTAGTGAGCGCTCACTTTTAGTTATTTACAACTTCAGCGGTCACTGATGACACTATGAACTATCACTGTGTACACTGTATCTCCCTGTGAGTGGTGTATTATAAACACAGGTTCAGTCCTTGAGAAAGCACACAAACAAAATAAAATTTAAAGTCTCTGTGGCACCTATGACACGAATAGGCTGGCAGTTGTCCTTACCAGCTCGATTGCCAATATGTATTCACTTTAAGTTATTATAGTCTCTTCTGCATTCACTGATGACAACTATGAACTGATTTAACTGAAGGCACAGTACTACACTCCCTGGTTGGCCTTTATCACAGCCGTGACCACAACACCCTAAAAAATAAAATAAAATAAAAGCTTTGTCATGTGGCAGTGATTGTGTGGTTATAGGCCTGTGACTCTGGCTGTACCTCCAACTCGGTGGAAATTGAGTTTTCAAAAATACAATCGTGTCTAGCATGAAAAGTCCGACATCGATTTACACTTTCACCTCACTAAGACGATCTTGACGAACTTATGTAATCACTGTCCAATTTCTGCCGCTCTACATCGAAGGCCCGAATGCCGAACACGCTTTGTTACAGAGACGCAACACGACCCGCCCGTGAAAAAAAAGTGATTGCGCATATGTAAGTGCGCACATGTGAAAACATATCGTCATTACTCTACATAAGAATATGAAAGCAACACTTATTTACTGCTCATATATATTGAAGGGTTAAATGTTGTACTCTGTATAGACAAGCAGAGAGAGAGAGAGAGAGAGAGAGAGAGAGAGAGAGAGAGAGAGAGAGAGAGAGAGCAGCCGAACTGCCGGATGTAAACAAACCTTAATTTCCCGCGGCTTTTTTTTTTTTAAGGGGATTAGCCCACCCAGGCATAAGTCACTGACCCACGTTGGGGCCTGAGGGGCAAAAATTCAATACTCCTGTAATAATAATAATAATTCAAATAAGTAAAAAAAAAAAAAAAAAAAAAAAAAAAAAAAAAAAAAAAAAAAAAAAAGCTGCCTATCTACCTGTTGGACAAACTAAAATCGTTCCGGACCACGGGAGTTTCCGGACCACAGAATGCCGGACTAGAGAGGTACATCCTGTAGTACAGTATTGCAGGAATTGTTTGGTTGGTGATACATGTGTGTTTGGGGACTGGCTGGGAATGTATCCCATTGAACCCCATGTTATAATGTTCCTGGTCAATGATAATTTACCTAGTGATGGATTTTTCAGAAAGCAAACCCCATCGTAAAAAGGGGGATATCTGTATATTCCCAATGTACACATGATAATGACTTCTGTATACTAACCAAAATAACTTAAGTGTTGTCATCAACACAAGTGTGCTGTACTGTACAGGAACAAGATATACAGACTGACTTAGACTTATATCATGTTTCTCATTAATGTTCCTAAAACACTATTAGAGATAATTATCTCTGTATTAACTATTCTATTAACATACAGTATCAGCTTTAGTATATTTATTTTATCTATTCCCTTAGCCTGTTTTCTTTAACTGTATTTACCTTCATCAAACTGTCAGGAAAGGTTTTTGCAATTTACAAAGTTTTCAGAACACCTAATTCACATGTCTAGCTTCCTGACCCATGAGCCGACAATGTGACCTATGTGTGGCGATCTGGAGTGGAAGAAGAGAACACAGGGAATTTTTATTCACTATTTCCACAAGTGTCCAGACCACACAAGTTTCTGGTTCCCTGTATATGGAGAATCAACCTGTTATTAATAAATTACCTACAATGTTTGATAATTAATTTGTAAAGTTGTTTGAGTATCGTTAATGTGAGCCAATTTGGGGATATTATCTCACATGATAGAGGCAAGTGATCCTTCTCCCTCTCTTTCTCTTTGTGAATAAAATCTCACAAGGAAAATAGATACAAGTTCTACTGTATAGTATATATCCCTGTAAATGACTTGCAGTACTCTTTATCAATTATATCCACTTTCCATGCAAGTTTTAATACATAAACTGTTCATAAGTGTTTAACATTTTTGTGTGTGAGTACTGTATTGTACAGTAAGTGTACACAACAGACCATACAGTAAGTATACACACCAGACCATACAGTATGTGTACACACAGACCATTATGAAGTAAAATATTACTGGTTGCATAAAAGTCAACTAAAAAAGGGATATTTATTATTTCATGGTGGCATATCTGGACACAGTGTGAGTGAGAGCAGATATACAGAGCACCAGTTAGCAGTCATTGATGTATGCCATGATTGAGATAGAGGGAAACAATGGGCAGCTGCCTTGTATTTATTGACTGACTCACCAAGAGCATCAGTAGCCACCAGCTCTGTGGAGAGCCGGTCAGGGCACATTGGGCCGTTTACAAACCACACTTGAACGTGAGGTGTCATTACAGGTGCTCCATAACACTGAGTCTACAACTGCATTTTGCTTAGTAAATAAACATTCTAAAGTTTGATTACACTATTTATATTACAGTACATCCTAGACCACAAACTAATTTTTCCCATTTAATTGGTAAGAATTTTGATCATAATGGGTTGGATCACTGGCAGGAGGGTTTGCTGTGAGGTGAAGTAGTGGTGTACAGTTATGGAAATGTGTTCCTACACCCTCTGGGGTAACCCGTGTCTCCAAACAACAATGTTACAATAGTAGTATCACTATTTATGAATGAATGGGTATTGGTGGTGTAACGATGGACGTGATTTGTGGATGGGTTTGCTATAGGTCATAATAGATTGGCCGTTTGGAGACAAGGGTTACCACAGGGGGTGTAGGAACACATTTACACAACTGCACTACACACCCTGGTGTACAGTACAAGGAGGGGTGACACACCCTGGTGTACAGTACAAGGAGGGGTGACACACACCCTGGTGTACAGTACAAGGAGGGGTGACACACCCTGGCGTACAGTACAAGGAGGGGTGACACACACCCTGGCGTACAGTACAAGGAGGGGTGACACACACCCTGGTGTACAGTACAAGGAGGGGTGACACACACCCTGATGTACAGTACAAGGAGGGATGACACACACCCTGGTGTACAGTACAAGGAGGGGTGACACACACCCTGGTGTACAGTACAAGGAGGGGTGACACACACCCTGGTGTACAGTACAAGGAGGGGTGACACACACCCTGGTGTACAGTACAAGGAGGGGCGACACACACCCTGGTGTACAGTACAAGGAGGGGCGACACACACCCTGGTGTACAGTACAAGGAGGGGCGACACACACCCTGGTGTACAGTACAAGGAGGGGTGACACACACCCTGGTGTACAGTACAAGGAGGGGCGACACACACCCTGGTGTACAGTACAAGGAGGGGTGACACACACCCTGGTGTACAGTGCAAGGAGGGGTGACACACCCTGGTGTACAGTACAAGGAGGGGTGACACACACCCTGGTGTACAGTACAAGGAGGGGTGACACACACCCTGGTATACAGTACAAGGAGGGGTGACACACACCCTGGTGTACAGTACAAGGAGGGGTGACACACACCTTCACCGGAGACTGTAAATTTCTTTGGGTTTTCCTGAGATGAAAATGACAAAATAATTAAACTGCACAGATATTGGAGACCAGGGGGAGTGACCTGCTAGGTAAGACAACCAACCCACACCCTAGAGTTAACACAACACAACACAACCCTTCAAAAAAAAAAATATATATAAATATTCATACACATACATACATACACACACACATAGATACATACATGCACACACAAACACATACTGTACATTCACACACACACATACCTACATATACATACAGGTACATGCAAAATAGCAATGGTTGCCCTTCGTGTAATGAGGATGGCCGGTCCAAAGAGGGCCATCTAGGCGTGAATTTGTTTAAAGTGTAGAAGCTGTCACCAACACAACAACCACACCCTGAGTTAATGAGTTGCATGACCCAGTGTCAAGGAATAGTCCAAGAAGACCGGCCAACTCACCAACAGCTCTAGCTAACCATTACCCCGGAACACGATTCGCAAATTGATTAACATCCAGGTCCCCAATTACTGCTGGGTAGACAGAGGTAAATGGCGTAAATATACTTACCCATAGTTTCACACTGCCCGGGGATCGAACCCGTGTCTACTCGCTTGCAAGGCGAGCATGCTGACCATTACACCACAGGTTGCCAGCTCATACATACATACATATATACATACATACTGTATACTGCAGCCTATAAGTTAACTTTTGAAGCTCCAATGTTTGTGCTCAGAACTATGGGTCGTCTTATACAACAGATAAAAAATGTCAACCGCTAAGTACTGTACTACTAGCATCAGGTGTTCACTTCACTTTACCTTACCGGTAGGTCTCAGTCAATTAATTTCCAGCACTCACAAACAAGTTTTACCTAACTGTAGCATTTTAGCAGAAGGGTAACTCTTACTGAACTCAGTCTTAGGGTCATACCAACACCTTTCAAACATTAAAATATCTTTCGGTGTTAACAACGGTTTCTTTCAAACAAGTGTTACTTGTAATATCTGTTGTAAAATGTTTAACAATGCAGTTACGGTACACTTACGTAATGCACCTGGATTTTGTAAACGTTTACACGAATGTGGTTTAAAGTTGTAAACAATACAGGTGCCTGGGAACAGCTGGCTGGCCTGCGGCAGCTCGGCCAGTGTTGCCATCACCGCCAGTGAGTCGGAAGCAGAGTCAGCAGACACATATGATGGATGATCTGTTTTTTTCTGATAATGATGATCCAAAATGTGAAGGATTTTGAAACTTGGATGGTTTACATTTGGTATTAAATATCCACTTAACTTTAAGAATCTTTTAGTATAACTTATAAATAAATAATATTTTAATAATTTACCAGTACCAGAGAGTGTAGACTACGTTCGCTGGTTGCCGCATACTGCCAACACGGTGTACTGTACTTCCATTAATTATATAAAGTACTGTTAATTGAATGTACCAAGAGTCTGTGTGCTTGTTGCCATATACAGCTACTCCTCGACTTACGACATATTCGACCTACAACCACCCGGACATACGACCGCCTCAGTTGTACCAAAATTTTGTCAAATTACGTATTTTCAAGTCCCAACGTTAGTGATCGCACTGTGTACTGACAAAATTTTCGTTTGTAATTCACTTTAAAATGGCTGGCAAGCTTAAAAATGAGAGTTTTGTGGTGCTGAGAAGAAAAAGAGACACCCATTTTAGATTTTCTATGTATTATTTAAGCATTTTCGACTTATGACCTGGATTTGGGTCCCTAACCCCGTCGTAAGTCGAGGAGCAGCTGTATGCTAGTACAGTATACTGTCATGTACACCAAGCTTTGCTTTCATGTACTGTACCATAATTAAGTATGAAAACTTTTTACTTGTCAATATATTTAATACTAAACTATCAGTACTAGTAAGTTGTCATTACGCACCTAGTGTACAGTGTACTATCTTAAATATTTTTACACTTGTAGGAACAGTTTTGTTGGCATTTGTATACACCACATCCATGTGCCCTGGTAACATTTGTTCGTAAAAAAATTGTAGTTAACACCAAAAGATATTTTAACATTTTGAAAATGCTACAATTTGGTAAAACATGTTCATGAATGCTGTTAAAAAGTAAATGTTAGTAAGTTTAACAAACACTGAGGACATAGCTTTTGAACTGCAGTTTAGGGGGTCAAGCAGAGGGAGCGGAGGAGGGTGGCGAGTCACTGAGACTCTGTGGCTGCCGAGAGAGCGTAACGCGGCCAGATGAGAGAGGGTGATGTGCAGTAAAGAGCAGTCCGTGACGACGCAAAACGAGGTTGTACTGAGTCATCGAGACATTCAACAAATTTTTGGTAACTAAAGCTTAGCGACGTAATACCGAAACAACGTTAAGCGGGCCGACGTTATACGAGGACTTATTGTACATTCATACATACAGTACATATACACAAACATACAAAACACATACATATAGAGGGGTCTCATTTTATGCAGGTCTCATATATGCGGTTATTATTGACACGATTGGTTGAAATGTGACCACAGTTATAGCCATGGGTAGATATAGCATTAATTTAGTGAACTTTTGCTATTTTAGTTTATTCCACAAAAAGGGGCTCTGGGTCACTCAAATTACCAACAAATCCAGTGCTTGAAAGATGTTGAGTGCTGTTAGGGAACAATTAGCTGATACCGCTCTGTACTGTAAACAGGAGACCATAATAGCTCATCTGTGATTGATTGTTGGATTTTTTGGGGAACATTAATTATTTTTCAATGTTTTATGAACCCGACACCAAATGAACAAAAATAATATGGGAATTATGGTGAAATTGCACACTGTGGTTATAAAGGGTTTGTGGGCTGCCGAGCAGGAGGTGGGGAGTTATCGTCCACCACCCCTCACCAACACACCCAAAAGAAGTAGTTTTGTATCTTAATATAATTCATACTCCTCTCCTATACAATAAAATCTTGTTAACTCGGTATGCATGGGGCTCTGGCATTGCCGATTATCCCAAATTGCAACTTATCAGAGCAACCCCCCCCCCCCCCTACAAAAAATACAATGACAAATTCTCGGTCCATATACTGTACTCGTATGCAGGCATTTAATATTTTCAAAAAGTAACACTTAACATCACTGCAGGTGAAGAATTAAACATGGTAGTAGGTGACACAGAGGTAAGGTAGGTGACACAGAGGTATGGTAGGTGACACAGAGGTATGGTAGGTGACACAGAGGTATGATAGGTGGCAGAGGTATGGTAGGTGACACAGAGGTATGGTAGGTGACACAGAGGTATGGTAGGTGGCAGAGGTATGGTAGGTGACACAGAGGTATGGTAGGTGACACAGAGGTATGGTAGGTGACACAGAGGTAAGGTAGGTTACACAGAGGTAAGGTAGGTGACACAGAGGCATGGTAGGTGACACAGAGGCATGGTAGGTGACACAGGCAAGGTAGGTGACACAGAGGCATGGTAGGTGATGCAGAGTAATGGTAGGTGATGCAGAGTAATGGTAGGTGATGCAGGGTAATGGTAGGTGATGCAGGGTAATGGTAGGTGATGCAGGGTAATGGTAGGTGATGCAGGGTAATGGTAGGGTAATGGTAGGTGATGCAGGGTAATGGTAGGTGATGCAGGGTAATGGTAGGGTAATGGTAGATGATGCAGGGTAATGGTAGGTGATGCAGAGGAATCACTACATAAACAGAGCAGCACTTATGTGTATTACTGTAATTTGGTCACTTATACAAAATAAAGAATAAATGTTAAAAAATAATTGTTTTCTCTACGTATAATTGAAGTCTGAGTTTATAAATAAACACTGAGCAACTTATATCATTCAGGATATTATAGTCCACCCTAGTAAAACCATTTTCTCTAAAACCGAGTAAAGGAGTACAAATTACTATACTTTAATGTGGCTTAAAAATAAAATAAAAAATATATAAAATAAGAAAAATGAATTACATAGGTGTGTGTGTGTGAGGTGAACTTATGTGAAGGCAGTGAGCTGTACTGTATAGCCAACTCACCTGCCTCCCTCCTTCCCATGTGACGTCACGTCATGGCACACACAAACACACACACACACCGTCTTCAGCCTTCATGGGGTGAGGACATCTGTAGTCGGCACTGCCCGTGGTCTTCTGATCATGGAGACAGCTGCCAGCCAGGTCTGTTGGGCCTTCCCCTTTCCCATCTCTTCATCCCCACCTGGATTTATCAACATCTTCCCATGAACAGTTCAGTGCAAAGATTGACTATCAACCTACAAGTGATATACAAAAGTGACAATATCAGCTTGAAAGAAAGAAACAACTTTCAAGCGACAATCAATGCTTAGCGGTCAATGTTGACCTGACCGGACCAGACACACCCTGTCCACCATACACTCACCACCACCAACACTGGATGAGAAGCCAAGAAAGACTCCAAACTACATCAGAAGAGAAATGAGGACTCCCTACTCCACCCAGGTGAGAACTATGTATTCTTAACTACATCACATGAGGAACAAGAACCACCTCCAACCCCCTGTGTGAGCTAAAGGACCTACCCGGACCACGTGGTACAATGTAATGATGGAGTGGCTTAGCACTCGGGTACAACAGTCATCCAAACAGTGGGAAGAACTTTGTTGGTGCCAACATCAGGTCACAAGACTGTTTACAAGACCAGCTCCCACAGTACCAGATCTATAGTTAATGTTGACTCTATGTTTCTGATACTTTTTGTATTGAAAGCTTTTATCAATCAAGTGACACACTTCCCGATTTCACCAAATGTAACTTATCATTTTCAGCCTTTGGGCTGCCATGTTATCTAAATAAACAATTCATTATTATTATTATTATTATGATTATCATCTCAGTCAGCTGGTTGGCTGCCTGGCTGAACTGTGTCATGTCACCCCAGATGATAGTTTGAGTGTGGAAGGAGTTATTTTATTTGGACATAAAATATGTGCTATTGTATTTTATGTTATGCTATGTATCAGTTTTATTGTTTATCACAACAATATTTGTTTAAAAAGCAGTTACATCACTACAGGTGTCAGACACATGAATAATAATTCACTTGCTTTCAGATTTTTGGACTAAATTATTATTTTTACCAAAGGTGACACAGTTGGGATACCTGGAAGATAAAGATAGTTGGAATTAAGAAAATACTAATTACACTGTATATTAAATAAAGTCAACAACATTGGATTTACCATAATAGTGGAGACATTCTTCACACAGTGTCTGGCCTGACATGAATGGGGGAGGTTGCTGGGTGTAACTAGGTCAGTACTGCAGGAACTAAATTTTACCAGGGATGCTGAGTATTAGTTATGGTGCCCTAGATACTGTTCTCTGTGGTGCAATGTATAGTACTTTATACCCAAAATATTGGGGTACTACAGCACCCTTCCTTCCCACGTCCATGTACTGGGTGGAGTGAGCCAACATACACCAGACTGACCAAGCGTGGAGCTCACTGCAGTGAGTGTTACCTGCTTGACCAAATATGCTGAGATTTTCCCAGATAATTTTGAATAACTCAGCATTTCCCGAGTTATTTTATAATAAATTCCGAGACCATATACGTGTCGAATTATATGAAATTCAGAGATATCGAATGCCGAGTTATCGAGGGTTTACTATATTTCATTCACCTTAATCTATTTCATAATATATTCCTACAATAATAATCGACTTTTTGGAACTGCTCGGTTAATTCAAATTAATTCTGAAGTTAAATCAAAAAAAAAATTAAATAAATAAATAAATAAATACAGTAATACCCCGATTTACGCAGTTTCACTTTATGCGATTCTACACTTACGCGGTACCTAGCCAGAACCGGAATTTCATTTTACGCGGTGCATCTACTCATATACGCGGGTGAAGTATAATTTTTTATTTAGCTCATAAAATTCATACAAATTACCAGGCCAGAATATAATTTACATTGCTGGAATTCTTACAATATGATGATCATTTTGAATAGAAACATCATGGATTTTGCATTAGACATACAACTTTTAGATCTAATGTAATAATTTGGTTTACACAAAGCAAATATTTTATCTTTTGTGCAATATATATTAAGTTTACATTCAAAATATTCCCTGACCTGCAAGGAATCCAGAAATGTCAATTATATTATCCTAACTTTAGCCTGAGGTATTATTTATTACTATACAGGACTTTAAAATCTAGTGTTTTCACCTAAACATTTCTCAGAGAGGTAGGAGCCAGTGAGCTGGGAAGAGGGGGGGGGGGGGGGGAGTTGAGTCCATCATTTGAATGGACATTAACCTGGTGACTGTATTTCTCTTAAAGATTAATTGTGTGTGCATACCATCATAAAATTATATGTTATTTTTACTACAACATAGGTATTGTGTCGGAAAAAGTGGAGTTTGGGGGTCGGCCCGGTCTCTATTTCAATTAATCCCATATGTTATGTTGTTCACTTTACGCGTTTCTCGCTTTACGCGGGCCTCCGTGGGTTCAATTGACCGCGTAAAGCGAGGGTTCACTGTAAATTACAAAATAAGCCAAAATCCAAATTACGTTGGTCTTTATTCAAGAAATCTTCAGGTGATGAGACCCACTAATCCCTCACCCCAACAATGGCTGACCTCACAATGTATCACCACTAATCCCTCACCCCAACAATGGCTGACCTCACAATGTATCACCACTAATCCCTCACCCCAACAATGGCTGACCTCATAATGTATCACCACTAATCCCTCACCCCAACAATGGCTGACCTCACAATGTATCACCACTAATCCCTCACCCCAACAATGGCTGACCTCACAATGTATCACCACTAATCCCTCACCCCAACAATGGCTGACCTCACACTGTATCACCACTAATCCCTCACCCCAACAATGGCTGACCTCATATTACACGAGAGATTGAGGAGAAATTTACTTGTTTTCCCAGACAAAATGTTTCTTTCTTATCTCTATTTTTTATTTATTCTTTCATGACTCTATGTTTGTTTTTATTTCTTTATATGATTTCTCATGGCTTATCTCTTGTTCTTATTTACTTAAACAATTATGGAGGATATATATTGGAGGTGGAGGAGGGAGCAGTGTGTGGTGGGGGGAGGGACGGTTGATGCGGTCCTTTCCCCCTTGTAACCAAGTGTATCATCAATAATATAACAAAAGTATTAAATAAAAGAACAAAATACAATATAATTGACTAAAAAATAAAACGACAAACTAAATCAGTGTTGGTGGTGTGACGGTACCAGAGCAGACTGAGGGATGCATGACTCAGCAACAGGTGACACAAGTTCTCAGCAACATTGAAGAACACAAGGATGCTTTAATGGGTGTTGAGCCCAGCCTGCAACACAGTGACAAACTCAGTGCATAGTTAAGACAGTTTGATGGAACCCTAGAGGCAACGTTACCACGAGTTTAAACACTTCTGCCAAGCTTTCATCACCGCCTATTTTATGCATCAACAATTCAAGGAGAATCCAGTGACAATGATGCAGCTGCTCTGGAGATTGATGATAAAGCTGAAGTCACTTTACAAGTGTCTGCAGTTGATTTTGAAGGCCTTCACCTCCTGACTGGACACCCATCATCTCCCAGAGCTTCCCACACCTCCACTATTGGGTGGAGACAGTGGAGTACAGAATAATTAACTTCCTGGGCTTTCTTAAAATATTTATTTAATAATATAGATGTAGTTTATGAGACATTATGTGTCATTTTGGGAAGTTAAGTTGGTTACCCAAAGTCATTCTAGAGTAAAGGTCTGGGGGAGTCCAGTACTAAATAGTGATTTTAACACGTTAAAAGGCTTCGCTTACGCTGATTTACAATGCACGGAAGTGTACCAGTACGATATACCCGTGTAAAATGAGACCCCACTGTATATCTTTTCTTCATACATTCATGACTCTTATGAATAATACTATGACAAAATGTATAAATAATGAGTAAATATTAAATGCTACATCCTTCACAACACACTAGTAATTATTATGTCTTGCAAAACTTGTATATCAATTTTGTTTGTTTATAATAATGAGAATTAAAGAAAAACTAACAATAATAAACAAAAATACAAATAATACAAGTCATATAAATCAATTAAACAAGTATCCTCAATAGTCATGAGGGTCAGGCTCCAGGAAACTACTGTGATAACCAAAACCGTACATATTGAAACACTTAACATATGGGAACAATTTGTTTCATCCCACGACCCCTTTAACTAACCAAAATATACCCCCAGTGTAGGTACACTAAAAGATATTATACTGTACTAATAGCATATCTTTACTAATTAATGAACAACAAATAAACAATGTACAGTGTTGGTGAGACGCAGTGGATGGGTGGGATGAAGGTGTGAAGTGTGTGGGATATTGTGTTAATCTGCTCTGGCTTAAGCAAATCCATTACAGATATTATTATTAAAGTGATGATAATAGAGGTAGTGGTGGTGCTGGTGGTGGAGGGGAAGATTGTGGTAAGTGGTGAGGAGATGATGTGTCAATTGGTTTGTTTGGTAACACTGACTGCAGCACTACCAGACACAACTGAACAGCTGATATCTACCCACAAAACTGAGTGTAAGTATAAATGAATAATGTCGTATTCCTTCCACATTACTTTACATAAATTTTACATTATGGAGTGAGAAAGGTTGGGGTAATTAGAGAGAAGTGGAAGGAAGTAGTAACATGCAATGGGTGTGTTGCCAAGCGCATGCTTAGGTATCCTTGTCGGGAACACCGGAACATTCAACCAGATAATACACACATCTTCGTCACTTGGCTGGATCACGAACCTTAACACTCTTCTTATTCACAGGTTCCACGGTGGAGGGTAAGTAAGAGTTACAAAAATTGTACTAAAAACGAGCACAGAGCAGGAAACTGTCTTCAAACACCAACCAAAACAGTGCTGGGAAACATATGCTATCACTGGAAGCTGGCACCACAAGCCATGCTGCCATGTCTTGGCAATTGCTGCTACCACTGCCTCTCACAGACCTGCCGCTGTCCCATGATAATTCCGCGTTAACCCAGATCAATCAGTGATAAGCGTATACATGGTCGCAATTGGGGATACCGTGATAAGCCAGATCAGCAATTATGAGGTCCTGTGATCATCGACGATACATGTATAACATTGTTTATCTCCTGCTCTCCTTCCCTCAATATATTTCTCACACAGTGATGATCAGTACCTCTCTCTCATGCGCACACACACACACACACATATTGTCTACTTGTTACTTACAGGTGTGTAGGGGTGGGGGTGTCATCTGTTGTAACACTTATACAGTCGGGGACAAAAGTTTATTCCATGAGGTGAAACTGAGTCATGGGAATGAGTCTTCAAACTGACTTACCCTGACTGTTTCGTCTTATTTGGGGTTGATGCTGCTTCATTTTGGGGTGGGGAGCAAACTGTTAACTCCATTTGTACACTAAGGCTGATTCTCCCATGGATATAGTTTCACCATTCACTGCCAGTGTATTACAAGACTGAATATTTTCCAGCTTAATTAATGTGTCAAGGGAAAATTAAATTAATTTTGTGGAGATTCATGTGAATTTTAGGGTAATATTTCTAGGACATACAACATAACCCTATTTACCCATAAAGACAAATAATTTACAATTTGTGATGTTTACAGTCTTAGGGGTCAGTTGGAATGTGACCCTACACTACAGGTTTATGTACGGCAGCCAGTGGTCACCTCCAGTCTTAACTAATGGTTCATGCCAGGGCACCTAACTTTACTGATGGAGAAAAGTCCAGTGGTGGTTATGCTGACTCCTTATATACTAAAGGTTTAGTATTCATTGTACTGTACTGTACCTGCACTGCTCCTAATGAGTGAGCAGGCCAAAGGGAGCCATTTACACTGTACTGTACAGAGAACATAACCTCAGTAAATGTTGTCACTTGTTGATATCATTGATGAGATAAAAGATTCTCCCACTGGTGTTATAAAGCAGGCAGGATCTTTACCTCTTTATTTACTTTATGACACATCTTCAGAACACTTCAACATTCACAAATGTTCACCAAGTTCCTTAACACCAACTGTCTACTACAACACAACACTACTGTATGAGCACTATTCTCTAGTCTAAGTGAAAGGTCTCACCCCTGGTGGTGTTGAGTTGATCATCACATGAAGACTGTACAGTGCAGTACACCCTCCAACACTGTATATACCTGTTAATCCAGACACTTTAACTACAAACTACTGAACACAGGTCAGGTCACCCTGTGGGTTGGTGGTACTACAGTACTCAGGTCAGTACAGTCCAAGTGTGATGAACCCCTTCCCGGCTACACGCCCGCACCAACGAGCGTCCGGTCATGTGCTAATGTTATAACTCGCAACAACTGTTTGACGTTCCGATTACTGAAACATTTGTGGTGTTTGGAAGTGAGGTGAAACAAACAACAGTGTATGCATTCCTGAGTAGTGAGGCGTCCACACATTATCTGGACAGCAAGTTCATGGTAAACACAGCAAAGATTTAACACTGGGAGAAATTATTGTTTGTGTTAGACGTACTTTATGAAAACCATTATTGGGGGGGGGGGGGTAGGAGACAGTGGGGGGGGGGGGGGGTAGGAGACAGTGGGGGGTGATAGGAGACAGTGGGGGGGATAGGAGACAGTAGGGGGTAGGAGACAGTGGGGGGGTAGGAGACAGTGGGGGGGTAGGAGACAGTGGGGGGTAGGAGACAGTGGGGGGTGGTAGGAGACAGTGGGGGGGTGGCGGGAGACAGTGGGGGGGTGGCGGGAGACACTGGGGGGTGGGGGTGGTAGGAGACAGTGGGGGGTGGGGGTGGTAGGAGACAGTGGGGGGGTGGGGGTGGTAGGAGACAGTGGGGGGGTGGGGGTGGTAGGAGACAGTGGGGGGGTGGGGGTGGTAGGAGACAGTGGGGGGGTGGGGGTGGTAGGAGACAGTGGGGGGGTGGGGGTGGTAGGAGACAGTGGGGGTGGTAGGAGACAGTGGGGGGGTGGGGGTGGTAGGAGACAGTGGGGGGGTGGGGGTGGTAGGAGACAGTGGGGGGGTGGTGGTGGTAGGAGACAGTGGGGGGGTGGTGGTGGTAGGAGACAGTGGGGGGGGTGGTGGTGGGAGACAGTGGGGGGGTGGTGGTGGGAGACAGTGGGGGGGGTGGTGGTGGTAGACAGGGGGGGGGTGGTGGTGGGAGACAGTGGGGGGGGTGGTGGTGGGAGACAGTGGGGGGGTGGTGGTGGGAGACAGTGGGGGTGGTGGTGGGAGACAGTGGGGGGGTGGTGGTGGGAGACAGTGGGGGGGTGGTGGTGGTGGTGGGAGACAGTGGGGGGTGGTGGTGGTGGTGGGAGACAGTGGGGGGGTGGTGGTGGGAGACAGTGGGGGGGTGGTGGTGGGAGACAGTGGGGGGGTGGTGGTGGTGGTGGGAGACAGTGGGGGGTGGTGGTGGTGGTGGGAGACAGTGGGGGGGTGGTGGTGGGAGACAGTGGGGGGGTGGTGGTGGGAGACAGTGGGGGGGTGTTGGTGGGAGACAGTGGGGTGGGGGGGTGGTGGTGGGAGACAGTGGGGGGTGGTGGTGGTGGTGGGAGACAGTGTGGGGGGGTGGTGTTGGGAGACAGTGGGGGGGTGGTGGTGGTGGGAGACAGTGGGGGGGTGGTGGTGGTGGGAGACAGTGGGGGGGGGTGGTGGTGGGGGGAGACAGTGGGGGGTGGTGGTGGTAGGAGACAGTGGGGGGTGGTGGTGGTGGGAGACAGTGGGGGGCGTGGTGGTGGTGGTGGGAGACTGTGGGGGGGTGGTGGTGGTGGGAGACAGTGGGGGGGGTGGTGGTGGGAGACAGTGGGGGGGGTGGTGGTGGGAGACAGTGGGGGGGTGGTGGTGGGAGACAGTGGGGGGGTGGTGGTGGGAGACAGTGGGGGGGTGGTGGTGGGAGACAGTGGGGGGGTGGTGGTGGGAGACAGTGGGGGGGTGGTGGTGGGAGACAGTGGGGGGGTGGTGGTGGGAGACAGTGGGGGGGTGGTGGTGGGAGACAGTGGGGGGGTGGTGGTGGAAGACAGTGGGGGGGGTGGTGGTGGGAGACAGTGGGGGGGGTGGTGGTGGTGGTGGGAGACAGTGGGGGGGTGGTGGTGGGAGACAGTGGGGGGGTGGTGGTGGTGGTGGGAGACAGTGGGGGGGTGGTGGTGGTGGTGGGAGACAGTGGGGGGGTGGTGATGGTGGTGGGAGACAGTGGGGGGGTGGTGGTGGTGGTGGTGGGAGACAGTGGGGGGGTGGTGGTGGTGGTGGTGGGAGACAGTGGGGGGGGTGGTGGTGGGGGGAGACAGTGGGGGGGTGGTGGTGGTGGTGGTGGGAGACAGTGGGGGGGTGGTGGTGGTGGTGGGAGACAGTGGGGGGGTGGTGGTGGGAGACAGTGGGGTGGGGGGGGTGGTGGTGGGAGACAGTGGGGGGTGGTGGTGGTGGGAGACAGTGTGGGGGGGTGGTGGTGGGAGACAGTGGGGGGGTGGTGGTGGGAGACAGTGGGGGGGGTGGTGGTGGTGGGAGACAGTGGGGGGGGGGTGGTGGTGGTGGGAGACAGTGGGGGGGGTGGTGGTGGTGGGAGACAGTGGGGGGTGGTGGTGGTAGGAGACAGTGGGGGATGGTGGTGGTGGGAGACAGTGGGGGGTGGTGGTGGTGGGAGACAGTGGGGGGTTGGTGGTGGTGGGAGACAGTGGGGGGGTGGTGGTGGTGGGAGACAGTGGGGGGGGGGTGGTGGTGGGAGACAGTGGGGGGGGTGGTGGTGGGAGACAGTGGGGGGGGTGGTGGTGGGAGACAGTGGGGGGGGTGGTGGTGGGAGACAGTGGGGGGGGGTGGTGGTGGGAGACAGTGGGGGGGGGTGGTGGTGGGAGACAGTGGGGGGGGGTGGTGGTGGGAGACAGTGGGGGGGGGGTGGTGGTGGGAGACAGTGGGGGGGGGTGGTGGTGGGCGACCGTGGGGGGGGGGTGGTGGTGGGAGACAGTGGGGGGGGGTGGTGGTGGGAGACAGTGGGGGGGGGGTGGTGGTGGGAGACAGTGGGGGGGGTGGTGGTGGGAGACAGTGGGGGGGGGTGGTGGTGGGAGACAGTGGGGGGGGGTGGTGGTGGGAGACAGTGGGGGGGGTGGTGGTGGGAGACAGTGGGGGGTGGTGGTGGGAGACAGTGGGGGGTGGTGGTGGGAGACAGTGGGGGGTGGTGGTGGGAGACAGTGGGGGGTGGTGGTGGGAGACAGTGGGGGGGTGGTGGTGGGAGACAGTGGGGGGGTGGTGGTGGGAGACAGTGGGGGGGTGGTGGTGGGAGACAGTGGGGGGGGTGGTGGTGGGAGACAGTGGGGGGGGTGGTGGTGGGAGACAGTGGGGGGGGTGGTGGTGGGAGACAGTGGGGGGGTGGTGGTGGGAGACAGTGGGGGGGGTGGTGGTGGGAGACAGTGGGGGGGGTGGTGGTGGGAGACAGTGGGGGGGGTGGTGGTGGGAGACAGTGGGGGGGGTGGTGGTGGGAGACAGTGGGGGGGGTGGTGGTGGGAGACAGTGGGGGGGGTGGTGGTGGGAGACAGTGGGGGGGTGGTGGTGGGAGACAGTGGGGGGGTGGTGGTGGGAGACAGTGGGGGGGTGGTGGTGGGAGACAGTGGGGGGGTGGTGGTGGGAGACAGTGGGGGGGTGGTAGGAGACAGTGGGGGGATGGTAGGAGACAGTGGGGGGGAGACCAACAGTAAGAGACAAGGTACATTACAACATTAAGAGGTGAGAGAAGATAAATGGTGTGTGTGTGTGTGTGTGTGTCAAGAGTACAGTGAGGTGGGGGGTGGTAGTGTTGATGAGTCGCCAGTAAGGCAGCACTGTATGGAGCACACTAACATAGCATCAACAGAGATATACAAAGATGGTTGCAGCTCTATCATAGAAACATATCTGGGTTACTAAATGAGAATATTTCATCCAAGACGATATAATATGAGAGTGTTACTCTTCCCCTGTGAGTGAGTGAGTCATCTTACACTTAAAGTCATCAAACGTGGTCTATATTCTCTTAATTGCTCTTTATAACAATTTTAACTACTTATCATAGGTGTTAGTTTTAGCCCACTTAAATACATTGATCTACGGTAATAAAAAAAAAGATAGAGAAAAAAGTATTTCCCCACTTGTACTTACTATGTTATATTTCACTAACCTTTTTCAACTATTATTATGCTCCCTTTCAGGATATTTTGTAGTTATCATCAAGTGTTCCTGTAGTCCACTTACTACTGGACAGTACCAGTGTTATGACAGGCATATGACCCTGTTCAATAACTAAAACCACAGTGAACATGACAGAATAACAATTCCATAGGAATCGCATACATAAAATTTAATACAAGTGTCTATGAGACACATCGTGGACAATTGTTACATCCCGAGTTACAGGACACCAACTGCTTCACGGGGAGAGAAAACACCGCGGCAACACAGTTATTGCTAGACACTATAGTATTACTCCAAGTGTGCAGTAGTAACCAGGTCATGTAGTGGAGTAATGTCTACCACTTATCATCAACCTCATGTGTCATCCAAGCTTATAGCAAATTCCTACCCAATACGTGTCTTATTTAAAACAATTGTAAAGGGACGCATTCCGCCACTAACGAGTCGTTGAATGGATGGACTCGGCTCTAATCTTAACGGCGTCCACATTAAGTACTGAATACGACAAGAACCCAGTGAGCTACAGAAGCATCCATTAATGGCTCTGTAATATTATCCTTAATGTTACTGAGATAAGTTTTCACATTCAATCCGAGAATTTCATCATATTAAAAATAAATGTTGTGACAAATGTTCACACACAGGACACACATAAAAAAATGCAGTTTGAGAGAATAAAATTGACATCTGGTAACAATGAAATACCCATTCCAAAGTTTTTTAGTGTAGGTCAACACAGTAAATCGGTAGAAGAGATTCTGTATTACTCGTTACCACCATGATGGTTCACCAATGTTATGAGGCATTTAGAACAACAAAGGCGTATCACTGGGTACCTCAATTTCCCATTTTCCATCAGATAATAATGTCAGACAACATGGTACAATCCCCATAAGAAAACAAGGGCAGAAAACATGCAGAACAGCCTGAACAGTGAGCCCAGTTGAGATATTCATACATATGCCCTTGTTGTTCTATAGGCCTTTAGAAGAAGAACCCCTCCAATAACTGAGGGAACAAATGTCTTGCTCTACACTTCTCCCTAACAGGAAAAATGTTTCCTTAAAAATTACTACATCATCTAGAGTACAGTACATTGTTTCCTGTAATACAGTACAGTACATTGTTTCCTGTAATACAGTACAGCACAGTACATTGTTTCCTGTAATACAGTACAGTAGAGTACATTGTTTCCTGTAATACAGTACAGTACATTGTTTCCTGTAATACAGTACAGCACAGTACAGTACATTGTTTCCTGTTTTACAGTACAGTACATTGTTTCCTGTAATACAGTACAATACAGTACATTGTTTCCTGTAATACAGTACAGTGCAGTACATTGTTTCCTGTAATACAGTACAGTACATTGTTTCCGGTAATACAGTACAGTACATTGTTTCCTGTAATACAGTGCAGTACATTGTTTCCTGTATTACAGTACATTTCTTCCTGTAATACTGTACTGTAATACAGTACAGTACATTGTTTCCTGTAATACAGCACAGTACAGTACATTGTTTCCTGTATTACTGTACAGTACAGTACAGTACATTGTTCCCTGTACTATTGTACAGTACAGTACAGTACATTGTTTCCTGTAATACAGTATGATACAGTGCATTGTTTCTTGTAATAATGTACAGTATTGTTTTCTTTAATGCAGTACAGTACATTGTTTCCTGTAATACAGTACAGTACATTGTTTTCTGTAACAATGTACTGCATAGTACATTGTTTCCTGTAATACAGTACAGTACATTGTTTCCTGTAACACTGTACAGTACATTGTTTCCTGTAATACAGTACAGTACATTGTTTCCTGTAATACAGTACAGCACAGTACATTGTTTCCTGTAATACTGTACAGTATATTGTTTCCTGTAATACTGTACAGTACATTGTTTCCTGCAATACTGTACAGTACATTGTTTCCTATAATACAGTACAGTACAGCACAGTACAGTACATTGTTTTCTGTATCACTGTACTGTACAGTACATTGTTTCCTGTAATACAGTACAGCTCATTGTTTCCTGTAATACAGTACAGTACATTGTTTCCGGTAATACAGTACAGTACAGTACATTGTTTCCTGTAATACAGTGCAGTACATTGTTTCCTGTATTACAGTACATTTCTTCCTGTAATACTGTACTGTAATACAGTACAGTACATTGTTTCCTGTAATACAGCACAGTACAGTACATTGTTTCCTGTATTACTGTACAGTACAGTACAGTACAGTACATTGTTCCCTGTACTATTGTACAGTACAGTACAGTACATTGTTTCCTGTAATACAGTATGATACAGTGCATTGTTTCTTGTAATAATGTACAGTATTGTTTTCTTTAATGCAGTACAGTACATTGTTTCCTGTAATACAGTACAGTACATTGTTTTCTGTAACAATGTACTGCATAGTACATTGTTTCCTGTAATACAGTACAGTACATTGTTTCCTGTAACACTGTACAGTACATTGTTTCCTGTAATACAGTACAGTACATTGTTTCCTGTAATACAGTACAGCACAGTACATTGTTTCCTGTAATACTGTACAGTATATTGTTTCCTGTAATACTGTACAGTACATTGTTTCCTGCAATACTGTACAGTACATTGTTTCCTATAATACAGTACAGTACAGCACAGTACAGTACATTGTTTTCTGTATCACTGTACTGTACAGTACATTGTTTCCTGTAATACAGTACAGCTCATTGTTTCCTGTAATACAGTACAGTACATTGTTTCCGGTAATACAGTACAGTACATTGTTTCCTGTATAATACTGTACTGTACAGTGTAGTACATTGTTTCCTGTATAATACTGTACTGTAGTCCAGTACATTGTTTCCTGTAATACTGTACAGTACAGTACATTGTTTTCTGTAATACTGTACTGTACAGTACAATACTGTACATTACATTTTTTCCTCCAATATTGTACTGTACTGCACTGCACTGAACTGCATTGTACTGTACTACACTGTACTGTAGTTGCACTGTAATGTACTGTACTATAGTGTACTGTACTACAATGTACTGTACTGCATTGTACTGTACTGCATTGTAATGTACTGTACTGTGCTAGTGTACTGTACTGCATTGTACTGTACTGTACTACAGTGTACTGTATTGTAGTGTATTGTACTGCTTTGTACTATAGTGTACTGTACTGTTTTGTACTGTACTGCATTGCACTGTAAAGTACTATACTGCATTGTACTGCACTGCACTATAGTGTACTGTACAACATTGTACTCTACTGTACTGTATTGTACAGTAGACCCTTGCCATTTGCGATTTTGACAATTCATGGTAAGCAGATGGTGGCCCCTAAAAGACTGCCTAGTGTCAGTGCTACTTATGCCAGTGGAGTGAAATGTAAAAGGCAGAAGTCAGTGATGACCTTGACAAAGAAAGTTTTATTGTTAGATAAGTTAAAAGAGGGGATGAGTGCTGCCACCGCTGGTCTGTTGTTTGGTATAAGTATACAGTAGTGCACTAAGGTAGTATAGGCTGCTATTTGCAGTTTTGCCAATTCGCGCCATTTCTTGGAACCCAACCCTCGCAAATGGCAAGGGTCTACTATACTGTACTGTATTACCTAGTAACTCTCTAAGCTGGTGAGCTCCTCGGCTACAGTTACAACACAGAGATAATCTCCTCAGACACATTGCTGTAGTAAGTCAGTCAGTCATACATTACAGAAACTTGTGCAAGTTGTATCAATGACAATAAAATTTTATTATTTACAGCAAACTTTGATTTCATTGACATTCTTTTAAATACTTTTATGCCTTAAAGATAACATTCTCACTGATTTATTCTCACAATTCATTAAAGTAAAAACTTTTTTGTTGAGTATAAATGTGTTCACTTAGGTGCTTTTGCAGAGCTAACAAACAATTACTCACAAACAATACCAAGTACTTTGACACTGTACTGTAAGTACACAAAGCTCCCCACATGATAGTGCGTCACCTGGGTAAGTCTATACTCGCATCCTTGCACTAGCTCAAAATTGCACTTAACTATAGATGGCATACGCTGGGGTATTTGGACCATTCCCCAATAAAATACCCACAAAAACTGGGCTACAGCTGCAATGAGGGTCACTGGTCACTGTGCTTGTGAACATTCACCTCCACCTGTCCCAGAATGAGACCCTAATTGGATGCCCTGTGTCGGTAGAATAATGGAGCCGGGGGTCACGTAATCACCAATCATCAGTGCACTATTGACCGGGAAGTTTCCACTACCAACACCAACACTACTGCCAGCACCCTGCAAAAAAAAAGGATATGTACAAAAATTCCGTCTTATAACTAAAGGGACAAAACATATGACCTGTGAGATCCATACCATTAAATGCCCTCTGGCTGAGCCTCTCTACCAAAGCTTGTGGCTGACCTCACATGTAAAGGCAGATGAGATATTTTACTACAAGTGGCAGTTTTCTCACAGTCAGCTCAGGGTGAACTGAATTAAAATTAAAAAAACCCTACCTAGACCATTGATATCATTACCAAGTCTATTCAGTGAAGTGTTCCCTTGGCAGTGAGTTTCAGAGTGCTAGTCTAGGGTAAATATGTGGTTAGGGGGAGGTTCTGCCCTGACAGGCCTATGGAAGGTACATGAAGGCACAGAGAGAAGCTCAACTGTATAAGGTTTCACTGTTTTGATGCCTATTTTCTCCTACTAAATCTGAGAGGGCAAAGTGACTCAACACTGGACCCAGCCTGGCATGGCCCGGCCCGACCCACAGTGGCAGTACACAGGGCTTACGTAAATGGTTGCCAATTGTTCTTTGGTAGAGGTGGCTCTGGCTCTCGAACATCAGTGAAACAGTTCCGGCTTAAATTCTAATGAAAATTTCTTAGTAAGACTTACCATACAGTACAATACAATACAATACAATACAATACAATACAATACAATGCAATGCAATGCAATACAATACAGTGTAGTGTCATGGTCACGTTGACTGCTGATCTATTTAACTAATGATTCTTATTAAACTCCACGCCCGCAAAACATGAGTGAGTTAGCGACCCCTGAGAAGACGTGTTTTTTCTCCATAGATGCTACACTTGTGTTCCCCCCCAGAGTCCCGCCTTTGTGAAGACAGTTATCAATGCGTTGTTATTCCACTTTCTCCTGGGAAGCTCAATCTTGAATTAGTCTGTGTATATCAACTCAAGTAATTCACCAGACCTTTGTCAACTGAGGGTCATCTTTGAATGAGTAACAGTTAGTTTGTTTGTAATTATTGTCATTGCGTGAGTAGCGAACACTGGCAACTCAGGGGTATATATATCCAAGATGAGGCAGGGAAAGCCTTCCCTGACGCTGCTTCAATGTTTCTCCAGGTATGTTTATGTGTAGCCATTCAGTTAATTCAGTCAATTGCAGTGAATATCAGTATTCACCAGTGTTCATGATTTAACAGTTGAATTGTCATTCACCCAGTGTAGAAGTAATATAACGTAAATACATCTGTCGTCTAGACAAGAGAGTTGTTTGTGTTGTCATGCTTCCCAGCTCCTTGACGCTGCTCCAATGTTTCTCCAGATCCCATTGTGATTCTTGCAACCATTCAACAACGGCCCCGGATGTAGTAGATAACCAGCAGGAATCATATATGAAACAATGGCACCGATGCGGCCTGATTAATGTGCCCCACGGCTTCGTTGGGCCAGACCCCAGACCCGCCATGTGTCTGGCTACCCCCACAATAACAACGGTCGTGAGCCCTAAAGTTCTACCCTGGGTTACTCCTTAGAAGTATATGTCCACAGAGAGTGTTGTAACATGTATGTTAGGGATAATTAGTTGGAAATAATCATCCCATGTTGGGTAGTGGACCCCTGTATATGCTAGTGTCAGTATTAACGTATATGTTGAGTAAAATAATCTACAATGAGGGCCATGTAATGTAACACCAGTAATGTTGTGAGTAAGAGTAAAGAAGAAGGAACTGAGTTTGCAATAAGCCCAGGAGTTGAGCCTGGTAGTTATATGATTAATACTATATCTTTTCCCCTTTGATTTCATAATAATAAACTTGTTTTTAGAGTACTTTAGGTGTATTCCTTTCTCCCACAGTATTTTACCTTTATTTCCATCCAAGTGACTTGATACCAGAATTACCATACCCATGTGCCTAGACCCTCGACCATGCTACCAAAAGAATGTCCATGCTACCAAAAGAATAGGTGACGGAACTGAGTAAGAGTAAGACTAAGAGAAGTAAGTAAGCTGAGGGTGGTGTAGATACAGGGAGAGCACGCGCCCTCACAATAGTACAGTACAATATTGTAACATGTTTGGTACTAAACATTATATATTTTGTTTCTTTGATACTGAAGGAAACCAAGTTGGATACATCTCACTCCTGTTTGAGAGTGTGTGTGTGTGTGTGCACAGGGTGGTGTAATGCATCTAGTGTGGCAGCATTATGTGTTGATGTGCAAGCACGGCTTGCTTCCTCTCGCTTTCAGTTACCGCCGCTGGCTAGCCCTCGTGGTAAACAGGGAAGCAACTTGCATAAGTCCTCCCCTGTCAGTACACAGCCTCTTCACCATCAAGACTCCTGCTGTGCCTCCTAGTGGCAACAGACGGCAACTGGGCCCCGACTAGACTAAGAAAGGGGATCTCAGAGCAGCAGTGAGCCCCAGAGGGACGAAACATAGGCCTACTGACATGTGAAAACTTCTTGGCACCTACCAACCACCGCCCTGCTGCCTTGCAGATTAACCTTGGTAGGTATAAGGCTACGGGAGTAAACCCCGAACGAAAAATCTACAGTGGAGCCCTACATCAGGCAGACATGCTTACAGAGCTCCAATAAGACCCCAACGGAGTTGTTGGCGGAAGTGGTGACCACCATGGGAACCCAATGACTACACCAGCAGAAAAAGACAATGCCTAATGGACAGGCTACCAAGGCAAAACACAACAAACTGGGCTATCGGCAGTCCACTGCAACTCTCACTCAGGTGGAGCTGAGGCACTCTCTTTTATCTTACTTAATGATTTGGAACAAATAATCAAACACCCTACACGCGTTTCTGTTCGACACGATCAACTTGCAAACATTCTTGATCTTTGTTTTACCTCTAACCCCTCACACTATTCATACTCAATTTCTGCCCCCTTCGGGTCTTCTGATCACAACCTTATTTCTATTAAATCAAACTGGGCACGACCACCTCCCCCACCCCCCTCTAAACGTCAACTATGGCACTATTGGAGGGCAAGCTGGCAATCCTTGCGAGAATTCTTCACCGACTTTCCTTGGGATGAATGTTGCTTTTCCACTCGGGACGCCTCAGTATGTGCTGACAGCATTGCTAGGGTTATACAGAGCGGTATGAGTGCATTTATCCCATCTTCTACCAAAACTTTCACATTACAATCATGGTTTGATCGCTCCTGCTCTCTTGCTTGCAGGGTGAGAGATAGGTCATGTCATGCTATGAAACTATCTCCTTCTCCTATTACCCACACCTCTTTCATTACTTCTAGGAATCATTGTAAGGCTATTCTTCATAAGGCCAAGCGGAATTTTATTAAAAGAAAGACCGCTGTCCTGACTAATTCTTCCTCTAGTAAATCCATCTGGTCCTTAACCAAAAACATCTGTAACAACTTCTGCACGCCTTCTTTTCCTCCCCTCTTCCGTCCCAATAACTCTATATCCAACTCTCCCCCTGACAAAGCCAACCTCTTTGGCACCTTATTCTCCTCTAATTCCACCTTAGACGATTCCCACTCTATCCCTCCTACCCCTGCACCTCTTACTGAACCTATGCACTTTCCCATAATCTCCACTCGCAGGGTTGCCAGTGTGTTATCCAGGTTGGATGTGAGTAAGGCGCATGGACCGGACGGAATACCCCCTCGTGTTCTGAGGGAGTGTGCTGTAGCCCTGGCCCCTGTGCTTGCTCGCCTCTCTCGCCTTTGCCTCAAAACCAAAACTTTTCCTTCTTCTTGGAAGCATGCCTTGGTTCAGCCCATCCCGAAGAAGGGTGACCATTCTAATCCCTCTATCACCCCATTGCCCTAACTTCATCCCACTCTAAGATTTTCGAAACTATCTTGAACTCCCATTTTCTCTGTCACCTTGAACGCCTTTCTCTTTTGTCGGATCACCAGTATGGCTTTCGCCAGGCGAGATCTACTGGTAATCTGCTCTCCTATTGCACCCATCTTTGGTCATCCTCTCTTAGGGATTATGGGGAAACTTTTGTTGTGGCCCTCAACATCTCCAAAGCATTTGACAGGGTATGGCACAAGTCTTTGCTATCTAAATTCCCTCTTTTGGTTTCTCTTCCCCACTTTGTTCTCTCATCTCTAGCTTCCTTGAGAACCGATCCATGGCAGTTGTTGTCAAGGGATCGATTTCTCGCTCTTTCTCTACCAACAGCGGCGTCCCACAGGGTTCTGTTCTTTCACCAACTCTCTTCCTTCTTTTTATCAATGATTTACTTCACACTACAACTAATTCTATCCATTCTTACGCCGATGATTCTACTCTTCACTCTTCCTCACATTTTCCCTTTCCTCCTAACTCTCAAACTAGATCTGTTTCTAGAACTGATATCATTACTTCTATCAACGCGGATCTGTGCAGCATCTCTGAATGGGGAGATACAAACTTGGTTAAGTTCATTAGTAATAAAACTCAATATTTACCAATTACACTTTGTAAATTAGACGATCTCCCACCAATTACATTTCAGGACGCTATCATCCTCCCAAATTCAGTAATAAATATGTTAGGCCTCACCATTTCCTCCAATATGTCCTGGAAATCACACATCCTTAGTATAACTAAAGCTGCCTCCTGAAAGTTGGGAATGACGTTCAGATGCCGCAGCTACTTCACTCCTGAGCAGTTGCTCCAAGTATATAAGGGATTCATTTGTCCTAACTTGAAGTACTGCTCTCATATCTGGGGTGGCTCTTCTTCTCTCCAACTATTAGATAGGGTGGAATCAACGGCATTTCGTCATATTAACTCTCCTCCTTTAGTCGACAATCTCTCTTCCCTTTCTCTTTGCCGCAATGTTGCTTCACTCTCTCTCTTTTACAGGTACTTTAACGGGCAATGTTCAGTGGATTTGGCATCCTGTGTACCGCCGGCAAGGCCGTGGGTTCGTAACACATGTCTTTCTCGCGGTGCCCAACGTTTCTCCGTGGATGTCGGTCACACGAGAATAACCCATTATAGTACCGCCACCTTTCCTCAAACAGCCAAACTGTGGAATGTTCTGCCTTCTTCTGCGTTTCCATGCTCTTACAATCTGTCTCACTTTAAAAAGCTGGTTTTCCGGCATCTTCGTGGTGTAGATTAATACAGTACAGTCGGCCCTTCACATTCGCGGGTTTAGCATTCACGGATTTGCAAATACGCGGATTGCCCCGTCGGAGGAATATTCTGTACATTGAAGTAATTGAAGTACATTCCAATCGCGCGCGCGGCACCGAACACGGGACACCGCCCGCTCCCGCAACCTCACACACACGCATAGCTCTCCTTCACACAGCCAGTCTCGCTGTAACCATGCTTGTGTTGACATCAGCATTGTAGTTGCAAAAATATTACATTTCCGTGAATGTATTATATGAAGCACAGTATGAATAGAATATCACTAATATAAGAGTATTTTAACCGAAAACTACTAAAAAGACGAGTAACATATCTTGAACATCGGAAGGTTAGGTAAAGTCTCTTGTTTTCGTCATGTATTTTATCCTAATTTACATTGAAATACATCACGTTTCAGCAAAACTACTATTTATTTCTGAGAATATATTCATTCAGGCACAGTTTAGGTAAAATATACATGTGCTGTAACATTTTTTTAATTGAAAACGATTCGAAAAATACGTACCCTCTAGCCCTGTTCAAGGAGAAGACTGGGAGGAGCTGTTTGGTGCTTAAGACGATGACAAGGAAAATGATTTTGATGGATTTTAATGAAAATATTCAGAAAGACCCTGGCACTGTCAAGGAAAGTGGCTGCTGAAGGCTTCCGGGACATGGCAGAGGACGAGATTAAGGAGCTAATTGAAGAGCACGACACTGAGCTGACCGAGGAGGATCTACAGGAGTTAGTAGACTCAGGCAAGGAAGAGGAAGCGAAAGAGGAAGAGCACCAAGAAATAACGTTGGAGAAGTTGGGGGAGATGACCAGGAATATTGAGGCACTGAAAAACCTGGCCTATAGTATGGACCCCTCCATGGTGCGTGCCCTGAAATTCATGCGAGGGATGGATGACGTTTTCGCTCCATACAAAAACATCATGGAAGAAATGAATGAAAGAGACGACAACTCCCCATCACCATGTTCTTTGATCACCGAAGGAGAGATTTAACACCAATCACTGGCGGCAGTGAGGAAGCAGCTGAATCCACGTCGCCCCCACTTCACCACCCATTATGGAATTGAGTGACGATGAGCCCGATGACCCCGTCCTCTCGCCGAGGATAGGAACTGTACAGTAAAGTGAAGTTTTTATCTCTTTTTTTTTAATAGCTTTTCTTGCCATGTTTATTGTTTGTAAAAATGTACAGCACAGTTCAGTACTGTACATAGGAAGTGGAGGTGCAGTTATTCACAAAACATTTGTGTTTGTTGTCAGCAGTAGTGACAGTGGAGGTGGAGGAGGCGGAGGAGGGAGCGAGTTGGGGGAGGTGGTGACCTTGGACGCGGGAGCATGGACGAGATGCCAGCCAGTACATTACGGGTGTATTAATTGTTTTTATAGCTATTTTTGCATTTTAATATTAAATACTGTGCATTACGTTTCAACAAAACTACCATTTATTTCTGAGAACATGGAAATGTGATATTTTTGCTGAAATGATGTACGTATTACAGTGGAAAGTGACGAAAGCAATGACTCGCTTTCTTTCATTCAAAAGATGTTACCGTAATCGCTTTTCGAATGGTTTTTAGTTGTGGGATTATAAAGCTAATGATAGGATAGAATATTATTGTAATACAGTACGAGTACAGTACAACAGTTTTTTAACTGAAAACCATTCAAAAGCGATTACGGTAAAATCTTTTGAACAACGAAAGAAAGCGAAAGTCATTGTTTTCATAATTTTATCCCACTTTCCACTGTACAGTAATATGTACATCATTTCGGCCAAAATATTACATTTCCATATTTATTTCTGAGAATATATTCATTCAGTCACAGTTAAGGTAAAATATACTTGTGATGTAATATTTTAATGAAAATACGGTATCGTAGTTTTCTTTTGTATCAAACTTTAACAAATGAATACTTTGTTTTACATCGTCCTGTGTATACCATACCACGGATTTGGCTACTTTGGGCTAGCTATGATGACGCAGAAGATCTGCCCTGGCAACTGTACCGACACTCACAGCTGGTGGTGCGTTGGTGCATCGTTTCCATTGTTTACTGGTAGTTACTGGTAAATATTTTTCAACCTAACGAAACTATTACCCTTTTAGAGGTCGACCACCAATTTTTTGCAAAACAATTTAGTCTTAAAAACTCGAACTACACACAGGTATATACGGTAAATAAGGACATAGAGGGCCAGGGTTTTTTTAGGGGGGGGGCAGCAAAAGTACACGGATTTTTAACATTCATGGGTATCTCTGTTTCCTAACCCCCGCGTATGTTAAGGGCCGACTGTATAACCTTTTTTTCTATATTTACAATTTCTTTCCATTCTTTTTTTTTTCGCCCCCCCAAGGCTCCGTTGTGGGCCGTTTGACCTGTGCCCGGGTGGGCTAATTCCCGTAAAAAAAAAGAAAAAACAAAAAGTCGTTGAAACACTTGCACCACTGGATCAGGAAACGAGAGAGCCAAGTTGTGTGGTTGCAGCCGGCGCTCCTGCCATAAATCATCTCACTCACAGCCATCACCCAGCTCATCATACCTCTCATCATCATCAAAACCCCTATACCCCCATAAGTCCTATGGCGATGGACGAGTGGCGACGGGGACAGGCAGAAATGGCTGCTGGGAGTCTCTAGTCACAACTCTGCACAGATTAGATGGCTGTTTATGCACTGGGATATAGGCAGCAGTGCAATCCGGTCTTGTCTGTGTGACTGAGCAGCCCTTTCGGGGAGCCACTCTGCTCACCCCACATAAGGAGGGGGCTAAAAAAGGTGCCCTAAACATAGCCTGCCTAAAAACCCAACCTGACTGGGCAATGGCTGCCAGTAAGGTCATCCTTATGCGGTCAAAAACACAATGAAAATCACAGATCCAAATAAAAACAAACCATACAACCTCTTATGGTCACTGCATGGAATGTCAGGACCCTTCTGGATACTGGCACCAATGGGCGTCCTGAAAGAAGAACTGCCCTTGTGGCAAAAGAGCTGGCTAGGTATAACATCGACATAGCAGTCATCAGTGAGTCCCGTCTCCCAGATGAGGGCCAACTCACAGAAAGGGGGTCTGGCTACACCTTCTTCTGGAAGGGGAAGCCTGCTGCGGAGAGAAACCACATTTATGGAGTTGGCTTTGCCATCCGCCAAAGCATCCTACACAGGCTAACAGAAATGCCTATTGGGATCAACGAGCGCCTACTCCTCCTCTGCAAGTGTGCTGCACACAACCTCACTATCACCAATACCTTGTTTTGGTAGGCCGACAAGTTCAAGGGTTCGTGGCAACACCCACGATCCAAACAGTGGCATCTTATTGACTACATCATTGACAGAGAAAGAGATCACCGAGATGTCCTCATCACTCGTGCCATGCGTGGCTCAGACCACTGTGACACTGATCATCGACTTGTCAGATCCAAGCTCTCACTTCACGTCGCCCCAAAACAGTGAAAGCAGCAAGCCTCCAGAAGAGGTTTTAAGACTAAGCGTTTGGAGGATCCAGCGGTAGCACATGCTTTCAGAGAGCAGCTCGAACATGGGCTTTAAACAGCACAAAAGCAAATCCCAGTGCCAAATGGGATACTCTAGGTGTAGTAGGCAGCTACCAAACAGGGAGGTACTACCGCCTGGGAAGCATAATATATTGTCTATGGTAGACCCGTCTGCCACATGGCATCATGACAACAACAACAACAACAACAACAACAACAACAACAACAACAACTCCTCCTCCTCCTCCTCCTCCTTCTTCTGATCATTACTACATTTTCGCCCCCTAGGCCCCGATGTGGGTCAGTGACCTGTGCCTGGGTGGGCTAATCCCCATAAAAAAAACTCTCAACACTGTCATGACAAAAACCTGCAGAGAGACCCTCTGCCAGATCAAAAGAATACATCAGGACTGGTTTGATACAGAATATTCCTCTGGCGGGGCAATCCGTGTATTTGCGAATCCGTGAATGCTAAACCCGCGTATGTGAAGGGCCGACTGTAGTGCGTCGAGGGGAAGTGTGTGTGCGGGGAAGGGCGGGGGGGGGGGGGGTTATATATAGCAGATGCAGAACACTGTGTGACAGAACAATGTGTGATGGACTGTGTGGCAGAACACTGTGTGATGGACTGTGTGGCAGAACACTGTGTGATGGACTGTGTGGCAGAACATTGTGTGATGGACTGTGTGGCAGAACACTGTGTGATGGACTGTGTGGCAGAAAACTGTGATAGACTGTTTGGCAGAACACTGTGTGATGGACTGTGTGGCAGAACACTGAGTGATGGACTGTGTGACAGATCACTGTGTGGTGGACTGTGTGGCAGAACACTGTGTGGTGGACTGTGTTGCAGAGCACTGAGTGATGGACTGTGTGGCACAACACTGAGTAATGGACTGTGTGGCAGAACACTGTGTGATGGACTGTGTGGCAGAACACTGTGTGATGGACTGTGTGGCAGAACACTGTGTGATGGACTGTGTGGCAAAACATGTGTGATGGAATGTGTGGCAGAACGCTGTGTGATGGACTGTGTGGCAGAACACTTTGTGATGGACTGTGTGGTACAACACTGTGTGGTGTACTGTGTGGCAGAACACTGTGTGATGGACTGTGGCAGAACACTGTGTGATGGACTGTGTGGCAGAACACTGTGTGGTGGACTATGTGGCAGAACATTGTGTGATGGACTGTGTGGCAGAACATTATGTGATGGACTGTGTGGCAGAACACTGTGTGGTGTCCTGTGTGGCAGAACACTGTGTGATCGACTGTGTGGCAGAACATTGTGTGATGGACTGTGTGGCAGAACATTGTGTGATGGACTGTGTGCCAGAACACTGTGTGATCGACTGTGTGGCAGAACACTGTGTGATCGACTGTGTGGCAGAACAATGTGTGAGCGACTGTGTGGCAGAACACTGTGTGATCGACTGTGTGGCAGAACACTGTGTGATCGACTGTGTGGCAGAACACTGTGTGAGCGACTGTGTGGCAGAACATTGTGTTTTGGAGTGTGTGGCAGAACACTGTGTGGTGGACTGTGTGGCAGAACACTGTGTGATGGACTGTGTGGCAGAACACTGTGTGATGGACTGTGTGATAGAACACCTTGTGGCAGAACACTGTGTGATGGACTGTGTGGCAGAACATTGTGTTTTGGACTGTGTGGCAGAACATTGTGTGGTGGACTGTGTGGCAGAACACTGTGTGATGGACTGTGTAGCAGAACACTGTGTGATGGACTGTGTGATAGAACACCTTGTGGCAGAACACTGTGTGATGGACTGAGTGGCAGAACACTGTGTGATGGACTGTGTGATAGAACACCTTGTGGCAGAACACTGTGGGATGGACTGTGTGGCAGAACACTGTGTGGTGGACTGTGTGGCAGAACACTGTGTGATGGACTGTGTGGCAGAACACTGTGTGATGGACAGTGTGATAGAACACCTTGTGGCAAAACACTGTGTGATGGACTGAGTGGGAGAACACTGTGTGGTGGACTGTGTGGCAGAACGCTGTGTGATGGACTGTGTGACAGAACACCTTGTGGCAGAACACTGTGTGATGGACTGTGTGGCAGAACATTGTGTTATGGACCGTGTGGCAGAACACTGTGTGGTGGACTGTGTGACAGAACACCTTGTGGCAGAACACTGTGTGATGGACTGTGTGGCAGAACACTGTGTGATGGACTGTGTGGCAGAACACTGTGTGATGGACTGTGTGGCAGAACACCGTGTGGCAGAACACTGTGTGATGGACTGTGTGGCAGAACACTGTGTGATGGACTGTGATAGAACACCTTGTGGCAGAACACTGTGTGATGGACTGTGTGGCAGAACACTGTGTGATGGACTGTGTGGCAGAACACTATGTGGTGGACTGTGTGACAGAACACTGTGTGATGGACTGTGTGGCAGAACACTGTGGGGTGGACTGTGTGGCAGAACACTGTGTGATGGACTGTGTGGCAGAACACTGTGTGGTGGACTGTGTGACAGAACACTGTGTGGTGGACTGTGTGACAGAACACTGTGTGGTGGACTGTGTGACAGAACACTGTGTGATGGACTGTGTGGCAGAACACTGTGTGATGGACTATGTGGCAGAACACTGTGTGATGGACAGTGTGGCAGAACACTGTGTGATAGACTGTGTGGCAGAACACTGTGTGGTGGACTGTGTGGCAGAACACTGTGTGATGGACTGAGTGGCAGAACACTGTGGGGTGGACTGTGTGGACTGTGTGGCAGAACATGTGTGATGGACTGTGTGGCAGAACGCTGTGTGATGGACTGTGTGGCAGAACACTTTGTGATGGACTGTGTGGTAGAACACTGTGTGGTGGACTGTGTGACAGAACACTGTGTGGTGGACTGTGTGGCAGAACACTGTGTGGTGGACTGTGTGGCAGAACACTGAGTGATGGACTGTGTGACAGATCACTGTGTGGTGGACTGTGTGGCAGAACACTGTGTGGTGGACTGTGTTGCAGAGCACTGAGTGATGGACTGTGTGGCACAACACTGAGTAATGGACTGTGTGGCAGAACACTGTGTGATGGACTGTGTGGCAGAACACTGTGTGATGGACTGTGTGGCAGAACACTGTGTGATGGACTGTGTGGCAAAACATGTGTGATGGAATGTGT
Source organism: Homarus gammarus (assembly GCA_958450375.1). NCBI lineage: Eukaryota > Metazoa > Arthropoda > Malacostraca > Decapoda > Nephropidae > Homarus > Homarus gammarus. The sequence goes on from CAUDMG010002591.1 coordinate 1,498,718, forward strand.
GGCAGAACGCTGTGTGATGGACTGTGTGGCAGAACACTTTGTGATGGACTGTGTGGTACAACACTGTGTGGTGTACTGTGTGGCAGAACACTGTGTGATGGACTGTGGCAGAACACTGTGTGATGGACTGTGTGGCAGAACACTGTGTGGTGGACTGTGTGGCAGAACATTGTGTGATGGACTGTGTGGCAGAACATTATGTGATGGACTGTGTGGCAGAACACTGTGTGGTGTCCTGTGTGGCAGAACACTGTGTGATCGACTGTGTGGCAGAACATTGTGTGATGGACTGTGTGGCAGAACATTGTGTGATGGACTGTGTGGCAGAACACTGTGTGATCGACTGTGTGGCAGAACACTGTGTGATCGACTGTGTGGCAGAACACTGTGTGATCGACTGTGTGGCAGAACACTGTGTGAGCGACTGTGTGGCAGAACACTGTGTGATCGACTGTGTGGCAGAACACTGTGTGATCGACTGTGTGGCAGAACACTGTGTGAGCGACTGTGTGGCAGAACATTGTGTTTTGGACTGTGTGGCAGAACACTGTGTGGTGGACTGTGTGGCAGAACACTGTGTGATGGACTGTGTGGCAGAACACTGTGTGATGGACTGTGTGATAGAACACCTTGTGGCAGAACACTGTGTGATGGACTGTGTGGCAGAACACTGTGTGATGGACTGTGTGGCAGAACATTGTGTTTTGGACTGTGTGGCAGAACATTGTGTGGTGGACTGTGTGGCAGAACACTGTGTGATGGACTGTGTGGCAGAACACTGTGTGATGGACTGTGTGATAGAACACCTTGTGGCAGAACACTGTGTGGTGGACTGTGTGGCAGAACACTGTGTGATGGACTGGGTGACAGAACACTGTGTGATGGACAGTGTGATAGAACACCTTGTGGCAAAACACTGTGTGATGGACTGAGTGGGAGAACACTGTGTGGTGGACTGTGTGGCAGAACGCTGTGTGATGGACTGTGTGACAGAACACCTTGTGGCAGAACACTGTGTGATGGACTGTGTGGCAGAACATTGTGTTATGGACCGTGTGGCAGAACACTGTGTGGTGGACTGTGTGACAGAACACCTTGTGGCAGAACACTGTGTGATGGACTGTGTGGCAGAACACTGTGTGGTGGACTGTGTGGCAGAACACTGTGTGATGGACTGTGTGGCAGAACAGTGTGTGATGGACTGTGTGGCAGAACACTGTGTGGTTGACTCTGTGACAGAACACCGTGTGGCAGAACACTGTGTGATGGACTGTGATAGAACACCTTGTGGCAGAACACTGTGTGATGGACTGTGTGGCAGAACACTGTGTGATGGACTGCGTGGCAGAACACTGTGTGGTGGACTGTGTGACAGAACACTGTGTGATGGACTGTGTGGCAGAACACTGTGTGATGGACTGTGTGGCAGAACACTGTGTGATGGACAGTATGGCAGAACACTGTGTGATAGACTGTGTGGCAGAACACTGTGGGGTGGACTGTGTGGCAGAACACTGTGTGATGGACTGTGTGGCAGAACACTGTGTGGTGGACTGTGTGACAGAACACTGTGTGGTGGACTGTGTGACAGAACACTGTGTGATGGACTGTGTGGCAGAACACTGTGTGATGGACTATGTGGCAGAACACTGTGTGATGGACTGTGTGGCAGAACACTGTGTGGTGGACTGTGTGGCAGAACACTGTGTGATGGACTGAGTGGCAGAACACTGTGGGGTGGACTGTGTGGACTGTGTGGCAGAACATGTGTGATGGACTGTGTGGCAAAACGCTGTGTGATGGACTGTGTGGCAGAACACTTTGTGATGGACTGTGTGGTAGAACACTGTGTGGTGGACTGTGTGACAGAACACTGTGTGGTGGACTGTGTGGCAGAACACTGTGTGATGGACTGTGTGGCAGAACACTGTGTGGTGGACTGTGTGGCAGAACACTGTGTGGTGGACTGTGTGGCAGAACACTGTGTGGTGGACTGTGTGGCAGAACATTATGTGATGGACTGTGTGGCAGAACACTGTGTGGTGTACTGTGTGGCAGAACACTGTGTGATCGACTGTGTGGCAGAACATTGTGTGATGGACTGTGTGGCAGAACATTGTGTAATGGACTGTGTGGCAGAACACTGTGTGATGGACTGTGTGGCAGAACACTGTGTGATGGACTGTGTGATAGAACACCTTGTGGCAGAACACTGTGAGATGGACTGTGTGGCAGAACACTGTGTGATGGACTGTGTGGCGGAACACTGTGTGGTGTACTGTGTGGCAGAATACTGTGTGATGGACTATGTGGCAGAACACTGTGTGGTGGACTGTGTGGCAGAACATTGTGTGATGGACTGTGTGGCAGAACACTGTGTGGTGTACTGTGTGGCAGAACACTGTGTGATCGACTGTGTGGCAGAACACTGTGTGATGGACAGTGTGGCAGAACACTGTGTGATGGACAGTGTGGCAGAACACTGTGTGATGGACAGTGTGGCAGAACACTGTGTGATAGACTGTGTGGCAGAACATTGTGTGATGGACTATGTGGCAGAACACTGTGTGGTGGACTGTGTGGCAGAACATTGTGTGATGGACTGTGTGGCAGAACACTGTGTGGTGTACTGTGCGGCAGAACACTGTGTGATCGACTGTGTGGCAGAACACTGTGTGATCGACTGTGTGGCAGAACATTGTGTGATGGACTGTGTGGCAGAACACTGTGTGGTGGACTGTGTGATAGAACACCTTGTGGCAGAACACTGTGTGATGGACTGAGTGGCAGAACACTGTGTGATGGACTGTGTGGCAGAACACTGTGTGATGGACTGTGTGGCAGAACACTGTGTGATGGACTGTGTGGCAGAACACTGTGTGGTAGACTCTGTGGCAGAACACTGTGTGGTGGACTGTGTGGCAGAACACTGTGTGGTGGACTGTGTGATAGAACACCTTGTGGCAGAACACTGTGTGATGGACTGTGTGACAGAACACTGTGTGATAGAACACCTTGTGGCAGAACACTGTGTGATGGACTGTGTGGCAGAACACTGTGTGGTGGACTGTGTGATAGAACACCTTGTGGCAGCACACTGTGTGGTGGACTGTGTGGCAGAACACTGTGTGATGGACTGTGTGGCAGAACACTGTGTGGCAGAACACTGTGTGGTGGACTGTGTGATAGAACACCTTGTGGCAGCACACTGTGTGGTGGACTGTGTGGCAGAACACTGTGTGATGGACTGTGTGGCAGAACACTGTGTGATAGACTGTGTGGCAGAACACTGTGTGATGGACTGTGTGATAGAACACCTTGTGGCAGAACACTGTGTGATGGACTGTGTGGCAGCACATTGTGTGATGGACTGTGTGGTAGAACACTGTGTGGTGGACTGTGTGACAGAACACCTTGTGGCAGAACACTGTGTGATGGACTGTGTGGCAGAACACTGTGTGGTGGACTGTGTGGCAGAACACTGTGTGATGGACTGTGTGACAGAACACCTTGTGGTAGCACACTGTGTGATGGACTGTGTGGCAGAACACTGTGTGATGGACTGCGTGGCAGAACAGTATGTGATAGACTGTGTGGCAGAACACTGTGTGGTTGACTGTGTGACAGAACACCTTGTGGCAGAACACTGTGTGATGGACTGTGTGGCAGAACACTGTGTGATGGACTGTATGGCAGAACACTGTGTGATGGACTGTGTGTGGTGGACTGTGTGACAGAACACTGTGTGATGGACAGTGTGACAGAACACCTTGTGGCAGAACACTGTGTGATGGACTGTGTGGCAGAACACTGTGTGATGGACTGTGTGGCAGAACACTGTGTGATGGACTGTGTGGCAGAACACTGTGGGGTGGACTGTGTGGCAGAACACTCTGTGATGGACTGTGTGGCAGAACACTGTGGGGTGGACTGTGTGGCAGAACACTGTGTGATGGAATGTTTGGCAGAACACTGTGTGGTGGACTGTGTGGCAGAACACTGTGTGGTGGACTGTGTGGCAGAACACTGTGTGGTGGACTGTGTGGCAGAACACTGTGTGGTGGACTGTGTGGCAGAACACTGTGTGGTGGACTGTGTGGCAGAACATTGTGTGATGGACTGTGTGGCAGAACACTGTGTGATCGACTGTGTGGCAGAACACTGTGTGAGCGACTGTGTGGCAGAACACTGTGTGATCGACTGTGTGGCAGAACACTGTGTGATGGACTGTGTGGCAGAACACTGTGTGATGGACTGTGTGGCAGAACATTGTGTGATGGACTGTGTGGCAGAACACTGTGTGATCGACTGTGTGGCAGAACACTGTGTGATCGACTGTGTGGCAGAACACTGTGTGATCGACTGTGTGGCAGAACACTGTGTGATCGACTGTGTGGCAGAACATTGTGTTTTGGACTGTGTGGCAGAACACTGTGTGGTGGACTGTGTGGCAGAACACTGTGTGGTGGACTGTGTGGCAGAACACTGTGTGATGGACTGTGTGGCAGAACACTGTGTGATGGACTGTGTGGCAGAACACTGTGTGATGGACTGTGTGGCAGAACACTGTGTGATGGACTGTGTGGCAGAACACTGTGTGATGGACTGTGTGGCAGAACACTGTGTGGTGGACTGTGTGGCAGAACACTGTGTGGTGGACTGTGTGGCAGAACACTGTGTGGTGGACTGTGTGGCAGAACACTGTGTGATGGACTGTGTGGCAGAACACTGTGTGTGGACTGTGTGGCAGAACATTGTGTGGTGGACTGTGTGCACGAACTGATGGACTGTGTGGCAGAACACTGTGTGATGGACTGTGTGGCAGAACACTGTGTGATGGACTGTGTGGCAGAACACTGTGTGATGGACTGTGTGGCAGAACACTGTGTGATGGACTGTGTGGCAGAACACTGTGTGATGGACTGTGTGGCAGAACACTGTGTGATGGACTGTGTGGCAGAACACTGTGTGATGGACTGTGTGGCAGAACACTGTGTGGTGTACTGTGTGGCAGAACACTGTGTGATGGACTGTGGCAGAACACTGTGTGATGGACTGTGTGGCAGAACACTGTGTGGTGGACTGTGTGGCAGAACATTGTGTGATGGACTGTGTGGCAGAACACTGTGTGGTGTCCTGTGTGGCAGAACACTGTGTGATCGACTGTGTGGCAGAACACTGTGTGATGGACTGTGTGGCAGAACACTGTGTGATGGACTGTGTGGCAGAACACTGTGTGATCGACTGTGTGGCAGAACACTGTGTGATGGACTGTGTGGCAGAACACTGTGTGATGGACTGTGTGGCAGAACACTGTGTGATGGACTGTGTGGCAGAACACTGTGTGATGGACTGTGTGGCAGAACACTGTGTGATCGACTGTGTGGCAGAACACTGTGTGATGGACTGTGTGGCAGAACACTGTGTGGTGGACTGTGTGGCAGAACACTGTGTGATGGACTGTGTGGCAGAACACTGTGTGATGGACTGTGTGGCAGAACACTGTGTGATGGACTGTGTGATAGAACACCTTGTGGCAGAACACTGTGTGATGGACTGTGTGGCAGAACACTGTGTGATGGACTGTGTGGCAGAACATTGTGTTTTGGACTGTGTGGCAGAACATTGTGTGGTGGACTGTGTGGCAGAACACTGTGTGATGGACTGTGTGGCAGAACACTGTGTGATGGACTGTGTGATAGAACACCTTGTGGCAGAACACTGTGTGGTGGACTGTGTGGCAGAACACTGTGTGATGGACTGGGTGACAGAACACTGTGTGATGGACAGTGTGATAGAACACCTTGTGGCAAAACACTGTGTGATGGACTGAGTGGGAGAACACTGTGTGGTGGACTGTGTGGCAGAACGCTGTGTGATGGACTGTGTGACAGAACACCTTGTGGCAGAACACTGTGTGATGGACTGTGTGGCAGAACATTGTGTTATGGACCGTGTGGCAGAACACTGTGTGGTGGACTGTGTGACAGAACACCTTGTGGCAGAACACTGTGTGATGGACTGTGTGGCAGAACACTGTGTGGTGGACTGTGTGGCAGAACACTGTGTGATGGACTGTGTGGCAGAACAGTGTGTGATGGACTGTGTGGCAGAACACTGTGTGGTTGACTCTGTGACAGAACACCGTGTGGCAGAACACTGTGTGATGGACTGTGATAGAACACCTTGTGGCAGAACACTGTGTGATGGACTGTGTGGCAGAACACTGTGTGATGGACTGCGTGGCAGAACACTGTGTGGTGGACTGTGTGACAGAACACTGTGTGATGGACTGTGTGGCAGAACACTGTGTGATGGACTGTGTGGCAGAACACTGTGTGATGGACAGTATGGCAGAACACTGTGTGATAGACTGTGTGGCAGAACACTGTGGGGTGGACTGTGTGGCAGAACACTGTGTGATGGACTGTGTGGCAGAACACTGTGTGGTGGACTGTGTGACAGAACACTGTGTGGTGGACTGTGTGACAGAACACTGTGTGATGGACTGTGTGGCAGAACACTGTGTGATGGACTATGTGGCAGAACACTGTGTGATGGACTGTGTGGCAGAACACTGTGTGGTGGACTGTGTGGCAGAACACTGTGTGATGGACTGAGTGGCAGAACACTGTGGGGTGGACTGTGTGGACTGTGTGGCAGAACATGTGTGATGGACTGTGTGGCAAAACGCTGTGTGATGGACTGTGTGGCAGAACACTTTGTGATGGACTGTGTGGTAGAACACTGTGTGGTGGACTGTGTGACAGAACACTGTGTGGTGGACTGTGTGGCAGAACACTGTGTGATGGACTGTGTGGCAGAACACTGTGTGGTGGACTGTGTGGCAGAACACTGTGTGGTGGACTGTGTGGCAGAACACTGTGTGGTGGACTGTGTGGCAGAACATTATGTGATGGACTGTGTGGCAGAACACTGTGTGGTGTACTGTGTGGCAGAACACTGTGTGATCGACTGTGTGGCAGAACATTGTGTGATGGACTGTGTGGCAGAACATTGTGTAATGGACTGTGTGGCAGAACACTGTGTGATGGACTGTGTGGCAGAACACTGTGTGATGGACTGTGTGATAGAACACCTTGTGGCAGAACACTGTGAGATGGACTGTGTGGCAGAACACTGTGTGATGGACTGTGTGGCGGAACACTGTGTGGTGTACTGTGTGGCAGAATACTGTGTGATGGACTATGTGGCAGAACACTGTGTGGTGGACTGTGTGGCAGAACATTGTGTGATGGACTGTGTGGCAGAACACTGTGTGGTGTACTGTGTGGCAGAACACTGTGTGATCGACTGTGTGGCAGAACACTGTGTGATGGACAGTGTGGCAGAACACTGTGTGATGGACAGTGTGGCAGAACACTGTGTGATGGACAGTGTGGCAGAACACTGTGTGATAGACTGTGTGGCAGAACATTGTGTGATGGACTATGTGGCAGAACACTGTGTGGTGGACTGTGTGGCAGAACATTGTGTGATGGACTGTGTGGCAGAACACTGTGTGGTGTACTGTGCGGCAGAACACTGTGTGATCGACTGTGTGGCAGAACACTGTGTGATCGACTGTGTGGCAGAACATTGTGTGATGGACTGTGTGGCAGAACACTGTGTGGTGGACTGTGTGATAGAACACCTTGTGGCAGAACACTGTGTGATGGACTGAGTGGCAGAACACTGTGTGATGGACTGTGTGGCAGAACACTGTGTGATGGACTGTGTGGCAGAACACTGTGTGATGGACTGTGTGGCAGAACACTGTGTGGTAGACTCTGTGGCAGAACACTGTGTGGTGGACTGTGTGGCAGAACACTGTGTGGTGGACTGTGTGATAGAACACCTTGTGGCAGAACACTGTGTGATGGACTGTGTGACAGAACACTGTGTGATAGAACACCTTGTGGCAGAACACTGTGTGATGGACTGTGTGGCAGAACACTGTGTGGTGGACTGTGTGATAGAACACCTTGTGGCAGCACACTGTGTGGTGGACTGTGTGGCAGAACACTGTGTGATGGACTGTGTGGCAGAACACTGTGTGGCAGAACACTGTGTGGTGGACTGTGTGGCAGCACATTGTGTGATGGACTGTGTGGTAGAACACTGTGTGGTGGACTGTGTGACAGAACACCTTGTGGCAGAACACTGTGTGATGGACTGTGTGGCAGAACACTGTGTGGTGGACTGTGTGGCAGAACACTGTGTGATGGACTGTGTGACAGAACACCTTGTGGTAGCACACTGTGTGATGGACTGTGTGGCAGAACACTGTGTGATGGACTGCGTGGCAGAACAGTATGTGATAGACTGTGTGGCAGAACACTGTGTGGTTGACTGTGTGACAGAACACCTTGTGGCAGAACACTGTGTGATGGACTGTGTGGCAGAACACTGTGTGATGGACTGTATGGCAGAACACTGTGTGATGGACTGTGTGTGGTGGACTGTGTGACAGAACACTGTGTGATGGACAGTGTGACAGAACACCTTGTGGCAGAACACTGTGTGATGGACTGTGTGGCAGAACACTGTGTGATGGACTGTGTGGCAGAACACTGTGTGATGGACTGTGTGGCAGAACACTGTGTGGTGGACTGTGTGGCAGAACACTCTGTGATGGACTGTGTGGCAGAACACTGTGGGGTGGACTGTGTGGCAGAACACTGTGTGATGGAATGTTTGGCAGAACACTGTGTGGTGGACTGTGTGGCAGAACACTGTGTGGTGGACTGTGTGGCAGAACACTGTGTGGTGGACTGTGTGGCAGAACACTGTGTGGTGGACTGTGTGGCAGAACACTGTGTGGTGGACTGTGTGGCAGAACATTGTGTGATGGACTGTGTGGCAGAACACTGTGTGATCGACTGTGTGGCAGAACACTGTGTGAGCGACTGTGTGGCAGAACACTGTGTGATCGACTGTGTGGCAGAACACTGTGTGATGGACTGTGTGGCAGAACACTGTGTGATGGACTGTGTGGCAGAACATTGTGTGATGGACTGTGTGGCAGAACACTGTGTGATCGACTGTGTGGCAGAACACTGTGTGATCGACTGTGTGGCAGAACACTGTGTGATCGACTGTGTGGCAGAACACTGTGTGATCGACTGTGTGGCAGAACATTGTGTTTTGGACTGTGTGGCAGAACACTGTGTGGTGGACTGTGTGGCAGAACACTGTGTGGTGGACTGTGTGGCAGAACACTGTGTGATGGACTGTGTGATAGAACACCTTGTGGCAGAACACTGTGTGATGGACTGTGTGGCAGAACACTGTGTGATGGACTGTGTGGCAGAACATTGTGTTTTGGACTGTGTGGCAGAACATTGTGTGGTGGACTGTGTGGCAGAACACTGTGTGATGGACTGTGTGGCAGAACACTGTGTGATGGACTGTGTGATAGAACACCTTGTGGCAGAACAGTGTGTGATGGACTGTGTGATAGAACACCTTGTGGCAGAACACTGTGTGATGGACTGTGTGGCAGAACACTGTGTGATGGACTGTGTGGCAGAACACTGTGTGGTGTACTGTGTGGTAGAACACTGTGTGGTGTACTGTGTGGCAGAACACTGTGTGATGGACTGTGTGGCAGAACACTGTGTGATGGACTGTGTGGCAGAACACTGTGTGATGGACTGTGTGGCAGAACACTGTGTGATGGACTGTGTGGCAGAACACTGTGTGGTTACTGTGTGGTAGAACACTGTGTGGTGTACTGTGTGGTGTACTGTGTGGCAGAACAATGTGTGATCGACTGTGTGGCAGAACAATGTGTGATCGACTGTGTGGCAGAACACTGTGTGATGGACTGTGTGGCAGAACACTGTGTGATGGACTGTGTGGCAGAACACTGTGTGATGGACTGTGTGGCAGAATACTGTGTGATGGACTGTGTGGCAGAACACTGTGTGGTGGACAGTGTGATAGAACACCTTGTGGCAGAACACTGTGTGGTGGACTGTGTGGCAGAACACTGTGTGATGGACTGTGTGATAGAACACCTTGTGGCAGAACACTGTGTGATGGACTGTGTGGCAGAACATTGTGTTATGGACTGTGTGGCAGAACACTGTGTGGTTGACTCTGACAGAACACCGTGTGGCAGAACACTGTGTGATGGACTGTGATAGAACACCTTGTGGCAGAACACTGTGTGATGGACTGTGTGGCAGAACACTGTGTGATGGACTGTGTGGCGGAACACTGTGTGGTGGACTGTGTGACAGAACACTGTGTGGCAGAACACTGTGTGATGGACTGTGTGGCAGAACACTGTGTGATGGACAGTATGGCAGAACACTGTGTGATAGACTGTGTGGCAGAACACTGTGGGGTGGACTGTGTGGCAGAACACTCTGTGATGGACTGTGTGGCAGAACACTGTGTGATGGACTGTGTGGCAGAACACTGTGTGGTGGACTGTGTGACAGAACACTGTGTGATGGACTGTGTGGCAGAACACAGTGTGATGGACTGTGTGGCAGAACACTGTGTGATGGACTGTGTGATGGACAGTGTGGCAGAACACTGTGTGGTGGACTGTGTGGCAGAACACTGTGTGATGGACTGAGTGGCAGAACACTGTGGGGTGGACTGTGTGGCAGAACACTGTGTGGACTGTGTGGCAGAACATGTGTGATGGACTGTGTGGCAGAACATGTGTGATGGACTGTGTGGCAGAACGCTGTGTGATGGACTGTGTGGCAGAACACTGTGTGATGGACTGTGTGGCAGAACACTGTGTGATGGACTGTGTGGCAGAACACTGTGTGGTGGACTGTGTGGCAGAACACTGTGTGGTGGACTGTGTGGCAGAACACTGTGTGGTGGACTGTGTGGCAGAACACTGTGTGGTGGACTGTGTGGCAGAACACTGTGTGGTGGACTGTGTGGCAGAACATTATGTGATGGACTGTGTGGCAGAACACTGTGTGGTGTACTGTGTGGCAGAACACTGTGTGATCGACTATGTGGCAGAACATTGTGTGATGGACTGTATGGCAGAACATTGTGTAATGGACTGTGTGGCAGAACACTGTGTGATGGACTGTGTGGCAGAACATTGTGTAATGGACTGTGTGGCAGAACACTGTGTGATGGACTGTGTGGCAGAACACTGTGTGATCGACTGTGTGGCAGAACACTGTGTGATCGACTGTGTGGCAGAACACTGTGTTATGGACAGTGTGGCAGAACATTGTGTGGTGGACTGTGTGGCAGAACACTGTGTGATGGACTGTGTGGCAGAACACTGTGTGATGGACTGTGTGATAGAACACCTTGTGGCAGAACACTGTGAGATGGACTGTGTGGCAGAACACTGTGTGATGGACTGTGTGGCAGAACACTGTGTGGTGTACTGTGTGGCAGAACACTGTGTGATGGACTGTGTGGCAGAACACTGTGTGGTGGACTGTGTGGCAGAACATTGTGTGATGGACTGTGTGGCAGAACACTGTGTGGTGTACTGTGTGGCAGAACACTGTGTGATCGACTGTGTGGCAGAACACTGTGTGATCGACTGTGTGGCAGAATATTGTGTGATGGACTGTGTCGCAGAACACTGTGTGGTGGACTGTGTGATAGAACACCTTGTGGCAGAAGACTGTGTGATGGACTGAGTGGCAGAACATTGTGTGATGGACTGTGTGGCAGAACACTGTGTGATGGACTGTGTGGCAGAACACTGTGTGATGGACTGTGTGGCAGAACACTGTGTGGTAGACTGTGTGGCAGAACACTGTGTGGTGGACTGTGTGGCAGAACACTGTGTGGTGGACTGTGTGATAGAACACCTTGTGGCAGAACACTGTGTGATGGATTGTGTGGCAGAACACTGTGTGATAGAACACCTTGTGGCAGAACACTGTGTGATGGACTGTGTGGCAGAACACTGTGTGGTGGACTGTGTGATAGAACACCTTGTGGCAGCACACTATGTGGTGGACTGTGTGGCAGAACACTGTGTGATGGACTGTGTGGCAGAACACTGTGTGGTAGACTGTGTGGCAGAACACTGTGTGGTGGACTGTGTGATAGAACACCTTGTGGCAGCACACTGTGTGGTGGACTGTGTGACAGAACACTGTGTGATGGACTGTGTGGCAGAACACTGTGTGATAGACTGTGTGGCAGAACACTGTGTGATGGACTGTGTGATAGAACACCTTGTGGCAGAACACTGTGTGATGGACTGTGTGGCAGCACATTGTGTGATGGACTGTGTGGCAGAACACTGTGTGGTGGACTGTGTGACAGAACACCTTGTGGCAGAACACTGTGTGGTGGACTGTGTGGCAGAACACTGTGTGGTGGACTGCGTGGCAGACCAGTGTGTGATAGACTGTGTGGCAGAACACTGTGTGGTTGACTGTGTGACAGAACACTTTGTGACAGAACACTGTGTGGTGGACTGTGTGGCAGAACACTGTGTGATGGACAGTGTGGCAGAACACTGTGTGATGGACAGTGTGGCAGAACACTGTGTGATGGACAGTGTGGCAGAACACTGTGTGATGGACAGTGTGGCAGAACACTGTGTGATAGACTGTGTGGCAGAACATTGTGTGATGGACTATGTGGCAGAACATTGTGTGATGGACTGTGTGGCAGAACATTGTGTGATGGACTGTGTGGTGGACTGTGTGGCAGAGCACTGTGTGATGGACTGAGTGGCAGAACACTGTGTGATAGACTGTGTGGCAGAACACTGTGTGGTGGACTGTGTGGCAGAACACTGTGTGGTGGACTGTGTGGCAGAACACTGTGTGATGGAATGTTTGGCAGAACACTGTGTGATGGACTGTGTGGCAAAACATTGTGTGATGGACTGTGTGGCAGAACATTGTGTGATGGACTGTGTGGCAGAACACTGTGTGATGGACTGTGTGGCAGAACACTGTTACAGCACCAACCTGTCTGACGGAGCGAGTGGTGGCAGATGATGAAGAGGGAAGGCTGATAGTTCTCAGGGGAGCTCCTTGAAGTGGAAGGTTAATGGGTATGGACCCTATGGAGGCGTTGCCTTGTGGTGAATTGCTCTGACCTGCAATATTGATCTGGTTTCATCATTTAGTACAGTACAGTACACACTCAGGTTATAGGAACGTTTTGAACAATCTCCAACCCACCTAATTTAGTGGAACATTAACCAACATCACCTAACCCTACCTCACCTCGCCTAACCCTACCTCACCTAACCTAACAATACCTCACCTCACCAAACCCTACCTCACCTCACCCTACTCGCCTCACCTCACCAAACCCCACCTCAAATCACCAAACCATACCACACCTCACCTAACCCTACGTAACCTAACCCTACTTCACCTCACCTCACCCTACCTCACCTAACCCTACCTCACCTCACCTCACCTACTACTACTTTGCTGTCAATCGAGTATGACGATCATCCAGCTATGAAACAAGATTTAAATCAGAATTATTATGAATAAGTAGGTGGTGACATGCAGTAGTTAGTGACTCTCCCTGTGGTAGGAGGTCCCTGACAGTGGGACAGTCACGGCAATAGTGTTGAAGGGTGTTAGTGTTGGGACAGCTACAGAGTTTACAGGAAGAGAAGTGTGGGTCATCCCCTGCCTCAGATACTTACCAGATAGGTCTATATCTTAACCTAATGCTAACAGGGACAACATTATGTCTGTGGACCGTAAGTCCACATCAACAATACTTGTGTGGATAATGAAAAAAGTGACCATTGTGTTGGATGGATATACCTTCAGCCCGTTCACTATCCCTGCGATGGATTGTAGGGAGAAGAGCGGCTGAATGTACCGGGTATTCTCTTTCAGCAGGTCATACTGGGCTTATATTTAGGCCTAAAAGATCCTGATTGAACAGCCACAATTTTGAGAATCAGTTATTGATTAATCTCAATAGAAAGATTTGCAAATAAACGTGTAATTTTGTCTTTTATTCTTATCGTCAGTTAATTATTATTATACAGTATTTTTATAATTTACTGTGAACTTATTTTAATATTTGAGACAATAATCTTGTTACTTTTTACTTTCAGTACTTGAATACTTTATGAATGAGATACGTTTTTACTTCAACTTGAGTACATTGATCTTTGGATCCTTTTACTTCTACTCGAGTAACATTTTGCCAATGTAACAATATGTTTACTTAAGTAACAAAGTCCGGTACTTTTAACATCTCTGTTTCTGACTTAGTGTTACTCAATCGTGTGTAAACACCCCAGTGATAGTTGCTCTTGTGCTGGGCAGCTTGATGTGATGTGATGTAATAAGGCATAATAAGAGTGGTGATGACCCAACAAAGATTGGTAGAGACTTGAACTTGCCACCCTAGACTGTCTCTACCATCCTCAACAAAGGTAAACAAGTCTCAATTTATGCTTTACATTGCTTATTTAAGGCTTATTATGCTTGCTATATAGGTCTGCTCTATTTTCTTGCTTGACAGTGTACAGTACAGAGATATATCAAGGGTACATGGAAGTTTTGGAGGGTGGCCAGTCCCTAACCCCTTAATTTGTAATGTTCTTGTGAGATTAATTGATTCACTAACCAACGACTTTTCCCGGTCCCTTTATGCATCGGTTATCGGGGTACGCCTGTACTGGGTGGTACAAGTGCATTTATCCCATCTTCTACCAAAACTTTCTCTTTACAATCATGGTTTGATCGCTCCTGTTCTCATGCATGCAGGGAGAGAGATAAGGCGACCTGTGGTGTAATGGTCAGCATGCTTGTCTCGCAAGTGAGTGGACCCGGGTTCGATCTCCGGGCAGGGTGAAACTATGGGCAAGTTTCTTTACGCCATTTCCCTCTGTCTACCCAGCAGTACTGGTAATTGAGAACCTGGATGTTAATCGATTTGCAGATCGTGTTCCGAGGTAACGGTTAGCCAGTGAAGTTGGCGAGTTGTCCGGTCTTCTCGGACTCTTCCTTGACACTGGGTCACGCAGCTCGTTAACTCAGGGTGTGGTTGTTGTGTTGGTGACATCTTCTACACCTTAAACAATCTCATACCTAGGTGGCCCTAGGGCCCGCTATCCTCGTTACATGAGGGGCAACCATTATTATGTATCAAGCTATGAAACTATCTCCTCCTATTAACCACTCCTCTTTCATTACTTCTAGGAATCGTTGTAAGGCTATTTTTTGTAGGGCCAAGCAGAATTTTATAAAAAGAAAGACCGCTGTCCTGACAAGCTCTTCTTCTAGTAAACCCTTCTGGTCCTTAACCAAAACATCTGTAATAACTTCTGCACTCCCTCTTTTCCTCCTCTCTTCCGACCTGATAACTCTATAGCCAACTCTCCCCCTGATAATGCCAATCTCTTTGGCACCTTATTCCCCTCTAACTCCACCTTAGACGACTCCAACCCTATCCTTCCTACTGAACCTATGCACTTTCCTATATCTGGTGTGTTATCCAGGTTGGATGTGAGTAAGGCGCATGGACTGGACGGAATACCCCCTTGTGTTCTGAGGGAGTGTGCTGAAGCTCTGGCCCCTGTACTTGCTCGCCTCTTTTGCCTTTGCCTCAAAACCCAAACTTTTCCTTCTTCTTTGAAGCATGCCTTGGTTCAGCCCATCCCGAAGAAGGGTGATCATTCCAAACCCTCTAACTATCGCCCCATTGCCCTAACTTGAAACCATCTTAAACTCATTTTCTCCGTCACCTCGAATGCCATTCTCTTTTGTCGTATCACCAGTATGGCTTTCGCCAGGTGAGATCTACTGATGATCTGCTCTCCTACTGCACCCATCTTTGGTCATCCTCTCTTAGGGATTATGGGGAAACTTTCGTCGTGACCCTCGACATCTCCAAAGCATTTGACAGGTTATAACAAGTCTTTGCTTTCTAAACTTCCCTCTTATGGTTTCTCTCCCCCGCTTTGTTTTTTTATCTCTAGCTTCCTTGAGAACAGATCCATGGCAGTAGTTGTCGAGGGATCGATCTCTCGCTCTTTCTCTACCGATAGTGGTGTCCCACAGGGTTCTGTTCTCTCACCTACCCTCTTCCTTCTTTTTATCAATGATTTACTTCACACTAAAACCAATTCTATCCATTCTTACGCTGATGATTCTACTCTTCACTCTTCTTCACATTTCCCTTTTCCCCTAATTAACAGTCTCAACTTGACGAGCCTTTTGTTTTCACACATCTTAACAGGAAAAGGAGAAAAACATTCTAAGATTCCTTATGGCATTTTTTGTGTCCCTATTCAACATGAGCAAGAGAGCAAGTGATGGTAGTGCTGGTTCAAAAGCTAAAAGAAAGTGTATAAGATTAGCCGAGAAACTAGATGTGTTAAAACGATATGAAAAAGGTGAGAGGTCTGTGGATATTATATGGAGCAAGCAATGAACATATTTTCTGAAGTGGATCCATTAACAGAATGAAGCATTAAAATTAACAGGGAAATGAAAACACATATGACCCCTACATAAAGATGTATTATGAGAAAAGAAAGCAGCTGTGAAAGGTTCTTTAGACAGTTTTATTATTCAAAGGCCTAAACCACTAACTTCAGCTACACCATCAAATTTAGAAGCAGCTTCAGTTGTCATGGTCATGTTTGTGTAGTAGTCCATTCAACGCTTAATTATTCATATTATGCTACAGCGCCCATAAAACATGTGAAGCGTTCAAGTCCCCCAGTTGAGACGTCCATTCTCTATCCACTTCAGGATGTCTTAGTCCTTCGTTTTCCTTTTGTGTACTCGCTCAGGGACTCGGGTATTTCTGTATATAACTCGAAATGTTCAGGGAATTTAAAATTGAGTGAATGAATTTATTATACACTCAATTAGGTACACCCACAATGAGAGGAAAGACTCAAGATGTATTGAGTATATGTTGGAGGCATCTTGTACCTTATATGTAGAGTATTTTGTGCTTAGAGATAGTGTTGAGTACTCTTATATATCATGTGTTCTTACGAGGCCGCTGTTCGTACTGAAGTCATTCTGTTTTAATATATGAACATCAGAGAATCTGATGAAAACATAGAAAGTGTTGTCAGTCTTGTGTTGTAGAAGTTAAAGAATAATTGTGGGAAATGTGAATACAAAACGTGTTTATCGCTAGTTAACGGAAAAGCTCAGTTATCTGCTTCCCCCCCCCCTCAGTACTGCCGTTCTGAGTATTTGTCATCAGTTTTTTTTCTTGTTTTTGAGAGCTCAGTCACTGCTTAGTTTGTAAAGCAAAAATTAGAAGACTAGAATGAGTTCGCAACCTAATTTCATACGCCAATGTGTAGAGTGAAGGAAGTTCCTGTAGTTGAATTATCTGTAAGTTACGGCTTGGTGGCACGAGGGTGTGAGACGTTGGCTAGAGACCGCCTCTCCAGGCCACAACCTGACCTCACTCTAAGCCACCACCCCACTCCGTACACAGGTAACGTCCAGTAGTCTTTGTTCCACCTCGTCCTTTGGTGTTGTAACTTTGTATTTTGTTTGAAAATGCAGGGAGCCATTAATGTAGCTGTGTTGTGTTTTAAGTAGTGTTCATGTGCCTTCAGCCGAGCTAAAATGTTACAACATTCGTGTCACTCTCTTAGCCACAACCCCACTCCGTACAAAGGTACAATAAAAACCTTCAATAACTGACCCACGATTAACCGGCTTTCGGATTAACCGTCAATCCCGAACCCGTATTATTTTTTTATTTATTTTTTATTTTATTTTTTTACGGGGATTAGCCCACCCGGGCACAGGTCACTGACCCACATTGGGGCCTGGGGGTAATAATAATAATAATAATAATAATAATAATAATAACAAAAAAAAAAAAAAAAAAAAAAAAAAAAAAAAATATAATAATAATAATAATAATAATAATAATAATAATAATAATAATAAAAAGCAAAAATTAAAAAAAAAATCAAGTGAGAAACAATGTACCTGTATGTATGTTGTGTTGCCAATAGTAAGAGAAACATTTGAGACCCTGCAATTGTGTGTAAATGAGGCAGAAAGTCAGATCAGCAACCTGGAGCTTGGTCACAATTTTTGTGATGACATATGTTCTTTGACTTTTCCATTTTTTATTCACGGTTTCTGTGCTGGTTCACATTTATTTACTAGCTATTTAAATATGAATGACAAATGAACAAAAATGACTAGAGGGAATTAAATGAGGTAGGTTAGGGAAAGGTACTTTGAAAATGTTTGTTTTATTTCCGTAGACTTTATGTACTATTAACCGACCTTTTGGATTAGTATCCGTCGGCCCCTTCCCCCCATATGTGGTCGGTTAATCGAGGTTTTACTGTACCTGTAGGCCAAGCTGGTCGTGTCGACCTCGGGACAACGTCAACACTAGTATTTAGAGATGGATGATCTCACCCACAGGCCCGCAGCCATCCGCTGGGAGATCTGTTGGCCTGGACGCGTTGACGCCCACGATGTAAACATGACCCGCTCATGCAGTGTTGTTGTATGAGTACACCGCTAAGTATAGGTGACTTTGGGTGTGTTATTTGTCCGAGAATTCATTTGTATAATATTCTCAGTGCTATGTACAGTAAGTTTAGAGTTAGCAAGAGTATGAGGCAAGCCACTTGTTCTTGGCAAATTGTAACCACGGTAGCTACAGGAATTTAGTTGTGGGGATGCGGCAGTCTTATTACTATTTACAAGCTACATTTTCAGGTAACCTGTTCGGTTGATGCTCCAGCGTACTATAGGTGTGATTACAGTGTTAGGTGGTTTTGTGAAAAGTACACCATTTTGTTTGTATACTGGATGTTTTATTGTACCTAACTGTGAAGTACCATGGGTGGAGCCATGAAGGTGATACGTGCAGTTTGTACACTGGAAGCTGTATTGTTGATACTCCAGTGTACGAGGTATAAGAGGAGTGTGGTGTGTTGTTTAAAAGATACACCAAACGATGGGGACTGCGAGAGATGTACTGTACCTTGTTGATAAGTACATGAATGTTACTCATGGCAGTTGTGTGTACTGCAAGTAATCAGAAGTCTAGCATTTTTGTAATAAACTATTTTTATTGTATGTTAGGGGTATTATTTTCCAGCACTAACCACCTTTATTTTCTTACCATATCTTGGTACCATTATTACGGTTCCACGTGTCTTGCCCTCGAGTCATGCTACCACAGGTCAGAGTTAAGACAGAGAGAGTACAGTAGCTGTTTAAGTAGTGGGACAGTAAAAGTATTATAGGAAGTAGATCCCCCATCAACGTCCACGGGTCTTACCCGTCTCTCTTTTCACCCACACAGTAACAGTTTCAACAACAGCTATGGCATCTTTATGGAAAGCTTCAGCTTCAGCCAGAGTTGAACCTACAGCTTCAGCCAAAGTTGATCCTGATGACTTAATCATCTGAGTAAACCTCACACATCATTATTGGCTATCCTTATGTTTTAGACTTTACCACCGTTGATGAGTAGAATTTTTGTTTTACTTTCATAACCATCAATTAAAACATATAAAAACAGTAATAAGTGTTGCTTTCATATTCTTGTGTAGAGAAATGACGATGTTTTCACATGTACACACTTACATAGGTTGGTGTTGTACAATCCATCTCGCTTTATCATAATTGGTTAGCTACTTCTATTGTTCCATTTATTAATATTAAATAACATTACGGTACTTAAAATAAACATATTCATTTGCTTACATTAATTTTACTATAGCAACAACCAGGGTCTTCTTTTCTTCAGTTTCAGATGGATAACTGACATTATGGGTGTAAACACTAACAACAACAATGGCGGCCCTCTCTTGCGTGATCATTGATTTATATTGTAAAAGGTGCATTCAAAAACATTATTTAAAGAATATAGTTTGCAATTTTCATTAATTGTATTGTTTTTGGGGGAAAAGAGGGTAAAAAGCCACACAAAAGATATGAAAAGGTCAGACTTTGGAACTCATCTCATTATTATTGCTTTATTTTAATGGTAATTAATTATTCATGATACGATGATTCACGATACGATGATTTACTTTACACTGCAATACAGTATTGGAGGACACATTACTGTCGTTATTCGAGGCTTTACTGTATTATCAGAGCTGTCCCCAGGGGGCTGTGAGCTCAGGCGGCCGCCCCAGGCATTGCGCTTCCAGGGGCCTCACGTTCTCTTGGTTAGTAATTACACATTTCAAATGCAACACATAAACTAGTAAAAGAAAGCTGTGCTGATTGGAAGCATTTTAGTGAAAGACTAAATTATCATGGATGGAAGTGAAAAGAAAGTCGCGTTCAATGAATACCATAGACACATTCATGTTACAAGACTTGAATAAAGAAAAGGAATATTGGCGACCAGTTCTAACACATACATATTATAAAAGCTGTGCAGTACCTAGCTGAGCACAACTCTGCTTTGGACAAGTCACTGGGTGTTGGAAATTCTCACGATATTGACAAAGCCGAATTGTTTTCAGAGCTTAGAGTACTGTACTCCAGGAACTCATTCCCAAGAAACAAAAAATGTACTTCAAGCCCGTCAGTTTCTAAAATATCTCAATAGTTCCTTCACTAATGCAGAAATAGCATAAAGGATTTTGTTGACTGTCACAGTGGCATCAGGGAGCGAAGTTTGTCTAAACTCAAATTGATAAAAAGCTAAAGACAACTGTCTCAAGAAGGGTTGAGTAGACTGGCTATACTATCCATCAAAAGGTGAACTGGCTGCAAGATTGTGCTATCATGAACTGTTATGTAAAGTAATGTTGAAGGGATACAACTTTGCTCATTTATGCTTATACTTATAACAATCTCTTTAAAAATACTTTAGGTTTTGTGTTTATTCTTCAGGTCATGAGACCCACTAATCCCTCACCCAAGAAAGGGTGACCTGACATTCCATCATAAGGTCAGTAATATGAGACCACTAATCCCCCTCCCTATCTCCACCTGACATTGCGTCAGTTACATGAGACCCACTAATCCTCCACAGCTCCATGGGAGTGGAAAATAACAGACTTTGCTGTAACACACAGCTTCATTCACGCCTGTATCATATAGATTTTTAATTTTTAAATATATTTATTTAACCAAACTTTTAGATAAACTATTCTGGATTATTATAGAAAAGAAATTGAGTTTCTAACTTAATTAGAACTGTATTTGTGGACTCCGGTAATTTAGACTCAAGGAAAACATTCCCAGCACCCAGAAACATTCTGGGGAAGTGGGCTAGTGTGTGTCTGTGCAAATTGTCTAGTTTAGACGCTCGGAAACTTTTCCCAGTACAGTGAGTTCTGCTATAACGCGTGTTTTGATTACGCGAATTTGCTCTAACGCGATTTATGAATTAGGAACGATATTTGTATAACGCGAATGCTTGTTTGCAATAACGCGATTTATGAATTAGGAACGATATTTGTATAACGCGAATGCTTGTTTGCAATAACGCGATTTTTGCTTACTATTTCTCCAATTTTGTGGTATTAATTGTGAATATGGTAAAGAAGAATATCTCCAAGAAGCATTCTGGTGATAGAATTCCCGGTGATGATCGTAAAAGAAAGGATATAACACTTGAAGAGAAGCTCGATGTTATCAACCTCAAAATCACCCTTCTCCCCCATCAAGTTACATTCATATTTTTTCAAGGTAAAGTGTTACATTTACTGTATGATTTCATTACTAGATATGAATGTAACATTTATTTAGACTGTGCTATCCTTTGTGTTAGGCTAACTACTCTATTTTTTCGATTTCGAGTAATCTGCACCCAACCCTATTATCTCCATAAGCCCTGTTATTTCTATTACGCGATTTTCTATAACACGACATTTTACAAGAACACAATTATCGCGTTATAGCAGAACTACCTGTAACCGGAAAAGAATCCGGGGATAAGGAATTTTTCCGGGTTTGAGAAAGTCGTCTTATTACCAGGAAATCTCTCAACCCCGGAAGTGCTCTGCAGTAATTGTTCCGGTTAATGGGGATATCACTGTTTTAAAATACACCAGGATAATTATTTAACTTATTTTAATTTCATAACTGCTTGTTAGGCAAAGGGCCTAAAGGAGCCATGCAATGATGACTTGCCCCAAGCCCCACACCCCCCTGGGGATGGCTATGTATATTACTATTATTACAGTGGTCCCTCGGTTAATGAACAGTTCGGTTAACGAATCTTCAATTCGGTTAACAAACAAAAATTCGATTAACGAAATCCTTACGAGAATCACGTTTTGTTGTGAGCATCAGCTGATGGGCTACTCTGCCAATTCAGTAATCTGTTCTAAGTTTACATTCGTTTCCAGTGGAGTAAATATCAAGAAAGTTGTGCTCTTTAATACTTTTGCATTTTTTATATTAAAATTAATAGTAATTTTAACATTTATTTAACATATTGATAATACAGTGGTCCCTCGGTTAACGAAATTTCGTTTAACGAATTACCTTCCTGATCGACACGATCTACTTACTAACATTCTTGATCTTTGTTTTACCTCTAACCCCCTCACACTATTCATAATCAATTTTTGCCCCCTTAGGGTCTTCTGATCACAATCTTATTTCTATTAAATCAAACTGGGCACGACCACCTCCCGCACCCCCTTCTAAATACCAACTATGGCACTATCAGAAGGCAGACTGGCAATCCTTGCAAGAATTCTTCTCTGACTTTCCTTGGGATGAATGTTGCTTTTCCACTCTAGATGCCTCGGTATGTGCTGACAGCATTGCTGGGGTTATACAGGGTGGTATGAGTGCATTTATCCCATCTTCTACCAAAACTTTCACTTTACAATCATGGTTTGATCGCTCCTGTTCTCTTGCTTGCAGGGAGAGAGACAGGGCATATCAAGCTATGAATCTATCTCCTTCACCTATTACCCACTCATCTTTCATTACTTTTAGGAATTGTTGTAAGGCTATTTTTCGTATGGCCAAGTGGAAATTTATGAAAAGAAAGACCACTGACCTGACTAATGCTTCTTCTAGTAAATCCTTCTGGTCCTTAACCAAAAACATCTGATATAACTTCTGCACTCCCTCTTTTCCTCCTCTCTTACGACCTGATAATTCTATAGCCAACTCTCCCCCTGATAAAGCCAATCTCTTTGGCACCTTATTCTCCTCTAACTCCAACTTAGACGATTCCCACTATCCCTCCTACCCCTGCTCCTCCTACTGAACCTATGCACTTTCCCATAATCTCCACTCGCAGGGTTGCCGGTGTGTTATCCAGGTTGGATGTGAGTAAGGCGCATGGACCTGAAGGAATACCCCCTCGTGTTCTGAGGGAGTGTGCTGAAGCTCTGGTCCCTGTGCTTGCTCGCCTCTTTCCTCTTTCCCTAAAAACCCAAACTTTTCCTTCTTCTTGGAAGCATGCCTTGGTTCAGACCATCCTGAAGAAGGGTGACCATTCCAATCCCTCTAACTTCATCCCTCTCTAAGATTTTCGAAACTATCTTAAACTTTCACTTTCTCCGTCACCTTGAACGTCATTTTCTTTTGTCGGATCACCAGTATGGCTTTCGCCAGGCAAGATCTACTGGTGACCTGCTCTCCTACTGCACCCACCTTTGGTCATCCTCTCTTAGGGGTCATGGGGAAACTTTCGTCGTGGCCCTCAACATCTCCAAAGTATTTGACAGAGTATGGCACAATTCTTTGCTTTCTAAACTTCCCTCTTATGGTTTCTCTCCCCCACTTTGTTCTCTAATTTCTAGCTTCCTTGAGAACCAATCCATGGCAGTTGTTGTTGAGGGATCGATCTCTCGCTCTTTCTCTACCAAAAGTGGTGTCCCACAGGGTTCTGTTCTTTCACCTACTCTCTTCCTTCTTTATATCAATGATCTACTTCACACTACAACTAATTCTATCCATTCTCAAGCTGATGATCTTACTCTTCACTCTTCTTCACATTTTTCCCTTCACCCTAATTCTCAAACTAGATCTGTTTCTAAAGCTGATATCATTTCATCTATCAATAAGGATCTGTGCAGCATCTCCAAATGGGGAGGTAGAAACTTGGTTAAATTCAACAGTAATAAAACTTAGTATCTACCAACTACACTTTCCAAAGTAGATGATCTCCCACGAGCCACATTTCAGGATGCAATCATTCTGCCAAGTTCTAAAATAGATATGCTAGGCCTAACCATTTCCTCTAATATGTCATGGAAGCCACTCATCCTCAACATTGCTAAAGCTGCCTCCCGAAAGCTGGGAATACTGTACAGATGCCGTAGCTACTTCACTCCTGAGGAGTTGCTTCAAGTTTATAAGGGATTCATTCATCCTAACTTGGAGTACTGCTCTCATATCTGGGATGCCTCTTCTTCTGTCCAACTGTTAGATAGGGTGGAATCAAAGGCATTTTGTCTTATTAACTCTCCTCCTTTAGTTGACAATCTTTCTTCCCTTTCTCTTCACTGCAATGTTGCTTCACTCTCTCTCCTTTACAGGTACTTTAACGGGCAATGTTCCGTGGATTTGGCATCCTGTGTAAGGATTTCGTTAATCGAACTGAAAATTCTCACGGGAGCTAATTCATTAACCAAAATTTTGTTAATCGAACCGTTCGTTAACCGAGGGACGACTGTACTTATACTATAAAAAAAAAATAAAAAAATAATAATAATAAATAAAATAAATAAGTAATGAAGTGATAACCGTGGAAACATTATGAGATGTTTTTATTACCACCACGCTATTGTACTATTCCAGATGTTACTAAAAGTTACATAATACTTCCTTGAGATAAATGTACTGTATAGTATATATCAGGTGCCTACAGGAGAGATCAAGTTCTTAACTGGCTCAGCCGTGTTAATATTGTCATTATTATCCACTCTGTATCTGTGTTTTTCTGGCTAAATAAACTGTTTCAATTCAACTCAATTCAACACATTACTGTACCTTAATCACTAGTGAATGGGCTGCCAACACACTGCTAGGTGACCACAAGCAGTGCCTGAGTTTGCCTGTATGTAATGCACCTCATATCTTTTTACTATTTTCAGTGGAACTTAATTATACTGTAAACTCAAATTTAAGTACGTCAAGTGTCATGTAACCCGAGGAATCCCTGTACAGTACAGTACAGTATAGTTGCTCCCAGACTTACGACGGGGTTAGGGACCCATGTCCAGGTCGTAAGTCGAAATGGTCGTAAGTCGAAAATGTTTAAATAATGCAGAGAAAATCGAAAATGGGTGTCTCTTTTTCTTCTCAGCACCACAAAACTCTCACTTTTAAGCTTGCCAGCCATTTTAAAGTGAAATACAAACGAAAATTTTGTCAGTACACAGCACAATTACTGACGTTGGGACTCGAAAATATGTAATTTGACAAAATTTTGGTACGACTGAGGCGGTTGTATGTCTGGGTGGTCGTAAGTCGAGTAGGTCATAAGTCGGGGGGGGGGGGTAGCTGTACAGTACAGTAAGGCCTCGAATAACGACGTTAATGTGTCCTCCAATATTGCAGTGGAAGGTGAATCGTCTTATCGCAAATCATTAATTACCATTAAAATAAAGCAATACCTGTAATAATGAGATGCATTCCTAAGTGTGACCTTTTCATATCTTTTGTGTGGCTTTTTACCCTCTTTTCCTCCCAAAACAATACAATTAATGAAATTTACAAACTATATTCTTTAAATAATGTTTCTGAATGCACCTTTTACAATATAAATGAATAATAATATGGTCACACAAGAGGAGACGGGACGCCATTGTTTTCGTTTGTGTTTACAGCCGGGAGTCTGGACAATAGTTCTACACGAGAAAATGAAGAAAATAAGACCCTGGTTGTAGCTGTAGTGAAATTAATGTAAAAAAGGAATATATGTTTTAAGTAACGCTATTTAATGTTAATAAATGGAACAATCGAAGTAGTTAACCACTAATGGCAAAGAAAAAAACAGAAGAGATGGATTGGGAACACCAACATATATGTACGTGTACATTTAAGGATACCACGTCATTTATCTTTTTAAGAATATGTAAAAAATATTCACTATTGTTTATTACTGAATATGTATTTGATTAAATTAATCTTTATATATGCAAAATGAACAATACAATTCATTAATAATTGTTGTCAGCATTTACACCCATAATGTCAGTTAGCCACCTGAAACTAAAGAAAGTCAGACCCAGGTGTTGTTGTGGTAAAATTAATGTAAAAATATGTATGTTTTAATTAATGTTATTTAATGTACAGTAGAAGTAACAACTGATATCAAAGAAAAAGTGACTGATAGGGGAACGCCAATGTATACAGTACAGTACGTGCACACTCAAGGAAACATAGTCATTTATCTTAAGAATATGTACAAAAGATTCATTATTGTTTATTTCTGAATATGTATTTGATTGAATTAATGTTTATATATGTGTGAAATGAACGATGCAATTCATTAATAATATGTAGAATATTAAAACACACACGAGGAGACAAGACGGCATTGTTTTTGTGATAAACGATAGTTCTACACAAGAAACTGAAGAAAATAAGACCCTGGTTGTAGCTATAGTGAACTAAATTAAAAAAAAAAGTGAACAGTTGTATACATGTTTTAAGTAAATGTAATTTAATGTTAATAAATCAAACACTGGAAGTAGCTAACCACTAATGATAAAGAAATAAAGCGAGACGATTGGAAACGCCAACGTATAAACAGTAAGTACGTACATGTGAAAACATATCGTCATTTCTCTACATATGAATATGAAAGCAACACTTATTTACTGTTCATATATGTTTTAAATAATATTTACGAATGTAAAACTAAAATTCTACTCACCAATGGTGGTAAAGTCTAAAACATAAGGACAGCCAATGAATATTGTGCGAGGTTTTACTCAGATGACGAAATCATCAGGTTCAACTCTGGCTGAAGCTGTAGCTTTCCATAAAGCTGTTGCTGAAACTGTTACTGAACCTGAAGTTGATGTTGAAGCTGCTTATGATGCTGAATTTGATGGTGTAGCTGAAGTTGATGGTTTAGGCCTTCGAATAATAAAGCTGTCGAAAGAACCTTGCACAGCTGCTTTCTTTTCTCATTATACATCTTTATGTAGAGGTCATTTGCATTTATTTAAATTTTAATGCTTTGTTCTGTTAATGGATTACTCTAGCAGAAAAGCCTGTACTACTGTTACACTGGATAGGTTAATTCTTAATCTCCAAATTTATAAATACCAGTTATTAAATATATTTATTATTAACACTTTTCAAGTGTCAATATAACATTGTTTTGGTGGTGACTGGTGCCCCATGTGTCTGTTTGCTGCCGAGCGACACGACCATCATTACTCTTTGGTCACGTGTTGCAGCTGGAAAGTGTGTTCTGCCAAATGTAATCATGTCAATGTAAGTTTGTCTTATTTTTTTTTATAGGATTCTCTCTCACTTGCTTACTGATCTTTCTTACTGGATTCAGTAGGATAATTTAAAAAAAACAACAGTTTTTGATATTAAAGACTGCCTAATTTTGTGCAGTCCACAAGACAAGCTGAACTGTGCCTCTGGTTATTGTAAAAAGTTAATTTTAGTGGCTTTTATTTTATGTGATCTTCATTGCATGTGTTATTTTTGTTTGTGTGATTTATGTGTTTAATTTTGTGTGATTTATGTGTTTAATTTTGTGTGATTTTCAGTTATCTCAGGATTCTAGCTAGACCTTTCCTTCATCACACTCACTCCTCTAGGTTGTTTGTTGGTTGTTTTTTGTCTTCTGGTTCTGTCTGATGGTTCCTATTCAACATAGGTTCCTAACTGCTTATACCGTGTATATACACACACAGGGTTGGATAGAAAAAATATGTAAGGGTAAGACAGTGAGACCAACTAGTTTGAAAATGTCAGAAAGGTGTCAAGTGTCACATATGCATTGTGACAGTGTCACTCACAACCCTCTGGATCTGTTGGATGCATATTTATACTTTTTACTGTCAGACACACAACATTACAAGTAGATTCAATACATTCGTCATTTCCATGGTTAATAAATTTTTTAATTAATATAACACCATTGGTTATCAGTGTTATACTGGCTAAGCTGATACAGTATGGGTTATAATGCTGGCTGGCCTAAAGGAGCAAGTTATAGTAAAATGGAAACTCTTGAATTCCATCCAGTCTTTTATAATAACACTAAAAATAGTTAATGATAATAATAATATTATTATTATTATTATTATTATTAATATTATTATCAATATTAATTATAAATTTATTTATTGTTATGGATTCACCACAAGTGGAGGGTTAGTGGTGGTGTGGAGCTGCAAAGAGAGAGTGGCATCAAATTCAGCCATTGCCCTGGGCACCACCAAGGCTGGTTACGGCCCTGAATACAGTACAGTACAGCCTACCATAGAGGCTCACAATCTTCTAGGTCATCAACAAAAGATTGAAATTCAAATTGTTGTTACACAAAAAGCAGAAGCCTTGTTAACGTGAGTCAGGTGTTGTGTGTATATAAGGAACATTACTATACAGTACTGTACTGAACTGTACTGTACTGACCTTACTGAGTAATGAGGCCGTGAGCATGTGTCACAGGGCACAATACTGTACACCACTATGAAGTGTACTGCTATGTTGTACAACACCATGAATTCACTGCTATATTGTACACCACAAAAAAGAGAGGATGTGTAACTGTTGTAATGTACCCCACTACAAGACGAAGAAGTGTACTGCTGTACACTACTGCAGTGAACAGTACAGTACATGCACAGCCGGCCATTAAGTAAAACTGTACAGTGGTCCCTCGGTTTACGAGATTTCGGTTAACGAGTTACCTTCCATAAGATTCTTAACTTCAGTTAACGAGCAATCCCTCGATTAACGAGTGTCTTACGAGCTGACCTCCACATGTTTTAGCTTGCATTTGGCGGTCCACCAGCTGTCGTATTAGTCCGCCAATACAGTAATCGGTTCTAGGGCTTAAATTCTTTACCATTTTAGTAAATATCAAGAAGTTTATACTATTCCATAATTTTAAGAGTTCAATATTAAATTTTTTAGTCATTTTAACAATTATTGACCATAATTGAAGGTAGGGTCACTAGTTTGTGGCACGCCATCCAGCCTGCCAACACAGCATACAGGCGTCAGTCTTTTTGTCTTTTCAGTGGAGGTAACATCTTGCTTGAGACTCTTCAACTAAACGCTTTTTGTCTGTATTTACACGAACTTTTTCTTCCTCCTCTTCTTCTAGTAGAAGAGCAATTGCAGCCAAATTCTTAAGAGACCGACCGGCCATGATCCTCACACAAAAAGAGTTATGTAAGCACTGAATGACGGTATCGGACGGACCGGAAACGTGTCGTGTGAATAAACAACATTCTGACGGCACCAAGCCGATGGCCTGACGGTCGGAACAGAAATGGGTCGTGTGAATCAGCCTTTAACAATAACCACACAATATCCCTTTGTATTATTCCCCTCATCTGTGACAACAAATTAAATGCCCCCCCCTTTTTTTTTTACTTATTTGGCCTTAAAATATACTTTAATACCCAGTACATACAGCCTCAAAATGTCCCTGAAATTGGTTATATTACAGACCCCGGCCAGCCATCCTCCTAGGGGCCCTTGTGTCCACCCAATGTCAAAACTGTTCCTACACCACTGAGGTGTGGTATAAACACTGGTGAGGGGAAGTACAGTACAACTTTAGCTCAGAGATGAAGAACATTTCACCCCCAACTTGACAGGTTACATGGAGGACCATAAGCCTGCACTCCACATTTTTCTTTAATTTCCTCTCCCTATCACCTCCATATTTGTTTCTCTCTCCCCACCTGATCCACACACAAACACACACAGTGCTAGACACCTCCACCTACATTATTTTTCTCCAGGGATATACATCAAGACAATTTTCTGGCTGCGCCCCTCATACAAATAAGTAAAGTAAAATAAAGTACAGTATAGTCTTCATTTACGTGGTCAATTGAACCTGTGGAGGTCCGCATAAAACAAGAAACGCTTAAACGAAATAACAGAAGACATGGGATTAAATGAAATAGAGACTGGGCCGACCCCCAAACTACACTTTTTCCGACACAATACGTACGTTGTAGTAAAAATAATATCTTAATTTTATGATGGTATGCACACACAATTAATATTTAGGAGAAATATCACTAATATTAGGTTTCTTAACACTTACGTTAGTAGAAAAGATGGCTGGGCACACGGGGATGGGGGGTTGGTTCCGAGGTAGAGGGCAGATTATTGGCCCTCACCTGTATCACTTGTATCACTATCCACCATAGAGGCTAGCAGGGCCTCTTTGTCAAACTCTCAAAGTCCATATCCTCACTATCACTGACTTGGGCCGGCTGTGGTGGGTGGTGAGTGAAGAAATCGGTAATATTTTAATAACTGGGCGACCTTGTGCGCACCCTGCCTGAACCGCTTCTCGCGTAAATGATGAAATTTACCGCGTAATTAAAACATTTCATTTTGGCAAGGCACCGTGTAAATGACCAAACGCGTAAACAAAATCAGCGTAAATCCAGACTATACTGTAATGGACAGTACAGTACAGTTGTCCCTCGGTTAACGAATGCCTCGGTTAACAAAATTTCGGTAACAAATTACTTTCCATAAGAATCTTCAAAACGGTTAACGAACAAAAATTTGATTAATGAAATTCTTACGAAAACATGTCAACATGTTTTGGCTTGCTCATCGGCTGGTAGATTAGTCCGCCAATACAGTA
Organism: Homarus gammarus; assembly: GCA_958450375.1. Taxonomy (NCBI): domain Eukaryota; kingdom Metazoa; phylum Arthropoda; class Malacostraca; order Decapoda; family Nephropidae; genus Homarus; species Homarus gammarus. Next base: position 1,529,429 of record CAUDMG010002591.1, read on the forward strand.
CAGTAATCGATTCTAGGGCTTACATTCGTTTCCATTGGAGTAAATATCAAGAAGGTTGTGCTATTCAATATTTTTCCAAGTTTTATATTAAAATTATTAGTCATTTTAATACTGTACTTATTTAACATAATTGCAGTACAGGGAATTAGTTTTTGATACGCCCATCAGCCACTTCACTCACCCACCAAGGTGTCTGTTTGTGTGTCTGTTCAGTGGAGGAAAAATCTTGCTTGTGGGTCTCTTGAACACATGAGTATTTTTACGTTTTTACACTACAATTACTAGACATTCTGAAATGTATTTAACATATTGAAAATATATAGTGCAGTGCAGTGTTGATTTAAAGAAAATAATCTTGAATTACACCTTGTGAACTTAAAATTTTATTGGTGAAATGATGGCATCAAGCACGGGTCCCCTGGAAGGTGATTTCTCCTCCATCCCCACTTCCTCCTCTTCACCCTTCTCCTCCACCCCCACTTCTAGTTCCCATCATCATCATCAACCAGGAACCTTCTACATACACACCTCAAAGTAAGTGTACTTAACTGCATTTTTTTTTACTTTGTATGTACTTTTCGGTGAGCTGGAACCAATTACCCAATATTCCATTGAAACAATGGATTCGGTTATAAAAATTGTCGGTTAACAATTGACTTTCTGGAACGAATTGTGTTCGTTAACCGAGGGACCACTGTACTGTACCGTATACAGTGTACACTCGATTTAACGGAAGGAATTTTTCCTGTTATTTTTTGCTCAATTTAGTGAACTAGTTCGCTAAATTGAAATTAATTCCGTTAATACGCTAACACCTACGGAGACACTTCAGACACATTTTATGTTCATAGAAACATGAGAAACATTATTCATGGCTTACCTTAAACTAGGGGCTTCAGCATTTGTTTTAAATTTTGTCTATAACTTCCAACCTTTTCCAACTGATAGCTGCGTTCTTTTGACTTTCTCCCCAACACTACTTCATTTCTGAGAGACTTTCAGCATGATGTCTAAGGACAGTAGTTAGTTGACCGAGCGGTCGTAGTGAACAACACACGTGGTGGCAGCAGGACACAGACTGAGCGGATGTAAACAAGCCCCACCTACCAAGTGGCTCATATAGTATGTTGCAGAATTTAATGGAATCACGGTCGATTTAGTGAACTAGTTTACTAAATCTAGCAAAAATAACGGAAATTCAATTTAGCAGAAATTTTGATTTAACCCTTAGGCCCCGGGTGACATTGCAGAACGACCGATTGGCACACCCCGGGAGACATTCCAGAACGCTCGCCTTTTCCTGCCACTGTTTGAATGCCCAGCGTGGGTTATCAGGTTCCCGTGTGACTATTTGCCTGTCACGCCACACACTCGGCCACAGGGAAGCTTCCTGAACATAATTACCTACTTTTGTTTGTTTAATTTTCATTGTTTGCCTATTTTATAATGTTGTATCAAAGTAATAATGCTAAAAATAGTGTAGTTGTACTGTAGTGTAGTATTACTGTAAAGTAATGCTATGATTATGTTATAAATGTATTTATTTATGGAATTATTATTATTTATGTATTACGAGTTATACCAAACACAAAGACAGCCAGACAGCCTGGCGACCAACTGTCTGTGTTGCTGAACACTTTTTATGAAAAATAATGCAAATAAAATATTCTAAATTAATTATTTTATAGGAAATAAGTATAATGATCAGTAAATATATGCATTACTGGCCATCCCGGACACAAAGGCAAGCAGAAAATGGCCGCTAAGTGTGTAAGTGACCATGAGTGCTAGCCGTCAAAACAACACTGTCCCTTTATCTCCCTCCCCACTGTGGCCACAGCGAAGTTTCTGGAGGGTCAATATATAGGGTTTCTTACTTATTTATGATTGTTTTATCATTTAAAAAGGTTAAAAATTATTTTTGGAAAAGTTTTTATTTTTCTTGATTTACCTCGCGTGGGGGATACAGCCAGTGGCACCCTAGCCTGGGACGTAGGGGGTTAACGGACAGGGGTGGCTCAAATTGGTTAGTCAAATCGAGAAAATACTGCACTTCGCTTATCATATACTGTATACTGAGAATCCTCTTACACCCAAAATCTTGTACAATAGTTGGTAAAGGGAACCCTCTAATATATGATCAAGTTGAAAATGGTGAACTTTTCAAGATTAATTTTCACTTAATACAGCATGAGAGTTTCACTTGGCAATATAATACCTCAAAGCTAACTTCACTTAATACAGCATCAAAATAAATTGAATCATCAAGCCACTAAGAACAAGTGTTGCGTGGCAGCGCCAACCAAGCACACAAAGAGAATACATACAGTCACTCCATCTACGTACAGTAACTTTTCCTTCATTAAATGGAGAGGAAAAATGCAAGTGTGGTGCTCCAAAATTTTATTATCTACTGTTACTACACAACAGGGCTCATCTTCTCTGACAGAGTAACTTAATCCTCACTCACAACAACTCCCTGCTTGTGACTGACTGACTGCAATAAAAGTTCTTTAAAACCTGAACACCAAAGTTCTATCCTAAAGATTTCAGCAAAGAATACTATGCATGTAACTGCATTAAGCCACATATGTAACCATAATTGTGCCAAAACTGTTGAAGCATAAATCATTATCTCAATGTGAGACAACTCAGAGCCCTGGTCAGTGGGAGAATACTGTAGTAAAGAAACGAAGCAATATTACTCCAAAACTATAAGGCACTCAACACCTAGATCAAGCCTTACTCCACACAACTACTTCCCTCTCTTAACAATGGCTGCATTATAATTTTGAAGCAATAATTGCTTCTGTTTTCGCAGATTTAACGCCAAGTTCCGCATGAGTCTGAAAGAGAGAGAGAGAGTGGCTATGATGGTAGGTAGAGAGGCCTGTTGTGTGATCAGGGAATATAACACGAAGAGCACCAACCTTGCTGACTCACAATGTACTGTACAATACTGTTTCATCCAGACACATAACTTAATGCTTACCTTACAACAAATGTTATTCAAAATCTACAACTTTCAATATTTCTCTCAAGAAAAAACAATACAGTATGATCTAAAATATTGACCTTGTATTCCAAGTTAAGAAGTGACTGATAACTAATGATATTGTTCACACACACTGTAATACACCACCCATAAAAAATATATAATGAAACACACATGCATAACCTGTAACCTCACATGCAAGTTCAGGGTACCTTAAGTAAATATTTTGTTTTGTTTTTTCAATGGGAAATGACTGATGAAATTTTGATCTAATTTTGTTTTACCCCATGCAAGCTGGTACTGTACTGTACTGTACTGTACAAGCATAAGTTTCTAAGTGCTTTAGTCATACTTCACCTTAGGTACACCTTTGTCTTAGCCACCTTAATAATAATAATAATAATAATAATAATAATAATATCAGTAGTAATAATAATGCAGCTCCTTCCCGACTTACGACGGGGTTAAGGACCCAAATCCAGGTCGTAAGTCGAAAATGCTTAGATAATACATAGAAAATCACAAATGGGCATCTCTTTTTCTTCTCAGCACCACAAAACTCTCAATTTTAAGCTTGCCAGCCATTTTAGAGTGAATTACAAACAAAAATTTTGTCTGTGTACTGATGTTGGGACTCGAAAATACGTAATTTGACAAAATTTTGGTACGACTGAGGCAGGTCATAAGTGCTGGTGGTAGTGAGTCGAGTAGGTCGTAAGTTGGGGAGTTGCTATAGTAGTAAGAATAATAATAGTAGCAATAGTAATAATAATAGCAATAGTAATAATAGCAATAATAATAATAATAGTAATAGTAATAGTAATAATAATAATAGTAATAATAGTAGCAATAGTAGCAATAGTAATAATAATAATAATAGTAATAACAATAATAATAATATTAATAATAATAATACAGTAGTACCCCGATTTACGCGGTCAATTGAACCCACAGGGTACCGCGGAAAGTGAAAACCACGTAAAGTGAACAACAGAACATATGGGATTAATTCCAATAGAGACTGGCTCGACCCCCAAACTCCACTTTTTCCGACACAATACCTATGTTGTAGTAAAAATAACATCTAAATTTTATGATGGTATGCTCACACAATTAATATTTAAGAGAAATACAGTCGCCAGGTTAATGTCCATTCAAATAATGGACTCAAATCCCCCCCCCCCCCCACTCTTCCCAGCTCACTAGCTCCTACCTCTCTGAGAAATGTTGGGTGAAAACACTAGATTTTAATGTTTAGTATTAAATAATACCTCAGACTAAAGTTAGGATAATATAATTGACATTTCTGGATTCCTTGCAGGTCAGGGAATATTTTGAATGTAAACTTCATATATTTTGCACAAAAGATAAAATATTTGCTTTGCGTAAACCAAATTATTACATTAGATCTAAAATTTGTATTTCTAATGCAAAATTCATGATGTTTAAATTCAAAATGATCATCATATTGAAAGAATTCCAGCAATGTAAATTATATTCTGGCTGGGTAATTTGTATGAATTTTATGAGCTTAAAAAAAAAAAAAAAAAAAAAAAAAATTATACTTCCCCTCGTATATGAGTAGATGCACCACGGAAAGTGAAACCGTGTAAAGCGGGGTAATACTGTACAGTATTTTTTTTATAACTTATTTATTGGTATTATTTTTATATGCAGTTGGTCCTCCTATTACGCGGTCCCACAATCCGCGTTTCACCGTTAACGCGGTGCCTTGCCAAAACCTAACATTTTCACATTCCGCGGTCGTGAACCCCATTACGCGGAGAGCGGCTGGCAAGCCGCGCCATTTTTGGATCCAAACCTCCTGCCATCCGCCATGTTGTGTAAGAGGCACGAAAATGGTGCGCACAAGGTCGCCCAGTCATCAAAACATTACCGAGTTCTTCACCCGCCACCCACTACAGCCGGCCCAAGTCAGTGATAGTGATAATTATAGTGAGGATATGGACTTATATGAACTTTGGGGGGTTTGACAAAGAGGCCCTGCAAGCCTCTGTGGTGGATAGTGATACAATTGATACAAGTGATACAGGTGAGGGCCAATAATCTGCCCTCTGCCTCGGAACCAACCGCCCATCCCCGTGTGCCCAGCCATCTTTTCTACTAATGTAAGTGTTAAAAAACCTAATATTATTGATATTTCTCTTAATTATTAATTGTGTGTGCATGCCATCATAAAGTTAAGATAAAATTTTTACTACAACATAGTTGTGTGTCGTCAAAAAGTGGAGTTTGGGGATCGGCCCGGACTCCATTTCAATTAATCCCATATGTTATGTTATTCACTTTACGCGTTTCTCACTTTCCGCGGTACCCTCCGGGTTACATTAACCGCGTAATATGAGGACCAACTGTATTCCTCACATTTACTGGTACTGTATATATTATTTTAAGAAAACTATGGCTGTAGGAGGAAAATACTCCCTGCTGAAATGGGGGGTGCATCTCATATGGCCGTGTGTCTTATATGGCCGTGTGTCTTATATGGCCGTGTGTCTTATATGGCCGCGTGCCTTATATGGCCGCGTGCCTTATATGACTGTGTGTCTTATATGGCCGTGTGTCTTATATGGCCATGTGTCTTATACCCCCTGCATGGCCGTGTGTCTTATATGCCGTAAAATATGTTGTATTTTTTGTGGTGACCAGAGCACCTCAGTGCAACAAAAAATAAATAAATAAAAATAAATTAATAAAAAAAAATCCGATTCAGTACCTGTATATAGAAGTCTGATTTATTGAGGTTTTACTGTACAGTATAGTCTGGAGTTACGCGGTTTTTGTTTATGAGTTTGGTCATTTACGCGGTGCCTTGCCAGAATCAAATGTTTTAACTACGCGGTAAATTTCATCATTTACACGGCGAGCAGCTGGAGAGGTCCAGACCGCCGCACCATTTTTTACTTACGTGGTCCATTCTTGACCATACGCGGGAAGTGGCGCGGTGAGTGGTGCGCATTAGGCCGCTCTTACGTTATCGCTGACGTCATATGACGTATCGGACTGTGATTGGGCCACGCATTACCTCCGCCACTAGCTGTGATTGGTCTAATGTAACATGACGTGCCCTGCCACCAGAGGGTAGAAGTCGCTGACCTAGCCGGGCCAGTCTCATTTTTCTCAGTCTGCGTATACAGTTCTCTCTTGTGCCCGCTATTCCCCTCACAATGGCTTCCGCTGCACCCCCACCACCTGAGATAAACCTTGAATTACCTGGACCAAGCCATGATTGTGAGAAGGAAATCATCGAGTTGGGGGAGAAAATTAAGGTCATCCTTGACAATGACCCAGACAAGCATCGGTATGAAGTGTCTAATAACCATCTGACGAAAGTTATGGAGCTGTATGTCCAGATCTATCTCGACAACATCAATGCTAGTCGTCAACGTAGTATTAAGGACTTATTCGCCGGCAACCCACCATAACCACAGCCAGCCCAAGTCAGTGACAGTGAGGATATGGACTTTGAGGGGTTTGTCTGGGAGGCCCTGCAAACCTCTGCAAGTAGTGAAAGTGATTCACCAGAGGGCAACTAATCTGCCCTCTACCTAGGAACCAGCCACCATTCACGTGTGCCGACCCAGCTTTTCTACTAACGTAAGTGTTAAAAAACCTAATATTATTGATATTTCTCTTAAATATTATGTTATTTTTACTACAACGTACGTATTGTGTTGGAAAAAGTGGAGTTTGGGGGTCGGCCCAGTCTCTATTTCAATTAATCCCATATGTTCTGTTATTTCATTTACGCTTTTCTCGTTTTACGCGGACCTCCACGGATTCAATTGACCGCGTAAATGCAGACTATACTGTATACAGTATAGTACAGGGGTGTAGTGGATTCCTCCCCTACAAGCACCGAACCTTCTCGAATTCCCCAGCCTACACCTCCAGCGCCGCCCACGGAGCGGGGGTCAACTATCTACCCACGCCTACCCCCACCTTATAAGGCCTGACACCGCTGTGACCAGCTCTCTTTTCTACCCAGTGCTACCAGCAAGCAACACCTCCTCCTCCGCGCCAGCCGCTCCCGCCAGCGACCTTGGCGTCCCTCAAGCCGCGTGCCCTCACTTTGGGCACCCTCACCACCCAGCTCTCTCTACTCAACTCTTATTACCATGCTACCTACCCAGCAACAAGCTGCATTGTACATCCAATACAATATGTATACAGTGAGCACATTGTGAGTTTCCTTTCTCCATCCCATCCTGAGTGTGAACCAATATCTCATACCCCCACAAGGGCACCAAAATTATCGACATTTTCCAATACAGTCTCTCCTCCACTCACGATGGCGTTCCGTTCCAACGACCAGGTCATAAGTCGAAGCGACAAAAATAATACAGAGTACAGTAGTCGGGATATACTGTATAGAGACTTAATATATGATTTTTTATATCACGGCTACCAAAATTATCGATATTTTCCAATACATAGCGATAAATTTATTTACAGTAGACTCACAACTTACGTGGGGTTATGTTCCTGGGACCTCACATAAAGCCAAAAACTGTATAAAGTCAGAAACACTCCTAAAAATACCCTAAATAGCCCCAAAAATACGAGTTGAAAAATTATACAGTATACTTAAATGTACTCTAAAAGACTACAATTTTATCTCTGGTGCAAAATATATGATGTCTATATTCAGTACTGGATTGAGGGGTTGGGCCTGGGCGACCCCTAGCAGTGGGGGAGGGGGGGGGGGGGGGGGGACGGGCCCTGCTGACAACTGAAAATAAATATAGGTAATATCCAAGGTCAATAGAAACAATAAAATCTAGTAATAATGACAAATTTACAAATTACTTATTCCATTCAAAGAAAGTGAAAACATTAATTTACAAATGCACTTTTTGTGATTTTTTCTAGCAAATAAACGTATCACATTGTCAAATGGAAGTTCTCTTGAAATGTCTGACACGGTGCTTAATAGCATCAGATTGTTGAGTCTCTCCTGGCACATCATGGCCCTCAGCCTGTTTTTGATTGGTTTCACTTTTGAGAAGGAACGCTTCCCGGTAGAGACCATTAACACCAGATATATCCTCAAAACCGTTTCTACATTTGGAAATGCTGATTGTATGCCATCGTTTTCCTTTATAATTCTGTAATAAAACAACTCATTGGACTCATCAGCGGCTTTTGCAAACAACTTTACCAGAGACGAGAATTAAATCATTTCATTGGAGATGTTTTCATCAATATCTTTTTCATAAGTTTGCAGAAGATTTTCTGAAGCAGAATGAATAGCATCGGCCGACATGGTTTCCAGATTGCTTAAAAAGCCGAAGCGATCCTTCACCAACGTGTATGGAGAAAAATTTTCGTTTAAGGATACCACTAGGTGATCAATGACTGTGAGGAAGCATTTTGTTCGGAAATTCTCTCTTGGACCGAGATCCACTTCACTTGAATGTCCATAATCCAGTGGAGCGAGCCGTACATTTGACCATCTCTGACGACCTGAATGGACAAACTCGGTGCTTCCTGCCAGATCTTTTGCTTTTTCCTCATAGGCATCAAAACTGTCTCGCTTTCTTTCAATGAAACATTTCAAGGAAACCAGCTGATTGAAGAATTAGTTTTGGATCTTGAAGAAGTTTGTGTGGTGTAGTGTTCACTTATTTATACAGCCTTTTTATTATTTTATTATAATCTCTGTGTTAAATAAGTTAAATCAGTTCACCAAACATGAGTTTTAGTAGGAAATATTTGTGGCAGCCTGGTGGAGTTACGTTAAGTGGTGCACAGCGAGTGTTAGGCAATCTGTTCCACTTGTTTATCGCTCTGTGGTAAAAGTTTTTAAAACTTTTTTTATTACAATGTTGTGGGCGGGCCCTAGATGGGGGGGGGGGGGAGACCCTAGATGTGGGGGGGGGGGGGAGACCCTAGATGTGGGGGGGGGGCCCTAGATGTGGGGGGGGGGGCCTAGATGTGGGGGGGGGCCCTAGATGTGGGGGGGGGCCCTAGATGTGGGGGGGGCCCCTAGATGTGGGGGGGGGGGCCCTAGATGTGGGGGGGGGGGGGGGGGGGGCCCTGGGCGTGCGCCTGGTACGCCCTCCACATAATTAGGGTCAGTCTATATTCATATTATTTGCTGTCTTGCAAGGATTCCAGCAATGTAATTTACATTCTGCTAACTTTAGACTGTACCAATTTATGTAAAGTTTAGTCACTTTTATTGGCCTCCAGAACCTAACCCCATTTTCCCCATTGATTACATGTAATTATATATCGCAATTTAGCAAATAGCAAACATCCTTGGACCCTATCTCGCAATATATCCCGACCCTACTGTAATTGGGGCAGACCCCAGTCCGAAAAAAGCGAATATACAGGGGGGGGGGGGGGGGGGGGGGGGGGGGAGGGGGGGATAAGACTGCTTACCTGAACTGTTTAAAGACAATCAGTTGTTGTTGTTATGTTATTACTGTACTTCAACAACTAAGATCTTTAAGTGTATAACAAGGTTATTAAAAGAATATTACATCAACAATAAAAAAAATATGAAACAGAACTCTCTGGGTTGGAAATCAGACATGTAAGTCTGGTTGTCACCGAGATGATCGTTGTTTACTGTAAAGTGTTATATGTAAGTAACCACAGAATTTGTCTTATGAATAAAGATAAAACTGTAAACTGTACAGTACTATAAAGATAAAAATAAGAACAAATAAGTGTAGGAGTACTCCAGTAATATCTCCAATAGCCGGAATTCCTCAAACCCGGAACTCTCCGATAGTCGTAATAAAATTTTCTCTGAAAATCGTTCCCAAAGCCGGGATTTTCTGGAAAATTACAGCTTTGGGAAAGATTTTTCGGGGGGGCACATTTTCCGGAAAATTCCGATAAATTTTCCCAATACCCGAAAAACTCCAGGGACGGGGGACTTTTTTCCGGGTTTGAGAGATTATGTAATGAGCAATTTCTGGAACTTCCGAGAACATTTTTCCGTTACCCGTAAAATTCCTGGGATGAAAATTTTTTTCCGGCTTTGAGAGAGTCGTCTCCTTACCCGAAAATCTCTCAATCCTGGAAGTGCTCTGCACGAATTGTTCCGGCTAACAGGGATATCACAGTATATTGTATGTGGAAGACAACTGTTTATCTGGGAGCAGCTGGCAGTGGGGTAGTGGAGGGGGTTTTATGGGGGGGTGGCTCCCAACCTCCAAGATTCCTTTAACACTTCTTTAAGTAATTTCACCACAATTCTCATATAAGTTAGGATCATTTGGTGCCAAGTTAATAAAATATTTTACAAAAATATTATACTAAAGAATCAATTTTCCTGAAAAAAGAATCCCACACTGAACACCATGAGTCATTTGTTTACAAAGAGCAAACAGCTGATAACTTACCACGTCTGTCTGTCTTCAACACTTAGTAAATTAGTACAGTACAGTAGTGTATTTATCATCACTTAATAAATACTATTGTAGTGTATTTATCACCACTTAATAAATATTATTGTAGTGTATTTATCACCACTTAATAAATACTACTGTAGTGTATTTATCACCACTTAATAAATACTACTGTAGTGTATTTATCACCACTTAATAAATACTACTGTAGTGTATATTTATCATCACTTAATAAGTAATATTGTAGTGTAAAGTATTATGCTTCTGTATATACTGTACTCTGGTTTATTCATTAATCATTTGTTTAAGTGTACAAGTAGCAAAGCTGAGTCATCATACCCAATCTTCACAGCGAGCGGGCGTGCTGCGCATCGCTCCAGGCTCATGTTCAAATTTGTTGACAGTTACGACTGTCAGCCTTGTTTTTTACATTAGGTTCGCTATGGCTGCTTCATCTTGCAGTTGTACATGGATATATTAATTCTTGTACACTACGCTTCTTCCCTATCCTATCCTTTCGCCTAGAGTCCCTGCTGTTTGGCAGAGCCACAAGGGGGGCCTTCAGAGGGCTGCTGAGTCGAAACAGTAAGGGTGGCAACATTTTCTGTTAGATATTCGGCAGTGCTTCATAACCTGTCACTGTTAGGTGTTAGGGCTTGGCTAGGCCTCCGGCAGGGGACTGTCTGTTCACCGTACCCCTATACCCGTCTTTACTCGCCCAGCAAGCGGACAGAAGGAGCAGCATCCATGGGGTTTAGCTGAGGTGGACAGATGAGGTAGGATTTTCATGTATGTTACTGACCATGGCCAAAGTGAGAATGAACATCTCCGGAACCCCGACCCAGGGGTCTCGGATAGGGCTATTAAGCGACCTAAGGTTGAGGATAAATAGACTCGAGGATCTGAGAGATAGCTACATCATCCTCACAGAGACAGATGAAGATGCTGATGAACTACTTAAGTCTGGTGCCATGGATAAAATGTAAACTAACGGTTACGAGGTCATTGTCCCACGGGAATACGGCGCCAAGCTCACCCTTGTCTGTAAGAAGTTAGACAAAGATGTAGTGGAAAATAACGCAGGAGAAATAAGAGATGAAATAGAAAAGCAAAACAATGTCAAGGTTGTGGAGGTGTATCCTATGTATGGCCATAATATAATCAAGGTTCGCTTTGCAGACACAATGGATGCAAAAAGAATGAAAGAGAAGGGGCTCTATGCATATGGCACTTCCATCTCATCACACCAAATAGAATATGAAAAGTATACGCCCATCCAACAATGTATAAAGTGCTATAAATACAATGACCATGTGACCAAGAACTGCCCCCTGCAAGGGGTCATATGCTCTGAGTGTTCATCTGATCAACACTTCTTCAAAGACTGCCGAAGCACCATCATAAAGTGTGCCGACTGCGAAGGTAGCCACAGGACCTTCTCTGCCACCTGCCAGGTCAGGAAACGGGTAATTCAAGAAACAGAGAAGAAACCGACCGAAATAACCAAGCAAAAAGAAACCCAGGAAATTTCTAACCTAAAAAAGACCACTCAGTCGACGAGCATGGTTTACAGCCAAACCCTAAAAGAAACTCAAGCAGACTCCCAAAAGCTCAACAATGTCAGCAAGACCATGGAAGTCCTGCAATCAGAGATAAGAACCATCAAGGACTCAATAAAACAGGCAGTTACTGAGTCACTGGGCGCCATGAAGGACGCAGTGGCGGAGAGTATCAGGAGCGTCTCCTCTCCACAGCTGGACGAGTCCAAAGCCACTGCTATATACCTGTCTTACTTGCATGCCCATCACATGAACATGGTTCATCCAGGTTCATTCTCGAAACACCTCAACGAGACACAAACCAGGAACAACATTGCACCTGTTGAAATAAGCGACGAAGTCCTTTTAAAAGAAATCCGGAAGGCAGTAAACCACTCAACGATTTATCGACGACCTCAACCCATGCCAGAAATGGACCATGACCTCCCTGACTTAGGCAAAAGTCAGTATAACCGTCGCCCCGACGTGGCCAGTTAGTCCCCCTGGGATCCGGACGTGGCCAGTTAGTTCCCCTGGGACCCTGACGTGGCCAGTTAGTCCCCCTGGAACCCCGACGTGGCCAGTCAGTCCCCCTGGGATCACAGCTCCAACGACACCGTAAATCTCCGTGACCCCAAGACATGCACTCCCAGCGACCATCAGACTGCAACCACAGTCAATGGTTGCGACCAGATGATAGCGACTTACTCCACAGAGGAACAAGACCCTCAAGGTGCAGCGTCAGTAGATTACTTCTACACACAGGCACAGGATCTGAACACCTTCCTGTACACGGGTGACGAGAAGTTCGAGGGCCCGCCAATAACCCTTAGGCCCCAGGTGACGTTCCAGAACGTCCGCCTATTTTCCCGCCATTTACATTTTATTTATATTTACTATTATTATTACTATTATTATTATTATTATTATTATTTGTTTTTTGGAAAAGTTGATTTTTTTTCCTCAATCTAATTTTGCGGGGGGGGGGGGGTTACTGCCAGCAGCACCCTAACCCGGGGCTTACGGGTTGATAAACGTAATGAACTGACTAACTTATACTATCAATTAGACCCAGACATCATTCAGTTAAACAGTACTGGCAAAAAGGACAAAAGTAAGCTGAAAATTTTTGGCAACACTGTATACCAGAGGAACATGACGGGTGAGCTGAACGATGGTGTCGCTGTGGCCATCAGGTCACGGCTGAGTCACAGAGTGTTGCCAGACTTCGAGGATTCAGTTCTGGGAGTGCAGGTGGAGACAACTAGGGGACCTGTTATCATATGCACAATGTACCTACCTCCCAGACGACCTTACTTACCCGACCAAGACCTAAACCAGTTGCTGCGCCACAGAAAACCAAAATACATCATAGGGGGCTTAAATGCGCGCCACGCCATACTAGGACACGGTAATGAGAACAACGTCGTTGTGGCGCTGTATGACAACATCAGAAGGGGAAAACTGCAACACCTCGGGCCAGATTTCCCGACATTGATCAGACGTGTCAGTGCCACAACACCCGACATAATCCTCTCTAACAACGAGGCCGTCCTGAACAGGCACGTTACCGCCGGACCCATCAGTACCAGCGATCACCCGCCAGTCGTTGTGACGCTCTCATCCAATCCCATTATGATCCCCACCAACATCAGGTCAAACCTCAAACGGGCAGACTGGGACTCCTTCAAGGAGTCTCTCAGCCTCAAGCAGGGGAGAAACCTGGAAGAAGCCAGCCCCAATGACATCGACGACGCGGTCGAACAATGGTACACGGATGTGAAGACTGAGATGGACAACAACATCCCGACCACCACTCACAGGACCATTCCCCATCCTCACACTAGTCACCAGCTGAGGCAGCTCAGTGTCCAGTATGATCACGTCAGACAGCTAGCCAGTATCCGCGGGTGGACGCAATAGCTGAGAGACTGGTACCGAGAGCTACAGACGGACATCCAGCACGAGAGCAAACGTCTACATGAACAAAAGTGGGCCGCCTTGGTGTGGGAGGCACCCAACAATTACCGCGATTCTGCTGCATTCTGGAAAAGGATCAAGCGACTGATGGGTTCCACCTCTAGCACGGTCCCTTACCTGCTCGACCAAAACAACGTGAAAATATTCGAGGAGGAAAACCAAGAACAACTACATCGGCGATATTTACGAAAGATCTTTACCATTAGTGAACAGGAGAACGAGGGCTTCGACAGGGAGTTTGAGGAGGACATTTTAGGTCAGTTGCAAGACCATCAGCACCTGCTCCAGCCGCTCCCATGGACTGACTTCACTAGACTGGTGGACGACAGCTACCTGACGGAGCCAATAGTTCCTGCAGATGTGTCAGCCGTCATAAAAAGGTTTAAAAACAAATCACCTGGTCAAAGTCACATTAACAAGAAGATCTGAGCTCAACTCCCCGACAACATGATAGAGAGGCTTGCTCATATAAGCAATGCCTGCCTCGCCTCTGAATACTTCCCTAAGATGTTCAAAGTCGCCGTTATCTGCCTTATACCAAAAGCAGGGAAGCTTCCAAACATAGTCGAAAACTTTCGACCAATATCGCTGCTGGAGGTATCTGCCAAAATCCTCGAAAGAATAGTAAACAAGCTGTTGCGGATGTATCTTGAGGACGAAGACATGCATAATCCCCGCCAGTTAGGCTTCCGTCAGCACCAAGGCACATCCACAGCCAGAGCCCAGGCCTACGAGCAGATCGCCAACGCCATGACTGGCCACCTGCAGTACAACGTAGTGCTGAGGGACGTCAGCAAGGCGTTTGACAAAGTTTGGCATGCGGGGCTGCAGTATAAGATCATACAACTGGGGCTACCCGAAAACCTGTGCAACTCCATTACGGACTGCATAGCCAAAATCACAATGCAGGAACATTGTGGAGAAGAATTCTCACTCTCGAGCGGCGTGCCTCAGGGCTCTTGTCTCTCACCAACCCTTTACAAGCTGTACACAGCTGACCTGCCACCCCCCAATCGTCAGCAGCGAGTACGTCATGTATGCCGACGATGTAACACAGATCGTCACCTGCCCAGGAAGGTCCACAGCAAGGATGGCGCGACTCACTGCTCGGGCAATAGAGGATATCTCAGAGTATGAAAATAAATAGAAAATAAAAACAAACGAAATGAAATTTGAGGTCATACTCATAGCCAAATTCAAGATGGCGCCATTGATGATCGACGACTAAGGGATTGATTACTCTAAACAAGCCAGGTTGCTCGGCCTCACCATCTCTCGGACGGGCATCATTTCCCACGTAAAGGACAGACTAAAGAATGCCAAAGTCGTTGCTGCCAAATTAAAACATTTTAAACTGATGCCTGAGAGCATACAAGTCCATCTGTACAAGGAGCTGGTGAGGCCTGTGTTGGAGTACCCACACGTACCACTCGTCACACTCGGGAAGACCAGACTACAACATCTACAGAGCTTCCAAAACAAGTGTCTGAGGTCAGCCAGTGGCCAAGCGCCACCCTACCATGAGTCAGTGGAAACCATCCACCTAAGAAATAAAACAGAGGCCCTCAACGTCAGGTTCCATCGCCTAGAGAAGAAGGTTTGGGACAAGCTCCTGGACGACCCTCACAGCTCAGACCACCTACGTGGGGAAGACATCAACGGAGGGCGACC